>CM039313.1:52452858-52758928 GCA_022316695.1 Camellia oleifera | reverse complement strand
TGGCGTAGTGGGACTACTTCTAAGGCAGCATGATCAGCGATCATGGAGGAGTAGTTCGACGGTTTGAAGTGCAGTTCGAAGGTCATCTTTGACAAATATAAATAGCAGGGAAGCCCTCAGAAAAGACCCCCAGACTCAGATCATACAAACCAGTTTTTACTTCATATTTTCCTTTCCAGTTTTACATTTCTTGTTCTTTAAATACTTGCACTTTAAATATCCGCACTGCACTTCGATTCATAGGAGTAGATTCAAGTAGATTCAAGTAGACTGTCGCTGTAAACCTCTTCGAGGTTGAGTTTGGATTATTGTAAGTGTTCATTTTAATGAAATACTTCGATTGTTCTTCATATTAACTGTTATTTCTCTTAATTTCTCCTAAGTCAAGCCACCAGTAAAAGTCCTCTTCATTGAGGCTGAAAGAACTAAAACACAATCGTCTGATAATTGGTTGGCAATTATAATTTCTGTAAGGACTGATTGATCCTTACTGGCACGCTCGCATTTACAAAAATACCCTTCGAAAAGCCAAAAAGCCAACAGGTATATATATTAGAGATTGATTCCTTGTATAGCTACCTTCCATACTTGATTACCTTCCATACTTGATTGTAATACTCTCCTATATATAGGAGTCCTTGTACCTTGATTCAATAGACAATTGATGCATATTTCTCTCAACCATATTAACAATTGGGATGGGTATGTTTCATAATGATACTTTTTGCATTCATCTTTTATCTTTGTTGATGTAATGCTTTCTTTGTTCATCAATAAATATTCCCTCTTTTGCTGATTAAAAAAAAAAAAAAAATTACTATTGAGTGGAAATGAGGGATTGTTTGGCACATTTAAACCTGAAATGTTTCCGCATAAGTTAAGGAGAGGAAATGAGGTATAAAGATTTCTTCTAGAGCATTATACAATTCTGAAAAGCTAATTCAATTAAAGAATTAAAAGTAAAAGGTAATGAGCTTTTCTTTTTCTTTTTTCTTTTTTATTTTTATTTTTCTTTTTGTTAGTTCTTTTTCATTGCGGTGCTACTTATACTAAAATTGAAAGAAAAAGTAATTCTGTGATTATATGGGAATGAGTTCAAAACAGCATGAAATTGCTCACAGCACTTTCACATTTTCCAACTCTGATGCTCCTCCTGGCTGCTGTAATCTGAAAGGTTTTTAGAAAAGCTCCATTTCTTTTTGCAAGTTAAATTAAAAGGTGCATGATAAAATGTTATCTGCACAACAAATGGAGAGTTTGGCCCTAATCTCTATAGATCTAGGGTTTGTTGGTAGTTCATGTATTTGATTAAGTTTTTGGGTTTCTTAATTCTCAAATAAAGTTCTTGTGTGACCCAAAAATTAAAAAAACAATAATTGAAACATTGAACATCCCTTCATTTATTTCAAAAATAAGTTTTGTCTGACCCCATCAGTCAATCAAAAATAATTTTAGCATTAGCTTTTAAATATTTGTTTTGGCACCCATTGATTATTGTTAATGCACCCAATCTAGTGGTCTCCCCCTCTTTCTCACACAATTTTTTTTTTTATTTTTAATTTCACACAAAATTATAAAAGAAGTAATATTCACACTACATTTTAAACCTCTTATACTCTTTTTTTTTTTTTGGTCTTTTAGTCTCTCACAAAAGAAGTGTAAGAGATATAAATAAAGTATAATTGTCATTACTCTTCACTACATCTATAGAGATTAGGGAAAGCCCACGACTTCTTTGTTTGGTCAAATTCAAAAACATATTATACTGGTGGTGATGGGAATTTTTTTAATGTCAATTTTTTGGTTGAACTATTGTTGGGTTTTTGATGCATTTGCCCATCCGCACAACACTACTTGAATTAATTTATAATGTATTAAAATTTTGCAGGACCACATGAATAAAAAATAGAAAAATAATACGGACTTCCTTTTCCCCATCACCTTGACCTCCTCTCTCTCTGATTGGCTAGTTTTTTTTTTTTTTTTCCTTCTTCTCCAATCACCAACCGCCACGTGTGTGGGGGGTGGTTGGTTACTTGCTTAAGAAAAAGAAAAAGAAAAATTTTCAAAAATTGATGACAATATCAAATACAATCTACTACTATTTCAAGGTTGTGCATATACTCTAGACAAATGAGAGATATCCCACAATCAGCTAAGAATTACCCTTAGAAGGTGTAAGGTGCATAGGGGGAGCTACATGGGGTTGGGGAGGCATGTGTCTTATACTTTTATCTTTAATTAGAAAAAGTTTTTCATTTAACTTTTTTTGTTTTTTTTTAATTTTCAAATATATTTCAAAAATGTTTATATCTCATATTTCTTTTCTCTTTGTATTTAATAAATTCCTTATAATTTATCATTATAAATGTTTAATTTTATCAAAATATTATCTTATAATTATTTCTATCTCTCTCATTTCTCTCTTGTTTTTCTCATCAATCTTCTTCTTTTTTTCTTTTTTCATTTTTTTGGACGCATGTTATTACATTTTAAATTATGATTATCATCATATTTAGCAATTAAAATAGCAAATAAAAGAAGTATAAATTAATTAAAACATATCTAAGACATAATTTTATCATCACATTAATCTTTGATCATTCTATCACTAAATAAAAATTAAATTTGATTAAATTTTATAATTAATATTGTTAAAAATTAATGATGCCACCATAAATTAAAATCTTGGCTCCACCATGGGTCTCAATCTGCCAGCGATGGTGGAAAGAGGGTACAAACATATTTGTGTATCCATTCCTTTGGCTGTTATGGAAGTGGGTAACCTAAAAAGAAAATAAAGTATATGTTACTTTTTCTAAAAGATGCCTTCTATTATATCTCAGAAGGTGGTGGTGGACCATATTTAGAAGTTATAATTAGTATTGTGTGTGAAAAGTGAATTAGCAATAGATGATGCTAGTGGCACCTCATTATTACAACACCATCTTTCTTTCTTTTTTTTCATTTTTATTTTTTTTTATTTTTTTTGGGACAAAGGTCAAAGAGAATGAATCTTTCAGTTTCACATAGGTACATAAAGATAGTGTCTAAAGAAGAAATATACAATACAAGCACAAGATTTGAGAGTATATGCTGTGATATACTTTTTGGATAATTTATTTGATTTTTTCATCATCAAGACTTTGTACCCTTTTCATTTTTGAAGTCTCAGCCATATCAATAGTTATAAAGTCCTTGGGAAATTGGAAGTAATCAACAATTGTCCTTTAATTATGAGGAATCATTGAGGTTGACAAAAATAGACTAACAATTGCTTTTTTAAGTGATTTCTTTTATACTTTTTTAAAGAATTTTAAAAAACTGATAGGATTAATAATTGTTAAAAAAAATTGTTTCTCTATTAGTAGAAAAATTGACATTATCCAATTAGACTTTTGCTTTTTAACTTTTTAAGGTATGTCCAAACTGGGCCTAAATCAAACTCTTGCTTTCTTGTATTGATATTAGTGATTGTTGGTGTTTGAAATAACAAGTATGTGTTGTTGAACTTCTCTACATAGTTGACTGTTTATTGTGATACAATTTTCTTGATATTTATAAATAATCTCCAATGTTAAAATATTAAAACGGATAATCAAAGTCAAAATTTAATAGAGTTCAAATGACATATTTTAGTAATGTTGTTCTAATCACTGGTTATTTCTTTAATTTTCTTCACGAGCAAAGTGTCAAACCCTATCACAAGAAATAAACAGAGAAAAACTTTAAGTCAAAATTTAGATTTTTGTCTAAACTTATGTCAAGTTTGACAATAACATATTTTGGCAACCTCTTGGCATGTCTCTCGAGGTTTCTTTTGGACGAAGTTGTTGTAATTTGGCAATAGTAGCACTATAAAAACTCTATTGGAGTTGATCTTATGATTAGAACTCATAAATATTACTTCTTTCGTCTCAAAATAATAGTTTCTTTTGGGAAATCTAATTTTTTTTAGTAATACAATTATTGTACTTTAAAAATATTGAATTTTCAAAATTACCATTTGATAGTAAATTTTTTTTTGAGAATATCAATTGCTATAATTGTACTTGTTGTGTTGTTAATGAATTTAAAAGGAAGACAAAGTAAGAAATTCATATTATCTTAGTCCTTAATTTTTGAAAAGGGATTAATATTTTGAAATAATAAAAAATGAAATAAGGGACTAATATTTTGGGACGGAAGGAATATTTTTATTTGACATGTTAACAAATAATATTTGCACCATTAAAACTTTTAATTCCCAAATATTTTAGCTTTCTAAGATGTCAAAATTAAATTTTAGTATTGCTATCTTGACATCAATTTAATAAAGATGATCTCATATTAGTATGTAGGTTTTGCTAATAACCATCTAATGGGTGTTCATTAAGAATTACATGATCTAAAAAAAAATTATAATTCAATACATATTTCACATGCACTTTAATATTTCGCATATACAAATGGTATTAACATTTTCCTTAATATATTTTCTCTATAAATGTGGACCCAACAAGTTTTTTCTTGGGAGTAAGGAAGACACCACTATAGTGGTCATTTTCACACATTTTGTGAAAAAGAAAAATGGAAGGTAATAATCCTGTAAAGTGATCCAATAAATAAAAATAAAAATCCTGTAAAGTGACTTTCCATGGAACATACCCTTTTGCCTTTGTTCAAGCTGAAATTTCACTTTGTATTCATTCACATGTATATTGGGAAAACAAAAAGCAAGACCGTTGCAATATCTGGGAATAAATTCAAAATTTTCAAAGCAGCTGAGTATTTTTGTCTTTTCTCACATCTCTAACAATGCTAAAATGTTAAAAGGGGATCATCACAACCAAATTTTGGTAATGTTAAAGTGTAAATTTTAATAATATTATGATGCATTAGTTATTTTTTATTTTTTAATTTTCAAAATGTCAAATCAAAACATCATTTGTGAAGAGTTAAATTTAAATTTTAGTATCAAATTTGACACAAAGTGACAATATATTTTGACACCCTTCAATATGTCATTGGAGCTTGATTTTTGGATAAAATTATTATAATTTAACAATAATAGCACTATAACAAGTCCATTGCAGTGGTTCTTGTGGTGAGATCAGAGATAGATTTTTTTATTTGACAGTTAAAAAAATTATAGAAAAAAAAAAAAAAAACATTTGCACCGTTAGAATAGAATTGCCAAATTATAATAATTTGACCTCGTAAGAACATCTCCAATGATCAGATAGGTAAATATCTAGTTATTGTTATAATTAAGTAATGAATAGTGTTAAAATATTTCACTTTAGCAATGTTGTTCTATTGCTGCAATGCCAAAAAAATATTAAGGTTACGCTTGGTTTAGCTTTGGAATTGTGATTCTCTTTCTAGAGTTGTGATTTGAGTGTGGAATTGTGAGTTGAGTTTTGAAAAGATAAAATTTGTTTGATTATGAGTTTTGAAAAGAGTTTTTGAATTTTGAATTTTGAAAAAAGTTTTTAGTTGTATTTTGAGTTTTTGAATTTTTAGTTGTATTTTGAATTTTTTGGATTTCTTTTTTTAAAATATTAAAAAATGTTTAAGAAAATTTTATTTTTTTATTTTAAATATATTATTTTTATTTAAATGTTTTTAAATTTTTTTATTCTAAACATTTTATTTTATTTTGTAAATATTTTAACTTTTAATTTTAATATTTTAAACTCTAAATACAACTTCACACTCAAATCGTAACCAAACACATAACTCAAAACTCAATTCAAAAATTATTTTTAAAACTCATAACCAAACACATAATTCAAAACTCTACACTCCTTTTAAAACTTTACACTCAAATCATAACCAACACATAACAAAAAAATTAAAATATTTAAAAATATATTTATAAAATAAAATAAAATATTTGAAATAAAAAATAAAAATATTTTGAAATAAAAATTATATATTTAAAATTAATTTTTTTTAAAATTTTTTAGTATTAAAAAAAATACAGCACATATATGTATGAAATATAGTACACGTTAAAATAAATAAATAAATAAATATTTAAAATATAAAATTAAGAAAATTTTTAAATATTTTAAAAAAATTAATTCAAAAAATTTCAAAATACAACTCAAAACTTTTTTCAAAACTCATAACCAAACAATTTTTTTTTTTCAAAACTCAATTCAAAACACCACTCCACACTCAAATCATGATTCTAAAAATATTTTTAAAAACCAAAATAAAAAAAAAATTGAATTTTTTCTTTTAAAATAGAGTTTTGAAAAGAATTTAGTTTTGAGTTTCGAAAAAGAGTTTGGTTTTGAGTTTTGAAAAAGTTTTGAATTGAGTTTTGAGTTGTGTGTTTGGTTATGAGTTTTGAAATTAATTTTTTAATTGAGTTTTGACTAAGGTTTTGAGTTATGTGTTTGGTTATGAATTTTGAAAAGTGATTCGAAAATTTTGCATTTGGAACAAAGGCAAACCAAACACAACCTAAACTTTTCTAACAAAATGTAAAATTAAAATCCTATAGGTGGGTCTAAGAGTAAAGAGATACACATATTTTACTTATCAAAAAATTTAGGTGCACAGACGATTGAACATAAATTCGAACACAGAAAATGTGCATCCGGTCGTCCTGCCGGACGGCCGGCCAGAGATTCTAGACTGCGACTGTCATCTTGGTCAGAGCTTGTCAACAACAATTGTCATGTTGTCTTCCGATGGTTCGGTGGAATAGTTTTTGTGTTTGGTTCTGTGTACGTAGTATTGCAGCTTACTTATAAGTAAACCTTGTGTTATATTTGACGTGGGTAGTTCTATTTACGCACGACAAATCATCTCAGTATACACCACACACAATTTTGATTATATATATATATATATATATTTGCTCCATGCACACTATCAAATTTCAAAAATTCCTAAAATATCTCCCGTCATCTTCAACCCAATCTATCCCAATTCCAACCCTAACCCTAACATCTCCTTACTGTGAGCGTCGCTTCTTTGAACATTGACGTCATCCTGTTCTCCATCTTCTACCATTCGCAGCTCCTCTGCAACTCCTCAGTCCACTGCTTCCTCATCCCACAACCTTTACTCCATTTCCTCTCATCTTCCCCTTATTTCCACCCCTACCATTTCTTCTTTCTAGTACTTATTCTTTTCTCTTCAAACTCTAGATTTGGAAACCTAAATCAATCTCTCTCTCTCTCTTTCTCCCTCTCTCTCAAGGAAAGACTAAAATTGAATCGGAAGGTGGAAGAGTTGGGCTGTGTTGTGGAGGGGATCTGGAGGATGGGTTGCAATAAAGGGTTGTAGTGTCAGCGGTGGAGGGAGGAGTATCCCAAGTTGTAGTGGCGGCTGGGGAGTGTGGTTTAAGTTATAGAAGAAGAAAAAAAAAGAGGGAGATAAAGAGAGAAGCGATGGTGTAGACGCCTTATGTAGACAACCCATTTTTGACCGCCCTTAAGACTTGGACGCCACCGCTTGTGCACCCAATGATGAATGTTGTAACAACCCTCGTACTGATTACCGTTAAACCACTGAATTGTCTACTGATTACTGCTAAACTGAACTGATAATGACTGATAAGTGAACCGGATGAACTACTGAACAGACTGAATGAAACTGAAACTGAGATTGAATGAGTTAACCTATTGTATTGCATATTGTATCTGTTGATTGATTGAGTATCTGTTTGCATTTATATGTTTAAATTGCTAATTGAAGGCCTTATCGGCGGCCGAATTAGAAACCGTTTAATGTTTTGTAATCAGTAGAATATTTGTGATTTTATGATATATTTATCTGAAAATTTAGTAGGAATGATTAAATTAGATTAAAACAAGTTAATTGAAAAGTTTGGCTTAATTACAACTTTGCCACATATAGTGGCCCACTATCTAGTCACATATTTGAGCCTTAGAGACTTGATTAAAACATTTCATCAGCCTTCTTTCACTCTTGGCCGACCAACAAGGGAGTTAGAGAGAGAGAGACTTGTTTTTGTTGATTTTACTTGGAGATTGCTTGGAATTTGAGGAGTTGATGCATAGATTGTCACATTTGAGCTTGCTAGACTTGGAATCAACACTCTAGGTGAGGAAGTCATCATCTTCTTGTTGTCTTTGAGCTAAGTCTTGCATGTTTCATGCATCATTGTAGAGCTAAGCCATGTCTTAAGTTCAAGAATGTTGAATTAAAGCTTGATTGTTGCATGCATGGCCATTTTGTTGAATTTTGAGTTAATTCTTGGCTAATTGTTACATGCATGCTCATGTTCATGCATAAGTTCATGTTTTCATCATGTTTTGCAAAGAATTGAGCTCATTGGAGCTAGCATCAAAGCCTTGAAAGAGTTTTAATCCATGCATGCCATGCTTGAGAATTGTTCTTGAAAAATAGTTTGAAATTGGGTTTAATTGAAACACCCTTGGGCCTTGATTTCTTAAATTGAGCTTTACAACTTGTTATTCTATGTGTTTGATAGAGTTTTCCAGAAAATGGGCCCAAGAGGATCGAATTTGGAGCATCAAAACTTGGTTTGAAACTCAGAGGTCGAATCTGGATTTTCCAGAATTTGGCCGTCCGCTCGAGCGGGGGAAGTGCCGCTCGAGCGGGGAAATCAACTTCTCAGCATTTCTTCACTTTGTTTTACAGTCCGCTCGAGCGGGGAAATTCGCGCTCGAGCGGAGAAATCGCGCATCCAGCATCTTGTACTGTGCATCAGTCCGCTCGAGCGGAGGAATGTACGCTCGAGCGGGGGAATTGACGCTCGAGCGGGTCCTTTGGTTTTCTTGTCCGCTCGAGCGGGGAAACCGGCGCTCGAGCGGAGACCTTATTTCATTGAAAATTTCTGAAACTGTTTGGTGCACATTTTCGCATCCTCATCCCATTCTAGGCATTCTTAGGCCTAGTTTAAGACATCTTAATGAGGATATAGATATAGAACCACACCGAGGAAATTTAGGGATTTAATTATCATCCTTCAGACTGTAAACTTAGTGTGTGTTCTATCTGTTTACTGTTTAGGGTTGGCTCACGGGGACGCGCTCTAGCTATTAATAGCCCAATCACTGTGAGTAACAGATGTGTAAAGATATGTTCAAAATGGTTATCTTTTGAATACTGAATTAAACTGTTTACTGAACTGTTTACCGAACTGATATTATTTACTGAATGAATGTATGTCCTGTATTGTGAACTGTATTGTGGCATCCTTAGCACCTACTGTTATTGACTGTTACAGAGCTCTGTCGGTTTCCTTGTGAAACCATACTGTTTACTGAATGATTGGCCATCATTACTGTTGGGTCTGTTAAGACTCGGTCCTTTTGGACCTACTGTTTATAGGCTATTGGATGTACCACATATGACTGTTTGACTGAAATACTGCAAGATTGAACTACTGTTTAAATGAACTGATTTCATTACTGTAAGGACATTCATTCATAACCTCTTTACGCTTTATGTTATTCACTGGGCTTTAGCTCACTGTTTATATATATATGTAGGTTCTCAGCAGCCGGACCAGAGCTAGGAGTGTGGGTTAGTCCCCAGTTTTGTCAGCTAGCCTGTGTGCCTCACAGCGAGGTTCCGATTTCGCCATGCTATGGCTTGGGGCCTTTTGTACCTCCCCTGTCTGTCTCACTGTTTTGTACTGTTGTGGGACCATTGTATAGACTGTTTTACTGCACTGTAATCGAGGGATCAAGTCCCCGTACTGAATGTTTGTAATGATTGTATATACTGTACTGTTTTGAATGCATATGTGTATGAAAAATGTTTTTGGCATACAGATTTTCACAGCTCAATGGACACTAGTTATATACTGTATTGGCTTCCGCCAGGCCCTGTACTCTGTATTTACTGTATTACTGATTGGCAGGCCTTTGGTAATCTCGGATTACTGGCCAGTTACGGTGCTAAACCCATAGGGCCGGGTTTGGGTCGTGACAGAGTGGTATCAGAGCGATACTTAACCACGAGTTATACCGCACACACGTGTCCAAATGAGCTATAGGGTGTCCTAGAAAAGCAATTAGGGCATCTCATGAATTTGAAAAGTGTGTGCTTTTGATTGACTGATTATATGTTGAAATGTGAAACTGTTTAATTGTACAACTGTTTATAATGATAACTGTTATAACTGTTTATAGCAAAAATGGATAATGCAAATGAAACTGAAGCGTCATCCTCTGAGGCCAGAATGGCCAGACTTGAACAAATGATGGAACTGGTAATTGAAAGACTGGACCGACAACAGAACCAACAGCCCCCACCTCCTCCTCCTCCGGTGCAACCGGAACAGAATGCACCAAATGTACAGAATGTGAATGTAAATGAGGGGGACATTATTGCACTGACCCACAAGTTCAGCAAGATGAAACCGCCGTCCTTTCAGGGAGGCTTAGAACCGTTAAAGGCTGAAGCTTGGGTTCTTGAGACTGAGAAATTATTTGAAATGTTTCCGTGCTCTGAAGCCAACAAAGTACTGTTAGCAACCTTCACCCTTCAGGAAGAAGCAAGAAGGTGGTGGATGTTGACCCGTGAGGCGAATACCATTGTGACTTGGACTCAGTTCAAGGAGTCCTTCTTTGAAAAGTACTTTCCCCAGTGCATCAGAGACAGAAAAGTGACTGAGTTTGAACAACTAAGACAGGGCAAACTGTCTGTTGCCGAGTATGAGAAGCAATTTACCGAATTTGCTAGATATGCACCACAGATGGTGGATACTGAATATAAGAAGGCCAGAAGGTTTGAAGGAGGCCTCAATGCTGCTATACAGGATCGAATAAATGTTTTGAAAATGCCAACTTTTGTAGGTGTTCTCGACCGGGCATTGATGGCCGAGATAAATATTGCAGCAGTGAAACAATCTGAAACACCGACAAGTGAGTGGCAAGGGAAAAGACAGGGTTTCAAATTTAAGAAAGGCAAGCATAACCCAGCAAACAAGAAACAGAATACGGGATCGACAACTAGCCCCAGCCAAGGGAGTGGATTTACTCCACCCTGCTCCGTATGTGGCAATAAGCACAAAGGGGTTTGCTACCAGGTTTCTGGAGCTTGTTTCAGGTGTGGCAAGGTGGGCCACAGGATTAAAGACTGCCCTTCAGCTCCACCAGCTAGTAGTAAAGCTGCACCAAGCGCAGCAGCATCAAATGTAGCACCAAAACCGAACCCCAAAGCTACCGGGAAAGAGCCTATGAGGCAGGGCAGAGTGTTTGCCCTAGTACCGGGAGACGTTCAGAATACCGAGACCGTGGTGTCAGGTATTCTCTCTATTTGTACTCAGAATGCTTATGTATTGATTGATTCGGGGTCTACGCATTCGTATGTGTCGCATTCTTTTTCGCGTAAATTAAATAGACCCTTAGAACCCATGAATTACTTGTTAGCTGTATCATCACCTATTGGGGGATCCATGACATGTGCATATATGTATCCTGCTTGTGAGATTATTGTTGGGGATATGCATCTGTTTATTGATTTGCTGCCGTTGAATATAGATCATTTTGATGTGATATTGGGGATGGATTGGTTACAAAAATATCATGCTACTATCGATTGTGTGACCAAGCAAGTTGTTTTCCGTCCACCGGGTTTACCCGAATTTGTGTTTAGTGGAGTCGGAGTAGTACCTCCTCCATATCTGATTTCTTCTGTAAAAGCTGTCAAACTGATTAGAAAGGGATGTAAGGGATATCTGTGTTCTGTACTGACTGTATCTGCTACTGATAATGTTAAAACTGATGTGAATTACATTCCTATAGTTAGAGAATTCCAGGATGTATTTCCAGATGATCTGCCAGGGGATTTGATTGACAGGGAGATTGAGTTTACTGTTGATGTAGTGCCGGGTACACAGCCGTTATCTAAAGCTCCCTACAGAATGGCTCCAACCGAACTGAAAGAACTGAAGGTACAATTGCAGGAACTGTTAGACAAGAAGTTTATCAGGCCCAGTACTTCGCCATGGGGTGCACCTGTTTTGTTTGTGAAGAAGAAAGATGGCTCACTGAGACTGTGCATTGACTACCGTGAATTGAACAAGGTAACTGTAAAGAATAAATACCCATTACCGCGTATTGATGACTTATTTGATCAGTTACAGGGTGCCCAAGTATTTTCCAAGATTGATCTCAGATCGGGATATCATCAACTGAAAGTAAAACCGGAAGATATTGCTAAAACTGCTTTTAGAACGAGGTATGGACATTATGAATTTTTAGTTATGCCATTTGGAGTCACCAACGCACCTGCTGCATTTATGGACCTTATGAACAGAATTTTTAAACCATACCTTGATGATTTCATAGTGGTGTTTATTGATGACATACTGATTTATTCTAAGACTGTTGAGGAACATGAACATCATCTGAGATTAGCCTTACAAACCTTAAGAGAACAGAAATTGTATGCTAAATTGTCTAAGTGTGAGTTTTGGCTTGACCATGTTATGTTGTGGGACCATTGTATAGACTGTTTTACTGCACTGTAATCGAGGGATCAAGTCCCCGTACTGAATGTTTGTAATGATTGTATATACTGTACTGTTTTGAATGCATATGTGTATGAAAAATGTTTTTGGCATACAGATTTTCACAGCTCAATGGACACTAGTTATATACTGTATTGGCTTCCGCCAGGCCCTGTACTCTGTATTTACTGTATTACTGATTGGCAGGCCTTTGGTAATCTCGGATTACTGGCCAGTTACGGTGCTAAACCCATAGGGCCGGGTTTGGGTCGTGACAGAGTGGTATCATAATCATCAAAGAAAGAGATTCAAAACCAAAACCGGGATTCAAATTTGAGAACAATGTACTGAAATTTCAAGATAGACTGTGTGTACCGAGCGACACTGAATTGAAAGGGAGAGTTCTGCAAGAAGGCCACAGTTCGAAGTTTTCGATTCACCCAGGGAATACGAAAATGTACCAAGATCTGAAACAGAATTTCTGGTGGCCAGGAATGAAGAAGGAAATTGCTGATTTTGTGTCCAAGTGTCTTCATTGCCAACAGGTCAAAGCTGAACATCAACGACCTGCCGGATTACTGCAACCCTTACCCATACCAGAATGGAAATGGGAGCATATCACGATGGATTTTATCGTTGGATTACCGCGCTCCAGGAAAGGTATGGATTCAATTTGGGTTATTGTTGATAGACTGACTAAATCTGCACACTTCCTACCTGTCAAGACAATTTATAATGCGGATAAATTGGCTGTTATCTATATTGATGAAATTGTGAGATTGCACGGAGTGCCTGTTTCTATTGTTTCTGACAGGGATTCGAAGTTTACATCGAGGTTTTGGCAGAGCCTACAGACTGCATTGGGTACTGAATTGAGGCTGAGTAGCGCCTATCATCCTCAGACAGACGGACAATCAGAAAGGACCATCCAGACTCTAGAGGATCTACTGAGAATGTGTGTCCTTGATTTTCAGGGAAACTGGGAAAGTCATTTGCCGTTGGCTGAATTCACCTACAACAACAGCTACCATTCGAGTATTGGAATGGCGCCTTTCGAGGCATCATATGGCAGAAAGTGTAGATCTCCAATCTGCTGGGCAGAAGTTGGAGATGGGCCGTTGCTTGGGCCCGAGATTGTATACGAAACGACTGAGAAAGTGAAATTGATACAACAAAGACTGAAAACCGCACAAAGCCGACAGAAAAGTTATGCCGACGTCAGAAGACGAGACAGAGAGTATGAAGTGGGCGATCACGTTTTTGTGAAAGTGACACCAATGAAAGGCCAGACTCGCTTTGGAGTCAAAGGCAAGTTAGCGCCGAGATATGTCGGACCGTATCAGATTATTGAGAAAATCAATCCGGTGGCGTATCAAGTCGCACTTCCTCCTGAAATGGAGCATATGCACAACGTCTTCCACATTTCGATGTTGAGAGACTATCTTCGTGATCCGTTTCATGTGATTGAGCCTACTCGCATTGTGTTGAGTGATGACTACACTTACGAGGAACGGCCTATACAGATTGTGAACCGACGGATCAAGAAACTGAGGAACAAGGAGATTCCACTAGTGAAAGTTGACTGGCAGGACCACGGTGGTGTGTATGCCACTTGGGAAAGGGAAGATGACATGGCTAGGCGATATCCGGATTTGTTCCCGCTGAACCCTGTTTTCTTCCAGACATAAGGTAACTCGAGTTTAGAGGACTAAACTCCTTATAAGGAGGGGAGACTGTAACAACCCTCGTACTGATTACCGTTAAACCACTGAATTGTCTACTGATTACTGCTAAACTGAACTGATAATGACTGATAAGTGAACCGGATGAACTACTGAACAGACTGAATGAAACTGAAACTGAGATTGAATGAGTTAACCTATTGTATTGCATATTGTATCTGTTGATTGATTGAGTATCTGTTTGCATTTATATGTTTAAATTGCTAATTGAAGGCCTTATCGACGGCCGAATTAGAAACCGTTTAATGTTTTGTAATCAGTAGAATATTTGTGATTTTATGATATATTTATCTGAAAATTTAGTAGGAATGATTAAATTAGATTAAAACAAGTTAATTGAAAAGTTTGGCTTAATTACAACTTTGCCACATATAGTGGCCCACTATCTAGTCACATATTTGAGCCTTAGAGACTTGATTAAAACATTTCATCAGCCTTCTTTCACTCTTGGCCGACCAACAAGGGAGTTAGAGAGAGAGAGACTTGTTTTTGTTGATTTTACTTGGAGATTGCTTGGAATTTGAGGAGTTGATGCATAGATTGTCACATTTGAGCTTGCTAGACTTGGAATCAACACTCTAGGTGAGGAAGTCATCATCTTCTTGTTGTCTTTGAGCTAAGTCTTGCATGTTTCATGCATCATTGTAGAGCTAAGCCATGTCTTAAGTTCAAGAATGTTGAATTAAAGCTTGATTGTTGCATGCATGGCCATTTTGTTGAATTTTGAGTTAATTCTTGGCTAATTGTTACATGCATGCTCATGTTCATGCATAAGTTCATGTTTTCATCATGTTTTGCAAAGAATTGAGCTCATTGGAGCTAGCATCAAAGCCTTGAAAGAGTTTTAATCCATGCATGCCATGCTTGAGAATTGTTCTTGAAAAATAGTTTGAAATTGGGTTTAATTGAAACACCCTTGGGCCTTGATTTCTTAAATTGAGCTTTACAACTTGTTATTCTATGTGTTTGATAGAGTTTTCCAGAAAATGGGCCCAAGAGGATCGAATTTGGAGCATCAAAACTTGGTTTGAAACTCAGAGGTCGAATCTGGATTTTCCAGAATTTGGCCGTCCGCTCGAGCGGGGGAAGTGCCGCTCGAGCGGGGAAATCAACTTCTCAGCATTTCTTCACTTTGTTTTACAGTCCGCTCGAGCGGGGAAATTCGCGCTCGAGCGGAGAAATCGCGCATCCAGCATCTTGTACTGTGCATCAGTCCGCTCGAGCGGAGGAATGTACGCTCGAGCGGAGGATTGTGTGACACGCTCGAGCGGGGGAATTGACGCTCGAGCGGGTCCTTTGGTTTTCTTGTCCGCTCGAGCGGGGAAACCGGCGCTCGAGCGGAGACCTTATTTCATTGAAAATTTCTGAAACTGTTTGGTGCACATTTTCGCATCCTCATCCCATTCTAGGCATTCTTAGGCCTAGTTTAAGACATCTTAATGAGGATATAGATATAGAACCACACCGAGGAAATTTAGGGATTTAATTATCATCCTTCAGACTGTAAACTTAGTGTGTGTTCTATCTGTTTACTGTTTAGGGTTGGCTCACGGGGACGCGCTCCAGCTATTAATAGCCCAATCACTGTGAGTAACAGATGTGTAAAGATATGTTCAAAATGGTTATCTTTTGAATACTGAATTAAACTGTTTACTGAACTGTTTACCGAACTGATATTATTTACTGAATGAATGTATGTCCTGTATTGTGAACTGTATTGTGGCATCCTTAGCACCTAATGTTATTGACTGTTACAGAGCTCTGTCGGTTTCCTTGTGAAACCATACTGTTTACTGAATGATTGGCCATCATTACTGTTGGGTCTGTTAAGACTCGGTCCTTTTGGACCTACTGTTTATAGGCTATTGGATGTACCACATATGACTGTTTGACTGAAATACTGCAAGATTGAACTACTGTTTAAATGAACTGATTTCATTACTGTAAGGACATTATTCATTCATAACCTCTTTACGCTTTATGTTATTCACTGGGCTTTAGCTCACTGTTTATATATATATGTAGGTTCTCAGCAGCCGGACCAGAGCTAGGAGCGTGGGTTAGTCCCCAGTTTTGTCAGCTAGCCTGTGTGCCTCACAGCGAGGTTCCGATTTCGCCATGCTATGGCTTGGGGCCTTTTGTACCTCCCCTGTCTGTCTCACTGTTTTGTACTGTTGTGGGACCATTGTATAGACTGTTTTACTGCACTGTAATCGAGGGATCAAGTCCCCGTACTGAATGTTTGTAATGATTGTATATACTGTACTGTTTTGAATGCATATGTGTATGAAAAATGTTTTTGGCATACAGATTTTCACAGCTCAATGGACACTAGTTATATACTGTATTGGCTTCCGCCAGGCCCTGTACTCTGTATTTACTGTATTACTGATTGGCAGGCCTTTGGTAATCTCGGATTACTGGCCAGTTACGGTGCTAAACCCATAGGGCCGGGTTTGGGTCGTGACAAATGTGTATATGCTTGTCAAGTGCTCGAAGTCCGCAGCAGAATGCCACAGCTTTGAGCTTTCAAACCCTATACACCTCTTGCTTTGTTTTGGACCACAACCATAGTTCTTCAAGCCTGAAAAACCTTAGGACTTGCCGGCCACTGCTATTAGCTTTCGGCCACTGATCTTGACTGCCAGCCACTTGTGTGGCCTGCCGGCCACAAGTGTGTTTTGGCAGATATTCATGCCAGCTGTGCCAACTATTTCCACAGGTGCTTGCTTCTACCTACACGTGTATGTATGGATGTTTCTGAGGGAGTTGGATGTTTTTCTATATATAGAGGACCTCCCCTTCCATTTTTGAGGGTTGAACATTTTGGAGCAAAATTATCTCTCTCTTTCTCTCTACAATTCTCTCTCTCTCTCTCTCTCTCTCTCTCTCTCTCTCTCTCGCAAATTCCTAAGCTTTTGTAAAATTTTGCCTATACACTCTAAACTAAACCTTGTGGTATTGGAACTCAAGCACTTTTGGACTTACTTTGAGCTCTAGAGGGTGTGTAAGTGTTGTTTTATTGCTTGGAAAGTGTTCTCCTCTTCAAGAGGCATAAGTCTTAGCTTATTGTTTTGCTTTAATTGTTATTTTGCCAACTGTTTTTGGGTTGTTTAAACTTTGAAATTTTGGACTGAAACTTGTGGTTTAAGGCCAGTAAGGGTGGAGGGATGGCTCACCATTCCTTCCACCTAGTTTCTTAGGCCTCTACCCTTGTGTTTCCTGCCTTGTTGTCTACTTTTTTTGAGCTTTTAAACATTGATTTTCAGAGCTTTTTCAGTGGCTAAAATATTGTTTTGAATTCTCAAAAATAGAGGGGGTAGCCTCCCCTCTTTGTACTTGTTTACTAGCTTAACATGTTCCATGTTTTAGCTTATTGTTCTAGCCATTTTTGTCTTAATTTCAACATGTTTTAGGACTAATTTAGCACTGTTTTAGGACTGTTTTTGATTATTCATTGCATTTGAGCTTTGTATTGCATGCTTGTAGTGTCATTGTCTTCATAGGCTTGGTGGTTTAGGCCTTAGCCACCAACCTATTTGAGTTGATAGTGTTTATTTCAAGCTTTCTATACTTGTGATCACCTTTAATCACCTCTGCAACCTCCATTCTTTCTTGGCTTTTGCTTTGCTTTAAAAGTTGTTTTAAGCCACTTGTTTGTTTAAGTTTGAGATTGAGGTCTTGTGCTTAATGGTTTAATCCCTTTGGGGGTTCATTACCAATGGCATGACACTTCTCTCATGCCTAAACCAACTCTTGGTTTGGTTCTCCTTTCCATTAGAGGACTTAAAGTTCACTTTTTGACTTAATTTACTAAGGAATGGTTGGTAATTAAAATGGAGTAAATGAAAACTAAAAATGATGCAAGATAATAACTTGGTTTGGGTTCAATTGGACATTAATTGAACCCTTGAGTTTTGAATCGTTTCATACTTGTTCGTGATGAAAACGATTCAAGAGTCATTGTCAACCACTTCCCTTGATCAATCCATAATAGGGAGGGCGTTTGAGAGTCTTTATTTGTTGCATTTATTTAAATTGTATCCTTTGGTTCATAGGCCATCATACAATGAAATTGCATCGATTGATGGTTTGTGAATCAAATCTACCACTCCTTTGAGCTGATTGATGATAAGGAGGGATAAGTTATACAAATAACCCTTGAGAATACCTTGAGAATACCTTGGTTGTGCTTTGTTTGCTCTTTATTGTAGTAAGAAGAATTAGGATTTTGTGGCCGGCAGGCCACCATTTCTGGCCTGCCGGCCACTTTTGCCAAATGGAGCAGTGGACTTTTGAAACAGAATAGAGTTGGTTTTGAGGTGAAAAACAATGCAAGTGTTCTAACTGTGCAACAGAGGCTTTCTGGCAATGGAATAGTGGCTTTTCGGGTGGAAATCTGTGCATGCATGAGCACTCCTCGTTTTCCAGGGCTGTTTAGTTTAATTGCTTAGTTTAGTCGTTTCTTTAAAATTTGTAAAGTGTTATAATTAATTAGTTGTAGCTATTTAATTTTGTCTTGTAATTTCATTTGGGTTTGTAATAGTTAGTTAATTAGCTTTAATTAGCTTAGCTAGATTATTCATTCGGACCTTCCTGCGGGAGGGCAATCAATTGTAATAATGTGTATGTCTTCCAACCCTACGTCTTTCTCCTTTTTATTTAACTGCTTATGATGGTTAGTTTAGAGTATCATGTTTTGTTTAGCATCTTTCATGCCTTGCATCCACTTGTATTGCATACATTGAGGCTCGATTGCTAACTTGCATTGTTAGTTTAATGTTTCTTTGAATACGTGCTTAGACCGCATGCTATCAAATTATTTCACATGCCATATTAAGTAGCCGAGCCTATTTAGATTGCTTATCGCATGCGTTGCATTAGTCATATTGCATAGTTAGGATCATGCATTATTCTAACTTTGTTATCTTTTTGGATTGGAGTACTAGGTGAGCTTTTATTTGCTTTAGTATAATTGCATGAGTGTGGTTGTTGCCATGTCAAAACATGTTCACCATGAGGCTAAGTGCTTATCTGATAAACTGTTTGAATGTTTGTGGATGAAGGCTAGTT
Source organism: Camellia oleifera (assembly GCA_022316695.1). Taxonomy (NCBI): domain Eukaryota; kingdom Viridiplantae; phylum Streptophyta; class Magnoliopsida; order Ericales; family Theaceae; genus Camellia; species Camellia oleifera. Next base: position 52,739,662 of record CM039313.1, on the reverse strand, counting down.
GCTTGAATTGGGATAGTTTGATTCATGTACATTTAAGCCAACTTTTTTCGAGTGGCACATTTACAAACTCTTTTCAAAACAAACATGAAATCGAGTGTTCCAATTTTTGCAAGCTAGTCTATATTTGTGTGTGTGGGTATCACATAGTAATGTTAGCCTAATAATCGGAACAAGAGCATATAATGGAAATAAGATTCACATTATGATTAAGTAGAGGCTAATCTTTGATCGGGCGAGCGGCGGTGCTCAATTCATGACTTCTCTCATACCTAAGTTCCCAAGCCGAGACAATCTTAGTGATGACGGACATGTGGCCTTTGACACGAGTCATGGGTTTCCTAAATTTCACAAAAATATTTAGGTGGTGACTTTGTATCAGGCAAAGTAGTCTATTTTTGACAATTTGATTTAAAATTGATTTTTCAAAAGATTTGCCGGATTTGGACTCTTTAGTGTTTATCTATTTCACATTGCATTTGTGAGATCAGATTCAGAACTGCGGGAATCCGATATTGTAGGACTTATTCGTCTTCGAAAAGGGGCACGAAAAGTTGAGCTATATCCCATTTTGACCGCCCTTAAGACTTGAGCGCTTCACTCTGAACACTCGATGATGAAATATTACACTGTGCAATCGTTCAAAATCTTTAGCAAATTGATTTGGTTTCAAGCTTTAAAACCTAAACCTTGCACCCCTTTTGGACTAAAACCTTATTTTTTTTTAGCCTGACCACTCAGAGAATAGCTGGCCAACAGATGGCCGGTAGGCCATTTGCATTGGGCCGACCGTACATCCTCATGGCCGGCCGGCCATGTTCAGCGTAGTAGATATTTTGGTAGTTTCCAGCTGCTCTTATACACATCCTTTGAACCAGCTATCTTCTTTACAGATATTTCCGACGTAAGAAGTTGTTTTTCTATAAATACAACACCCTCTTCATGGTTTGGGGTTAGAAAAATTCTTGAAGAGCCTATAGCTAGCCCAACTATCTTCTCTACCCTCTTGTGATATAGATACACAATACATACACCTTACAAGCAAAAACTTGAAACTTTTGCTGAGATTCTTGAACACAATTTCAGCTCCTTAAGTGTAACAACCCTCGCCACTAATTACTGGTTTAATCACTGTTTACTGCTAAACTGAAATCAAGTATGATAATTGACTGACTGACTGAAATCTGGAACCAAATTGATTGAGTATGTTAGTTAAATTGCATTTCTATCTGTTGCCAATTTGATTATCTGTTCATGTTTTTATGCTTAAACCACAAATTGAAGGCCTTATCGGCAGCCGAATTTGAAATCGATTGATGTTTTATGATCATTAGAATTTATAAGATTTTATGGCATGTTCATCTGAAATGTGATTTGGTATGATTAAATTAGATTAAAATAAGCAAGATTGCATTGTTGGACTTATTTACTTAAATGCCACACTAGTGGCCCACTACCTAAACATATTTGAGCCTCCTTACACTCAAACAAAACATTTCATCAACTCATTTCATGTCTCAACCGAAATAGAGAGAGAGAGAGAGAGGGAGAGAATTAAGAGAGAATTGGGCTACATCTTGTTGAATTGCTTGGAAATTGAAGGAATTGAAGTGTAGATTGCTAAATTAAGCTTCCTTGCCTATAATTCAAGATTTAAGGTTGAAATCCATCTTCTCATCCTTGTGTTTAAATTGATTCTTGCATGGTTTAGAGCAAAGTTGAAGGCTAGAGCCAATTTATGGCTCAAATTGTTGTGTGGAAGCTTAATTGTTGCATGCATGTATATATATTGAAGTTTTGAGGTGGTAGTTCATAATTCCTCACATGCATGTCCATGTTTTGAGAGTAGACCATGATTTCATCTTGCTTTTGTAAAAGTTGGCTATTTAGAGCATGCATTTAAGGCTTGAAAATTTGTTTAAAGTCTTGCATGTTAAGTTGAAATCATGTCCATGAATTTGGGTTGAAAATCATGTTGAATTGATCTTTCCTTGGGCCTTGATTTTACAAATTGAGCTTTAAATCATGTTATTCCATGTATTTACAAGTGTTTTCCAAAAAATTAGCCCAAGAGGAGCGAAATTTATGCATTAAAACTTGGTTTTGAGCTTGAGGTTCAAATATGGAATTTCCAGATTTTGGACCCACGCTCGAGCGAGGAACTCCACGCTTGAGCATACACTCTGTGATCATGCCTTCCGCTCGAGTGAGTAAAGTGACGCTCGAGCGTGAAATGCGTGTATCCAGTACTTTGCATGAGCTTACAGTCCGCTCGAGCGATAGAATTCATGCTCGAGCGAGGACTTGTGTCTCACGCTCGAGCGAGGGTCGAGCGCCCGTCGTGTGTGAATTTTAAGCATCCAGTATTTTCACTGTAACTTGCAGTCCGCTCGAGCGACGTAAGTCACGCTCGAGTGGAGATCCTTTGTCTGCATGTCCGCTCGAGCGTAGAAAGCCACGCTCAAGCGAGACCCCTGTTTTCTGAAAATTTTGAAAAGTGTTTCTAACTGCAACTTTCCACCCTCTTTCCATCCTAGGCATTCCTAGGGCATGTTTAAGGCATCTTAATGAGGATGTTGATTTAGAACCACACCGAGGCAAATTAGGGATTAAGTCTTTGATTCCCGAATGTGTAACTTAGTGTGTGTTTGTTCTGTCACGGTATAGGGTTGGCTTTCGGGGACGCGCTCTAGCTTGACTGTAGCCCAGAACTCTGTGAGTAACAATTGTGTAAAGATATGTTCAACTGTGAATATTTCTGGCTGTTTAATTGAACTGTTTTCTGAACTGATACTGTTAATCGAATGAATGTATGTCCTATATTCCGAACTGTATTGTGGCATCCTTAGCAACTACTGCCTACTGTTACTGTTACAGAGATCTCTGTCGGTTCCCTTGTTGGAACTACTACTGTTTACTGATTGATGGCCATCATTTACTGTTCAGTCTTTTAAGACCTATTGTTTACTGTACTGCTATGCTAATGGATGTACCACATATGACTGTTATGACTGAATGACTGTTATACTGAATCAATGAACTGTTTTCATTACTGTAAGGACATTCATTCTTAACCTCTTTACGCATTATGTTATTCACTGGGCTTTAGCTCACTGTTTATATCTATATGTAGGTGTTCAGGCACCAGACCGGAGCTAGAAGCGTGGGTTAGACTCCCCTTTTTGTTAAGCCAACCACTGTGCCTCACTGCGAGGTTCCGAGCCTGCCAAGCTATGGCTTAGGGGTGTTTTAATTTCCCCCGTCTGTCTCTGTATCTGTTTTGGGTTATTATATAGACTGATAGCACTGTTACCGTACTATTTAAATAGGGACTAAGTCCCTGTCCTGAACGATTGTAAATGTTATATATACTGTTTTGCACTGATTGTACATATGTATGAAAAGTCTTTTTGCATACAGACTGTCACAACTCATTGGACATTGTTTAATTATTGTATTGGCTTCCGCCAGCCCCTGTACTCTGTCTTACTGTTCTACTGTTAAGCAGGCCTTCGGTAATCACAGATTACTGGCCAGTTATAGTGCTAAACCCATAGGGGCGGGTTTGGGTCATGACATTAAGAGTGGTTAGCTTGTGGTTTGTGAAGTAAGAAGAACATCATCTCTTTCAAGAGGTGATCTTTGAACTCTTCAACCATCTTTTCTCTCTCTTTTTCTTGTACTTTCATATTGATTTCAGAGTTGTTTTTAAGCTTAAAATGTAATTAAAACTTTGTTAAAAGTGAGTAAGCTAGCCACCATTTCATTGGTTAGTTCACTTATTGTGCACCCCTTTGTTTTTCTTTCATTTTTTTTTACCTTCTTTTCACTTTGTTTTGGTTAAATTTTAGTTCCTTTTTAGCACTGTTTTTGAGTTGTTTTTATGTGATATAAATTGAATATGGGCTTCTAAAAGGGTCCTAGTCCTCCCTGCTGCTTGCACTCTTACTTCCTATGCTTTGAATATCATATTTGTATTGTTGTAAGTCCTCACAGATTTTGGCATGTTTAGGATATAGCGGCCAATCCGTTGAGTTGATCGTTTTTAGCTTTCCATATGTAACTTGGAACCCTGTGGTCATGGGAGGATTAGAGCTTAGACTTAGCCACCCTGCCACAAGTTTATTTATTTAGTGTAAATTTCTTACTTTTATATAGTTGTTGTCCACCTTAAAGCTAAGTGGTAGCTTTCGTGCTCAAAGTGTTGAAAAACTCTTTTTCAATCATTTTCGTAACATGGAAATGGATGTCTTATCCTTGTTCTATGAAAAAGAGGCGTTGTCAACAATTTTGGCAAGTTGTGTGTTTAAGCTTTGATAGATAGCTTGCTTTTTGTCTTTTTTTTCCTTACTTGCTTTGTTACTCCTAGAGAGCTTTTTATTGAGAAGTGTTGAAAACTCTCTTCTAGTTTCACTTTGAAGCATGGAAATGGATGTTTCATCCTTATTCCATGAGTAGGGAGATGAGTTGACAACACTTTTTGAGTTGTTACTTTTGCTCATTTTGGTTGCTCTATGATCATCATGAACTATCTTGTGACTTGATGATTTGTGAGTGAAGCATGCCTAACTCTTCATTGACTAAGTTCATGATAAGGAGGTAAGGAGCATAGCACTTTTTTTGGGTCTAGCTAAGTCTTCTCCTATTGCTTTCAAGACCATCATGCAATAACCTTTCTATAATTGATGATTTGGGAAGCAAACCTACTTCTTTCTTGACAATTTGCATAATAGGAGGGAATAGGAAGGATGAACATCTTTTGGAAGCCCTCTATTTTGCTCTGTTCCAATTCTGCTGTAGCAGAGTATTCTTCGGAAACAGTGGCCAACCGACCCTTATTCTGTACGACCAACCACTTTTGTATGGCAATGGTATTTTCTAACAAAATAGAGCAGATTTTTGAGAACAAAACATAATTATTTTCTAACTGTAAACAGAGCAGCTTCTGCAGTGAGCAGAGGGGGTTTCCGGAGGATGTTCCTGGTTGTACGCAAGTGATTCCCCGCCTTTTGTTTAAATCCTTTAGATTAGCTCATTTAATTCATATTTGTAATTAATTAGTTGCTTTCATTCGGACTTGTAATAATTAGTTAATTAATTTTTTCATTCATTTATGTTTGTAATAATTAGTTAATTAAGCTATTCGGGCCCTCTTGTGCGAGAGCAAATTTGTAATATTTGTATGTCTTTCAATCCCCATTTCTTTCTCCCTTTTATTTATATGCTTACTGTGGTTATATGTAGTATCATATTTTCGTTTCATATCATTGCCATGCTTTACATGTATTTTTGCATGCATTAAGGTTCGGTTCATCATTTTTTAAAATCATTGTCATTTCCTGCTTACTTGAATATGTGCGTTACCGCATTGCTTTGAGTTAATCCATATGACATAATAAGCCGAACCTAATAGTTGCATTCTTACATGTATTGCATTAGGCACTTCGCATATTAGGAGCACGCATTTTTCTAATTGCTTTTTTTTTTTTTTTTTTTTCTATTGGCTTACCTCGAAGTACTAGGTGTGCATTTTTTTGCTTTAGCATATTCATATATGTAATTGTTGCTATGCTTAGCATCTTACCATGAGGTTACGTGCTTACTTGAAATGAATTGTTTAAATGCCTATAGATAAATGTTATTTTACTTGCATTGGAGATGATTTTGATCAAATGTATGTACGAGCTCATTTCTTTCTTTTTGAGTTGTTGTAGCACCCGACTTTCTTCACGCGCCCCCCTTTCGGAGAGGGCACGAATTGGTCTTTCTACAGTTTGGACTCGTGTCACGGTTCTGAATCTAATATCACAAAGTGCAATGTGAGACTGATAAACACCAAAGAGTCCAAATCTGGCAAATCGTTTTGAAAAATCGATTTTTGAATCAAAAAGCGTCAAACATGGACTGCTTTGCCAGATTACAGAGTCACCACCTAAATATTTTATTTTTGAAAAATTTAGGAAACCCTGACTCATGCCAAAGGCCACGTGTCCGTCATCATCAAAGTTACCTCGGCTCGGGAACTTGGGTACGAGAGGGGAAGGTCCTGAAATAAGCATCCCCGCTTGCCCGATCAAAAGATCGGCCTCTACTAAACATGATATATTGTTTTATAAACACATGTGTTCTTGTTCTGATTATTAACCTAACTTACTATGTGATGCGCACAGCATACAAATATAGACTAAAATTGCAAGAATTGGAACAAAACAACTCATGTTTATTTTTGAAAATAGTTTGAAAGTGCTACTTGCAAGTAGGCTAAAGCGCGGATTTGCCACCCTTAAGTGGGCTTCAAAACATGATTTTGCCACTTCGCGAAGTGGGCTTAAAACTCACAATCATTGAGTTGTTCCAATTCAGGCAATAAGGCCTTCCTCTACAGGCATTCATGCAGTTAAAACACTTAAGCAAATAGCCTCATGGCAAGCATGTTATCATGGCAACACTCACACTCATGCAAGGATGCTAAAGCGTAAACACTTACAGTGTACTCCAAGCCAAAACAGAAGATAGTTAGAAATATGCATGATTCTTAACTATGTTAAAATGCCTAATGCAACTTATGCAAAAATGCAATTAAATAGGCTAGGCTATCTAAGATGGTATATGAATGCAACACTTGATAACATGCTTTGAAACACGTATTCAAGTAAGTGTATTGAAATACGATGCAGTTTGAATGATGCGCCAAGCCCGGTGCATGCAATACAAATGAATGATGTAAACATGTAAGCATAAGGTATGCTAATCAAAACATGCTCTAAAACTAACCATTGAAAGTAGTTAAATAAAAGGGAGAAAGACGTGGGGTTGAAAGACATGCACACACACGCGCATCCTTATTACAACATTGTTCCCTCACAAAGGAGGGTCCGAATAAATAAGCTAAGTTATACTAAGCTAAGCTAATTATTACAAATCAACTAATTAACTATTCTAGCTAATTAATCATTACAATCTAAATTGAAACAAATAGCTATGCTAAGCTAATTAGAATATTACAAAACAAATCAAATGACTAGTTACACGAACTAAACATAAGCAATGAAATGGTCTCACGGGCGAGGGAGACATGCATGCTCGGTTGGCGTCATCCCAGAAATCCATTGCTTTGCCGTCAATTGCCTCTGTTTGCACTTGCCTTGGTTTCTAAACATTGAACCAAACCCTACACTGTTTCTGCTCCAAAATAGGATCATTTTTGCACAAAATTGGACTGGTGGCCGATCGGCCACAAAAAGTGGCTGCCGGCCACCTTAACTGGCCGGTCAGCTAGTATAAGTGGCCGATCGGCCACCTGCTTTTCCAGGCTTCTAGTTTTTGCTGCAACAGAGAACAACAGAGGCACAACAATGTATTTGCAAGAAAATGTATGCACTGCCACACTCCTCATCATTTCTCAAGCTGAAAGGAGAGTGGCACTCGGCTCTCAAGCCACCAACCAAGCATCTTAATGCATGATGGCCCAAAAGCCAAGCTTGTACAAGCTTAGTAAATGTACAAACAATACACAAAGAACCCCCACCCTATCATGCATGATCAAGGGAGTTGGCGACTAAGAAATGTGACACGTTTCATCACTCTGAGTATGAAACATCCCACATTCCTTGTGTTTGGATTAACGTCCGATCCAAACACATGCAATGCAACACAAATGCTTATCTTTCACAAGTTTTATTTGGTTCGATTCTTGTTTACACATTTTAGCTTACCGAACCATTCTTTAGTTGGTTAAGTCCAATGTGATAAGTCCTCTAATTGGAAAGATGGCCTAAGCCACAAGTGCCTTGAGCATGAAAGAAGTCTTATGCTGTTGGTTAGTAGAAACCCTCAAGAAAGAGTTAAAACCATTAGGCATAAGCGCCTCAATTTCATGCTCAAACCAACAAGGGGGCTGAAGACCACTTTCAAAAGCAAATTCAAAAGTGAAGAATGGAAGGAGATGGCAGACTTTCAATGCTAAAATGGCATGCTAAAGACACAAAATCATGCAATCAACATATGCACAACATGTTAAGGGCCAAAGGCACTAAAGCTAGTGAAGAGCATTACGCAAGAGGCATGTGCTATCAAGCTCAAACAACCAAACCAGCCATGAACAGAGCTTAATCATGCCAAAACAATGGCCTAAACATGCTGGAATTGAAGCTCAAAAGACTAGACAAACATGCACACAAATTAGCTCACAAGCAAGGCATAAGGCATAACTCTCAAAAGCAATTAAAGAGTGATATATGTGCGAGTGCGACAGAGGTATATGCTTTGAAATTACATGCTAAATGATGCCATATCATGCAAACAACCCAAGCAAAGCATGTTGGAAGCTTTAAATCATAAAGCTAGTGAAGACATTTGCACTATAGCTATACAATACAAAGCACATATGTCCAAGACCACTTAAAACAGAGTTTAATCATGCTAAAACATTAGCAAAAATGTGTTGGAGTCAAGCTAGCACATGCTAGAATGATGGGTTAACTCATTAGGCATGCTAGGCTAATAAACAAAATTACACTACAAGTGCAAGATGCAAGCAACAAGTGCTCCAACCAACCAAAAACAGAGTTAGAGCAGGTCCAAAAAGTCACAAAAACATGCTTGAAATAAGCTAACACAAGCCACAAAAATATGCTACTTTGTAGTGCTAACAAGGCATGGCATAGAGAGACAAGGAGAGGAGGCCACCCCCTTCTATTTTGGACCTCAAAACAAACTTTCTATCACTGAAATTCCTTTGAAATTCAGTGGTTTCAAGGCAAAAAAATATGGACTCAAAAGCTTTAAAAAGAAGGCTCAAAAGGCTTTGCAAGCCAAAGAGCAAAGGGAAGAAACCACCCCTTAAGCAAACAAGGCTCAAACCACCATTTTAGAACCTTAAAAATAGAGGTTTTTTCAGTTGGAAACTAGGCCAAAAACAGCATGCAAATGTGGCCAAGTAATGGATTAAAACAAAGCTTAAAAGAGGATAAAGCTTTACCCTTGAAGCACAGCAGCAAATCAGTCCAAATTCTGAGCTAAAACCAAGCTTTAGACCTCAAAATAGGTTCCAAGGGACCTCAGCCCAAAGATATGCAACTTTGATGAAGGATGTCTAGGCAAACTAGAAGTGTTTCTCTATTTCTATGCACAAAAGGGCAAGAGAGAGAGAGAGCTTTAGAAAGAGAGGCAGAGATTTTGCTTACAAAAGTTTGTAGAGAGAGAGAGATTTTAGACAGAGAGACTCCCCAAACTTCCTAACCTTTCAATATATGAGATATGGCTTCAATATATAGCAAAAATGGAGCATTTGGTCGAAATATCTAAATTGGGACAGCTGGAGGTTGTGTAAAACAGCTAGAGGGAAAAGATCTGCAAAATATATAAGTTTGGGACCTTAGTGGCCGGTCAACCACTTCAACTGGCCGACCGGCCACTTTTCTGGCTGGCCAGCCGGCCACCCCTGTGGCCGACAGCAAAAATCTGTTCTACATGTCAAACTTCAAATGGGCATATCTCCTTCATCTGGACTCCTTTTCAAATCATTCTTGTGTCCAAATTGAAGCCCCAGAAGTAAGTTTTCCAATGGTGGTAGACTAACATCAAAATTCCAAGTGTGTTAAGAGATATCACTCTTTTAGTGAAGACTACTTAGTTTTGGTCCTCTCAGATTCATGCCTAACTACTCCTCAGCTAGTTTTCTTCTCTCATCTCCTCTTTTCTTCAACTCAAAACCTCTAACTAAGGTGTTTTGAAAGATTTTTTTCAATGAGCTCACATCTCTTTCATTCATTTCCACTTTGTCCTTGCTTGGTTTACCGAAAAGCGCAACATTTAACAAAATGTGAGTCTCGGAACATCGTAGAAACTTTCTTTCAAAAAACATTTTAAAAGAGAGGGTTTTACGGTCTAAAATATTTTTTGGCCAACAAATGGAGTGTGAGGTTAGGATTTGAAGCTCCTCTTGCCAAAGAAATTGAACCTTTGCACTGCACAACTTTCATCACTAAGTAAACAATCAGTAGCGCTCAAGTCTTAAGGACGGTAAAAAATGGGGTGTCTACAATTGTGTGCACTCAAAACTCTTTTAAAAATTACATAAAATCAAGTCATTTTCAAAGTAAGCGAAACAGTCTATACTTGTGTGCCTCATATAATAAATTAACATAATAAAATCATAACAAAAACATATTATGTTGATAAAAAATCACATCATGATTAGTAAAAGTCGATCCTTGATCGGGTGAGGAGGGTGCTTAATTCATGTCCTTCCCCTCTCATACCTAAATTCCTTAACCGAGACAACTTTGGTTACGATGGACAAGTGGCTTTTGGCACGAATCACATGTTTTCTAAATTTTTCAAAAATATTTAGGTGGCGACTCTAAAATCTGGTAATGCAGTCCATTTTTGGCATCTCTAATGATTAATGGATTTCTAGGATTGACGGATTTGGACTCTCATTTGTTTTCTGTTTCACATTGCACTTGTGAAACCAGATTCAGAATCATAGGAGTCCGAACTGTAGGACTATCGTATCCGAGGGGATTAAATCCCTCCAAGGAGCACGAAAAGCCAGCTATAGATGGAGACTGAGAGAAGAAGAAGATGTGACAACGGCTGAGGAATGGTCAGTGCCATCGCCGGTGCCAGAATTGAGCCGGAACTAGAGGTGGAGAGTTAGTGGTGATTAAATGTGTCATGTATGTCTAAAAGGGCAATTTAGTTGAGGGATAAAATTGTTATAAAAAAATATATAAATGGTGGGTACTAAAAAAGTGAGTGGTGTATAAATAGAATTTCCCATTTGATGCGAAATCTAATTATAAATGATATATAACTGTGGACGCGCTTCTAGGGAGGACTCTCTGAGTATCCGCGTATGCCTCGTGAGGGTCGCGAATTCTCGTTTTGTTCTCTAAGCTACCACAGTTCGGACTCAAATGTCACGGTTCTGAATCTAATCTTACAATATGCGATGTAAGACCAATAAATCACCAAATAGTCTAAATCCGGCAAATCGTTTTGGAAAACTGATTTTTATAAAGAAGTGCCAAACATGGACTGTTTTGCCAGATACAGAGTCGCCACCTAAATATTTTATTTTTGGGAAAATTTAAGAAACTCTGACTCGTACCTAAGGCCACGTGTCCTTCATCACCAAAGTTGCCTCGGCTCGGGAACTTGGGTACGATGGGGGAAGGTCATTTAATGAGCACCCCCGCTCGGCTGATCAAAGATCGGCCTGTACTAAGCATGATATCTTGTTTTTGAAAACACATGTGTTCTTATTTCGATTAATTAGCTAATCTTACTATGTGATGCGCACAACAAACAAGTATAGACTAGATCGCCTAATTTGGAACAAAACATTACATATTCATTTGAAAACGGTTTGAAGTTTGCTACTCGCAAGTAGGCTAAAACAGGATTTTGATGAATTATTCCAATTCAAGTAATCCAACTTTCACCCACAGGCATTCAGGCAGTTATAGCAAATAAGCAATTAGCCTCATGGCAAGCATGCTGTCATGACAACATTAACACACATGCAGTATGCTAAAGCATAAACACTCACAGTGTACTCCGAGCCAAAACAGAGAACTAGTTAGAAATCATGCATGATCCTAGTTCATGTTAAAATGGCTAATGCAACACATGCGAAAATGCAACTAAGATAGGCTCGGCTATCCTAAGATGGCATATGAAATGCAACTTGGTACATGTATTCAAATAGGTATTGAAATACGATGCAGTTAGTATGATGCGCCGAGCCCGGTGCATGCAATACAGATGAATGGATGCACGTATGCAAGCATAAGGTAGGCTAAATGAAATATGCCCTAAAACTAACCATTGTAAGCGGTTAAGTAAAAGGGAGAAAGAAATAGGGGTTAGAAGACATGTATCACACACACGCACGCTTATTACAACAATGTGCCCTCTCGAAGGAAGGATCGAACAAGAAGCTAACTAGCTAATCTATGCCAATTAAACTAATTATTACGCAATAAATTAATTAACTAGTCCTAGTTAACTAATTATTACAAAACGAATTGAATAGCTAACGCATTAACTAATTAAAGTACAAACCAAAGCCTAAGCAAGCTATCTAAGCATGGCAGCTAAGGAAAGCAGTAAATCAGGAGCCTCAGAGGGAGAGGAATGCATGCAAGCCCGGTCGCCTCGTTCGGAAATCCAATGTGATGCCCCGATTTGTCTCTGTTTTCATTTGTCCTCAGAACCTTGCACCAAGCTTCAGAAAGATGAAACTCGACCTTAGGAATCCTGTGGGAGGGTGGTCGACCACTTTTGGTCTCTCCAGACACCTGCCGACCACTTTTGGTTGTTGAAAAACTAGAAAAGTGGTCGGCCAACTAGTTTTTCTGGCTGGTAGTCCAGTTGTTACTGCTGAATCCCAGTTTTCTGCAACAGAAAGCAAGAAAGGGCATGGTAATGTATTTGCAAGCTATGTATGCACAACCACCCCTCCTTATCATGTGATGAACTCAAGGGGGTATGGTTCTCGACCCTTGGGCCACCAATCGCGCATTTCAATGCATAATGGCCGAGAGGCGAAGTTGCACAATTCAATGTGAAATGAATGCACAAGTAAACACATAAAGCCTAAAACTCTATCATGCTTGATCAAGAGCGTCGGCGATCGGGAATTAAGGCACGTTTCATCACTTTAAGTATGAAACATCCCTCGTTTCTCGTGTTTGGACTAACACCTATTCCAAACACGATGCAAGCAAGAAACATGGCATGCATAATGCTATGTAATGCAACCTTAGCATACGAACATGCAACTATATGGCATACTCAATGCAACTAACAACCTAGCATACACAATGCAAGTAATAACATGGCATACGCAATGCTAAATGCTAAGAACTAGATGGCATACTCAATGCAAAGCAATCATAGGGTTCTTAACACAATGTGATGCATGCATGCACAACGCAATGCAACAAGGGCAACAATATGCAATACGCCAAACATGCAACAACATGCAAACCATATACTCAATGGACTTAAACCGAAACGGACAGACCTCAGTCATGCCAAAACAGTGGCCATAATGCTAAAATGAAGGCATCGAAAACACATACAAACATGCATGCCAATTGGCTCACCAATTGAGGCACTAAGGTGCAACTCTCAAGAGCACTAAAAGAGTGAAAAGCATGGAAGTGTAACAACACTAAATGCACTGAAATGAGGTAAGAAATGATGCCAAATCATTCAATCAACACAAGTATAGCATGGTAGGGTCCTCAAAGCATGAAGCTATCAAAGAGGACTACAAAAAAGGTATGCAATTCATGACAAAAATGCATGAACTAAGCGTGGACAGAGCTTACGTAGGTCAAAATAAGGACCTAAACATGCTGAGATGGTGGCTCAAATACCTAGGCAAGATGGTGTGCATGCTAGGCCACAAACAAAGCAACAATGCAAAACACTCAAAGGCATTCAAAGCATGAATAAAGTGGGAACATGGCAATGCTATAAGCTCTGAAATGAAGTATTAAATGATACTAAATCATCTAAATAGTTCAAGGATAGCATGCAATGGTGCTCAAAGCTTGAGGCAAGCAAGAACATTTATACAAGTAACAAAACATGAAGCATGTGACCAAGGCAACCCAAAGTAGTCCTAGTACATGTTAAAATGAATCTAAAACATGCATGGAAGTAGGCCAAAATATGCTAGCATGAAGGGCATGAACCATAGTGAATGCAAGACAAATAAGGTGGATTACACTACACCTATTAAGACCAAGCATGGGATGACTTAACCAATAAAAATCAGAGTTATATCATGGCATAATAACCCTAAATAACCACTGAAATGATGGCTCGCAAGCTATGGCATGAAGGCTGTTGAAAGTAAATGTAAAAGGGGTTAGTGTGGTAGGTAAATGTGGTAGGTAAATGTGAGTGTGTTAGGTGAGTGTGGTAGGTAAGTAAATGCTCCATTATGTTTAGTGCTCATGTTTAGTGCTCCATTTACCCTAGTGCTCCATTTACCCTAATGCTCCATTAAGTTAGTTTAGTGCTCCATTTAGGTTAAGTTAATTCCTCCATTGTATCTCATTCTCCCTATAAAAGAGAGTTCATTCTCTCCATTGTAAATACACAAGATATTGAATACAATCAATCAATAATACATTAAATTTTCCTACATGGTATCAGAGCCAAGTTAAGCTCTTGGTGTTCTTCGCCTTCCGGCGGGCGGCAACCTTGCCTTGACCGCCCGCCGGACCTCAACCAATTGAAACCTCCACTTGATCTCTTATTACCCTCTCTTTTTTGGCTTAAAGAATTCTTCATCCTCACTGTTAGCTTGAGCATCATCAACAGTAGTAGCCACCGCTGCAGAACCCGACACCACCACTCTTGTTGATCACCTCTTTGTGATCCACTGGCATCTTAAACCTACAAACTGGGCAAGACCCATGAATCCCAACTGCTCTCTCTCTCTGTTAGATGCTGATAAAATGGTTGCTGCTGCCAGTTCTCGAAATCCTACTCTTGCTGGAGCATTGACTCGACTCCAAAGGTGTGCTTTCAGTGGCAGTTGGGAGGAGCTTTGCAGGATGTTCTCCATTTGCATGATGTTCTTACTAGAGTTGCACTGCTGGCTGCCACTGCTGGTTGCTGGCAGCGCTGTTTGCTGCTGCGGGCAACGCTGTTTGGTTGCTAAAATGGGCTGCGGCTTGGTCTTTTGTTGGCTATTGATGGCGTACATGCCTTGGGCTACTTGGGGCCAAAGTTAGGCCACGTTGGGGCACTTCCAACGGCCACTCTTGAGCACTCAAATGGCCACACCACCGCGCGCGAAACGTCACGGAGTTGGCCTTGCAAGGCAACCCGTGACACTCTCCTCCACTCCAACCATCAACGTCCTCGTTGATGTAGCACAAAGCTGACCCTCGTAACTCAACACCTAATGAAGAGTCTATTGGACAATTTGGCTGGCCTTCAGAAAATTATAATGGTGAATCTATTCCATTGCATGTATCAGGGGCATCACAACCAGCTCAAGCATCCTGGTATTTGTAAGTATGGGAGTCTCTGTTTGTTTGACCATCTGGTGAATCACAGTTCAACTGTTCCAGTTGGGTCTGTTTTTAGAGTCTCCTCAAGGCGGCAACTCTTGGAGGAACTACAGCAGCTGGGATTGAGGCAAGGCTATAATCCAGCGTTCTGTATAGAATTTTGGTTCTATATCCCAAATCTCCACTTTCTTTATTTTATTTTATCTTTCTTTTTTCATTAAAAACAAATATATATATATATACCATCTCGATTTGCACACCAAACCTTCCCTTATTTTATTCATTAAAAAAAAAAAAAAAAAAAACACACACCAAACAAATCTCCAACCACAACCTACAACCACCACATCAACCGGCCTTATTTTTTCGCATCTTCTGCCGATCTCTTCCTCTTGCCTTTGTCTTGGGCGTCCCTTGCCGGTGCTACCTCCGTGTTTCCCACGCCGTCGAGTACATTCACTTCCCGTTGCTCCTCCACCGTCACATATGGCGGCCCTCCAAATCTGAGCATCACGGTGGCCTTCCGCTTCAGCTCCTTGTTCTCGGCCTTCAGCCCACATATCTCTGCTCGGGCATCCTTATACATGCCCTGGAGCAGAGCCAGTTGGGCGTTTAACTGCTGCACCTCATTAGTTCTACTCTGAAGCCGGTGCGACAGGTTGTTGACCGCTGTCATGGTCTCAACGCATGACCTTAATGTGTAATAATTCGCCTCAATATCCGACTGAGCAGCCATTATCTGCTCCACTGACACCATCGGATAGTTCAACGGCGCAAAACCAAGGGGGCTTGGTCCAAGGGCTCTTGGTTGAGGTTCAAGGGCCATATTCTGGGTTGTGGCCTCGTTGAGGTCAGGAAAGAGGGTAAGACCACGGGACGAATTCTATATTCTGGGGAGCAGGACGGGAAGAAGAGGCCATCTTATGGGTTGCTGCGTGTTTCAGCTGTTACAGAGTGTTTCAGGATTTGCAGCTCTTAGAGACAAGCTCTCAGAAAATGAAGCAGGTTCAGCTGGTTTGTTATGTTTACAAGCCTCAGCATTCGCTTCGGTTTATATCGACAAAGACGAAGAGGCCGACACGACAATCTGTTGGTCACGTGTATCGCCGCTCGGCACGCCTTTTGATGGCTGTCGGGCACACCTTTTGATAGCACGCCTTTTGATGGCGCGCCTTTTGATGGCTCAACTTTTGATGGCTGTCGGGCACACCTTTTGATGGCACGCCTTTTGATGGCACGCTTTTTGATAAGATTGGGCACGCCTTTTGAGGGTGCAACTTTTATGGGTCCGACAAGACTCGGTAAACTGTCCCGACTTTGATTCCGGTTAGCTTTTATATGGGTCCGACAAGACTCTGTAAACTGTCCCGACTTTGATTCCGGTTAGCTCCTATACGGTCCGACATGACCCAATAAACTGTTTTCTACAACGGTCCGACATGACCCAGTAAACTGTTTTCTACAACGGTCCGACATGACCCAATAAACTGTTTTCTACAACGGTCCGACATGACCCAGTAAACTGTTTTCTACAACGGTCCGACATGACCCAATAAACTGTTTTCTACAACGGTCCGACATGACCCAGTAAACTGTTTTCTCCAACGGTCCGACATGACCCAGTAAACTGTTGTCTACAACGGTCCGACATGACCCTATAAACTGTTTTCTACATCGGTCCGACATGACCCCATAAACTGTCTTCTACAACGGTCTGACACGACCATACAGTGTCTCCTATCCTCTTTTATTTTATTTGTCAGTTTATTTTTTCGTGTTTTGTTACTCTCTCCAAACTCAAGTTGGTTAGTTCCTAACCCCCTTGAGTTTGAGGGGGGCTGTTGAAAGTAAATGTAAAAGGGGTTAGTGTGGTAGGTAAATGTGGTAGGTAAATGTGAGTGTGTTAGGTGAGTGTGGTAGGTGAGTAAATGCTCCATTATGTTTAGTGCTCATGTTTAGTGCTCCATTTACCCTAGTGCTCCATTTACCCTAATGCTCCATTAAGTTAGTTTAGTGCTCCATTTAGGTTAAGTTAATTCCTCCATTGTATCTCATTCTCCCTATAAAAGAGAGTTCATTCTCTCCATTGTAAATACACAAGATATTGAATACAATCAATCAATAATACATTAAATTTTCCTACAAAGGCATATGCAATGGTTCATGTTAAGGCATAAAGGGGCAAACCCTCCAACGCATTGAATGTGTGACAAATGTGAATGTATGGCCATGAAACATGGACTAAAATCACATAAAAAGTGATGTCAAATCACTAAAATAGGCCAAGCAATGCATGCTAGTGGACTTAATACATAAGGCTAACAAGCTAGATTGAACCAAGGCTATACAAAGCAAGTCATGCATGGCCAAAATAACTAAAATCAGAGCTAAAGCATGTTAAAACATGGACAAAAGCTTCATGAAGTCAAACCAAAAGCTTGCTAAAATGACATGTCAAAGCATGATGCATGTTAGGCTATTTCAAGGGGTTGCACTACAAGTGCGCGAGGCATGCAAGGGCCAACCAAACCAAACCAAAACAGAGTCATGACATGGCGAAACATCACCAAAAACATGCTGAAATAGATAGAAAATAAGCTAGAATGACATACTACTTCATGAAGCATACAAAGCTAGTTTGTGTGATTTACACTACAAGTGCATTAACCATGCATGGAGTGACCAAACCAAGCAAAAATAGTGGTATGCCTCAGCAAAATAACCACAAATACAAGCTAAGATATGGCCAACACAAGCTTAACAAACATGCTCAAACATGAGGCATATGAAGCAAGTAAATAAGACACAAGGAGAGGGGATGACCCTCTTCTAATTAGGACACCAAAACCACCTTTCCACCACTTAAAATCCTCTGGATTTCAGTGGTAGAAAGGTCATGCAAAGGCTTCAACAAGAGCCTAAAGGGATGGCTCAAAATAAGGCCTAACAAGGCCTAAGAGGGGGTAAATCACCCCAAATGAAAAAGTGACCTTAAACAACTATTTTAAGAACTTAAATATAGAACTTTTTTCAGTAGGAAGTTAAGCTCAAAACAGTATGCAAAAGGGTCCAAAAGCTTAAGCAAAAATGGGAGTTTTAAAAGTCAAAGACTCACCCTTTAAGACCTTCTTTAAAGCTGCAACTCCAGCAACTTTCTCAAGCTCAAATCAACCCAAGAACACCAAAACCAGCTCCTAAGCACCTCGGTAGCAAAAGGATGGTGTTTGAGTGTGTGTTTGTGTGAAAAAGTAAGACAAAACTACACTTTTGAACACAAAACAAGAGCAAAATGAAGAAGTATAGATACAAGTCTATATGTATGGCTCAAGGAAGTTTTTCTGAACCTAGAGGAGGGAGGAGGAGCCTTCCTCTTATAGAGCGAAAAAGCCAAAGCTTCTTGGAGAAGCTAAGGGCCAAGGTAATCCCTCCATACATGTGTATGAAGGATAGCTCTGGTGCCCTCCAGCTATGCCAGCTGGCCAAAAAAATCTCCAAAAAGGTGTCAAAAAGAAGCCGACCACTTGAAATGGTCGGCCTGCTACTTAAAGTGGTCGGCCGACCACTTTAAGTGGTCTCTCAGATAAACAACTGGTCGGCTATAGGTGGGAGAGGTCTAGAGCATGAAAGAAAACTAGTGGTGTGGTGGTCGACCAGTAAATGTGGCCCAAAGACCAAGAAAGCTAGTTATCCGACCAGAAAACTGGCTGGCAGAAGGAAAAGTGGTCTCCAAAGAGAAAAAGTGGTCTCCCATCCTTGTACCACCTTCCAAACAAGGAAAACAAGGTTTGTACCAAAAACAAACCAAAACGGATGCAAGACGAGAGATCGGGAGGCAAAGCACGCGGCTGAAAGCCCCGAAAACTAGCTGAAGCACCGAAAGTGGTCTCCCGGACCACAGTGTCCCTCTAGGCAGAGGTAACAAGGTATGGTTCAAAAACCACGCCAAACGAAGAACGTTAAGCGGTCCTGAGACAAGGCACCCGGCCAAAGGCTCCAAACGGGAACTAGTCTCCAAACGGGAAAAGTGGCCTATGACCACAAAAAGTGGTCTACGACCACAAAGAGATGGTCTACAAGACCACTCCCTCCCTCCGGAAAGAGAAAACAAGATTCGGTCCACCAATCGAGCCAAAGCACAAAGAGTTCAGAGCCCCGGAGGCAAGGCTCTCAGCCAAAACTCCGAAACCTCTAAATGGGTACAACATGCACCATCACCGAGCGCTCAATCGATGACGTCTGAGTCTTAAGATCGGTCAAAAATGGGGTGTCTACAATAACAAGCCATATACTTTATTAGTAAAATTTTTGAAAACATTATTAAATTGTTTCCGAGTTCAAAAAAATTCCAAAATCACCTCTCCAATGATGAGGTAAACCATTACTATAATTTAGCATTCTTATTCCTTGTGCTAGTAAAAATTGCCAACTCATCAAATGGTGAGAGAAATGATAATAAGTGGTTGGGAAATTCTGTTTGCATACTATACAAACTCCCAGTACACATGTGGTCACAATCGAGAATCAGAAAAAGGGAAAATCCGAAATTTTAACCAAACCCATTCACGAAATCAGAAAAGCCCTAAAAATTGTTTGCAAAATCAACAGAAAATGAAAGAAAAAGAACAATTAAAAACCCTATAGAAATCGTTAAAGACACGGGGATGGGAGAGACAGCGAGAAAGATATACAAATAGACAGACCCAGATCGACAGAGAGGGAGAGAGATCAGAGACAAATACTTGTAATCAGTGGTGGGGCCGATTTGCAGTGGTCGTGGTGGCCAGCGCCTGTTGCCAGCGATGGTAATGATCAGCGGTCAGGTTTGGTATCGACTGCTGGTGTGTGAGGTCTGTATGTCGGTGTGTGAGACAAAACAGTTCCAAAATGTGTCTGTGAAATATATACTGGGCGCGAATATTTAATAAGTTTCCCTCTAAAAAAAATTTCGAAGATTTAGCGACCAAATCATTATTTGTCGCAAAAATTCCTTAACAGCGACTAAAAATTGGTCGCCAAAAGCATCCTATTTGGCTACTAATTCCAATTTTTTGTCGGCAATATTTACTATACAGCGACTAACTTAGTTTTGATCGCCACAAATTCATAAAAAATACGCCAAAAAATTGGCGACAAAAATTTTTTGTCGACAAATGGTAGAAAACAACGACTACAATGAAGTTTGGTCACCAATAATAATATATGGCGATTAAATTAATTTAGTAGCTAAAAATTTTCAACCAATGCCGACTAAATTAGGTTTTTAGTCGCCCAATATGGTGCTTTTGGTGACTAAAATTGTTTTGGTCGCCAATTTTAGTCGCCAAATGTGTTTTTTGTTATAGTGAAACTATAAATGGTGTTTGGTTATAAATTTCTGAACAAATATCAAATGTTTTGATTTAAGTTATGAATAAAAATAAATTGTCCAAATATACATTTTTTTAATTATTTATATCCGAACAATTGTTTTATGTTTATAAATTTATATCTGGATATTTGACTTTTGTTTAAAAATTTATATCCGAACACTATTTATAATGTGCACTGAGAGTTTGTATAGCATGCAAATAGAATTACTCTAAGTGCTGGTTGTGATTAAAAGTATGAAATTACAATTCAGTAGTTGTAATTAAATATATAGCAAAATATCATTAGACCAACATTGCTAAATTATAACTATAGTTAGGATTTTAATAAGTGAATCACTGGAGATGCTTATTGGAGTAGAAATTTTAGAGTTTCTAAGGCAAAATAATAAGAAGCCATATAACTTAAGCTCATCTCCAATTATTCAATAGGTAAATGGCTAGCTATTATTATAATTCAAAGATAAATAATGACAAAATGCTATATTTTATCTATGTTACTTCAATAGTGTAAATATTATTTATTTTATTTCTTACGAAATGTGAAATTAAAATGTTAAATGCAAGTCAAACGGCGAGATAAGTAGAGACAAAAGAACTTGTTAAAATTTGCATATAACTGAACTTTATGTTAAATTTGACATATGCTTATTTTAAAAAGTAGGTTAAAATCAGTTGACAAAATAAGCTATAGTTATAATAATGTTAATATATAACAGCCCACATAACTAATAATTAAAGATGAAAAAGTTAGGGTAAATTACACTCACCTCCCTTGAGGTTTAGAAAAAATACAACTATTCTTACACTTTGGACATAATTATATTGACATCTCTTGTGTTAAATTACTTAATAATTAGGTCATTTTTCATCAATAATTCATTAATCGTATGAAAGAAAAAATAATATTTTCATTTCTTATCTACTATCCACCCAAAAATCTCTTATCTACTAAAATATATATTTATCTATGTTTATTTGAAGTTTTACCCACTATCTACATTAATTTTAGTCGATTCAATCTCACAAAGGAAAAGTCCGTATAATTATATGAAAAATGTGGGACTAATTATATTTTTTTAAACCTTAAAAAGAAGGTGAGTATAATTTATCCAAAAGTTAAGGCTTGTTTGGTTCAGTTATTAAATCAACTTTTGGATTGAAAAATCCAAAAACATGTTTGGTTTTGGCATCTTTCAAAATACAACTCAAAAATATTTTCTCTATCCTCTCTCCTTCCCATCTTCTCTCTCTCTCTCTCTCTCTCTCTCTCTCTTTACATCAATTAATCACTTTTTCTTTCTCATCTCTCTTCTTTCTTTCTCTCACATTCCACACATCAATTAACTAATTTTTCTCTCACACTCATTTATTAAATTATAAAAAAAAAATTAAAAAAAAATCCTACAAATCATCATAAAATTATTTTTAAAACTCATAATCAAACAAGTTTTTACTTCAATAACTCTTTTAAAAAACTTAACTTTCAAAATACAATTCAAAACTCAAAGTTCTTTTCAAAAACTAAACCAAACGGAGCCTAAGTTTCCTAACATTCTATTTTATTTGTTTATTTATTTTTTGCAATAACTCATAGTCATTGGATAAACTCTAACATGTCAAAGTTAATTAATTTTTTTTTATTACTATTTTGACATCAAAATGATCTCACAAGGTACATTTTCTTTAAGCATTGTTATTCTAATTCAAAAATTTGACTTACTTTTTAGACTTAATGGCGTGATAATCAATTAAAATATCTAAAACAACTCTCTCTCTCTAATTATTAACTAATTATCTCACTTACATATTATTGAATTTAAAAAATAAATTTGTATATCATTTACCTTTTTATCACTAATGCTACAGTTCCAAAATATATATTTATCAAGAAATGGATCCATAATTGCTATGTATGATTGAAATAGTCTTTTATGAGATTCAAATACCCAATGAAATGACGTACTAATATTTCTAAATAAAATTCTAGGATGGTTTGTCTATAAATGTGGACACAAACACAATAATATTTTTTCTTGGGAGTTGGGAAGACTCCACTACAGTGGTTATTTTCACGCATTCTGTGAAAAATGGAAAGTAATCCTGTAAAGCGACTTTCCATGGAACATAATGTACCCTTTGCCTTTGTTCTAGCTGTGAAAGCATGGCAGGCCTACGTGATAAAATATACACTGGTTTTTCACTTTGTATTCACATGTATTTATTGGGAGAACAAAACTAATCAAAAGCAGCAAAACTGTTGTAATATCTATGGAAGAATTTCAAAATTTTCAAAGCAGCTAAATTCCCTTCTCTCTTCTTTCACTTTCAGTACACCAACCCTCACATGCTATTTCAAGTCACCCATATGCCTCTCTCTCTCTCTCTCTCTCTCTCTCTCTCTCTCTCTCCATTTTCAGGCCTGCAAGCAAGTTCAAAAAAGCTAACAATGTAATGATAACAAAAAAACAAGACATTGCTACATGTGGCCCACCTCACCAATAGGCTCATGAGTCATGCCCTCCACTGAGCAGTAGCAGCAGCAGCAGCAGCAGCAATATTAGCCCTTCCATTCCAGCACAGTTTTGTTCACTCAAAGTGCTCTCTGTACAAGCCACTTCTTCATTCCTCTCCAAGTCTTGAATTCAGTAACTTGGAAAGCCATGGCAGTGCCTGTGTTATTAGTGCTTGAGCTTTGTTTCTTAATGATGGGTGGTCTTGTTGTTGTTGTTGAGTCCTTTCCATTCTCTGAGGCTGACAAGATTGCTTTTTTGCCTGGACAACCCTTTGTGGCGTTTCAACAGTTCTCAGGCTATGTCACTGTGGATGACAAGAAACAAAAATCTCTCTTCTACTACTTTGTTGAGGCTGAATTTGATCCATTTTCAAAGCCTCTTGTTCTCTGGTTAAATGGAGGTTTGCAATTTATCTGTATATTTCTTTGGATTTTAAAGCTCAACCAGATTAAAAAAAAATAATAATAAACATAGAAAATTAAATTTTAAATGTGTTTAATTTTGAAATATGTATCATTGTAGGGCCTGGGTGTTCTTCATTGGGAGTGGGGGCATTCTCTGAAAATGGACCTTTTAGGCCAAATGGGCAGGTTCTGGTTAAAAATGAGTATAGCTGGAACAGAGGTATGTGTGATTCACATCAAAATTATGTAGCAATCAATTCCAGTTTTTGCAGCTTGTATCCTGCTTGGAAAAGTTGAAAAAAAAAATTTATGTTTTTATTCTAATATATGATTCTTCAGAAGCAAACATGTTGTATTTGGAAACCCCAGTGGGAGTGGGTTTTTCTTATTCAACTGATGCCTCCTCCTATGAGGCAGTCTCTGATCAACAAACTGGTATGTTTCATCCTTGTAATTCACTTCTTCTTCTTTTTCCTTTTTTAATTTTATTTTATCATGGCGGGTTTGGAGTTTTGCCTTCCCAGATACATATAAGAGCTGTTTGGTGTAGTTTATGGAGTTGGTTATATAATATATATATATATATTTTTTTTTGAAGTATGTGCCAAGCTTATTATTGGGAGTAAGAGGAGAGGTTTCAACTTGCTAAAATTTGCACCAAACACACTTGTAAACCTCAATCAGGATCCTCTAGAGTAGATTTCCTGAAGTGATCCCTGGAGTGAGTGATCCAACGGCTCAAAATAAGTTTAATCAAAATGACGTCGTTTTGATTAATATATCTTACCGGTAAGATAATATATCTTACCGGTAAGAGAATAACAAAAACGATTTGAGCCGTTGGATCACTCACTCCAGGGATCACTCCAGGGAATCCCACTCTAGAGGATCCTGGTTGTTGTAAACCTCACCTCACACATGCTAAATAATTACCCGACATAAATCCTAGGGTGGCCTCAAAAAGAGTGGGAATGGAACCCAAAACCTCTTTCTTAGCAAGATAGCCCAAGCCACCATTCTTTAAATTTTCATTGTTAATCTAATATAGAGGTCACAATTTACTGATATAAGCATAGGTGTTTGTTTAGGAATAACAGCAAAGACTATATGGTTAGTTTTATAAACCAAATCATTTTCCTTTATAAGTAATGGTTTTCTACATTCTATCCAAGTTTAGCTTTCACTAAAATGTTAACTGTTATATTACTTGAATTCATGCTAATTTATAAAGTACACATGTTTGTGGGTAAAGAAAATTGAGTTCTATTGTTGTCTGAGTTGTTATTAATTAAGTTTTGTCTCTTCTAAAGCTAAGTTCATATTTTAATAATTGTGAAGCCAGGGATAACCTTGTATTCTTGCAAAGATGGTTCCTTAAGTTCCCCCAATACATGCATAGGGATCTGTTCATCACAGGAGAAAGCTATGCAGGTACCCTTTGTAGCCCACACCATCATCTCTTTGTTTGGGGAACTTCTTCCAAAAAACTGTTTTTGAAAAAACAAAAATATAAAAATAACCCATTTTGGGCCAAAAGAGTTGCTTTTCGCATTTTCGAAAACCGTTTCGCTCCAAAATAAAAATAATATGAAAATGATGGTGCTTGTTTTTCAATTTTATTGTTTTTGATAAAATAGAAAACAAAAGCGAAAAACCAAAAGCACCAAACATATATGACAGATCCTTTTGTTTTGCTTGTTGATGACAGGTCACTATATTCCTCAACTTGCAAAACTAATGACTGAATTCAATCAAAAGGAAAAGTTATTCAATTTGAAAGGCGTTGCTGTAAGTACTTTCCTATGCAAAGCCTCTAATTTCAAGTAAAAAGAAATGCATATATTCTAAAAATTACCCAAATTCCAACATCATATTTCTAATGATCAATTGCAACTAGCTAAACTGATTTCCTTTTTCCTTTCTTTTTCTGTTGCAGTTGGGTAATCCAGTTTTAGAGTTCGCTACAGACTTTAATTCAAGGGCAGAGTTCTTTTGGTCTCATGGGTTAATATCAGATTCGACATACAAAATATTCACTTCTTCATGTAATTATTCGCGGTATGTGAGCGAGTATTACAGAAGCTCAGTTTCACCTGTTTGTTCAAAGGTTATGAGCCAAGTGAGCAGAGAAACCAGTAGATTTGTGGACAAATATGATGTCACACTCGATGTCTGTATTTCATCCGTGCTTGCGCAGTCCAAGAAAATTAGTCCTCAAGTAGGTCTTCCCTTCTCAAAGATCGTTTGCTTTTTCATTTCACTCTAATTTGTTCAGTTCTGTTATGTGATATTGTTTGTAATTATTTTTCTTTTTCTTTTTCTTACTTGCAGCAAGTTGGTGAAAAGATTGATGTGTGTGTCGAAGATGAAACTGTCAATTATTTAAACAGACAAGATGTGCAGAATGCATTTCATGCCCGGCTTGTTGGAGTAAACAGATGGGTTGTTTGCAGTGAGTATGTCTTCTTCTTCTTCCTCCCCTTTTTAAACTGAGATAGTGATGTATGGGGAGAGTATAGAATGAACAAAAACACAAGGAAAACAGGAGCAATATAGAAAAGAGATACTTCGCTGAAATTTTATTACTCAAAACAACTGAATAGTCTCAAAGGCATACAACTCAATTTACATTGAACATTGCTTGCCCCAAATAGGACCAAGATTACATAAAGTCAAAAAAAATTGACAAAAATAACAGATTGAGTCAAATTGGAATCTAGAATATAAAAAGAAGCTTCCTAAAAAAAGGTGATTTGAAGTCCACTTTCTAGACCCATTTTCTGAACTCAATGATGTGTAAGTGATATAATTGGTTGATGATTAGAGAATATATGAGAGAGAGTGTTGCCTTTAATATCCTAATTGATTGCCAAAAAAATGTAGTAACAAGAAGAAAAAAATTTCTTAGGAAAATGACTTATATTGTATGAATTGAGCCACAGCTAGAAAATTTGACCATTTCTTGTTTTACCACAGCATTCTAGATTATGAGCTGCTAGATGTGGAGATACCTACAATCTCCTTAGTTGGAGAACTTATTAAGGCTGGAATTCGAGTCTTGGTTTACAGGTGAGGTGAAAAATCAGAGTCATGGTTCATTCATGATCGTTAATTAGATTGGTTGGAAGTTTTACAGTCTTTCTTGATGTCATGCTAATTACAAATTCTTGCAAGCAGTGGTGATCAAGATTCTGTTATTCCACTGACTGGAAGCCGAACCTTGGTTCGTGGGCTGGCAAATCAATTGGGATTGAACACAACTGTACCATATCGTGTTTGGTTTGGAGGGCAACAGGTAATCTCTAGAAACAAATGTTTATTTAAAATTTTGATTTTGAATGGTGGATTTTATAATTTTACCCTTACAAAGTTCTATGGACGGTCAGAGAGTGATTTTTGATGGACAATTTTGGAAACGAAAAAAAGTGTCAACAACAAAACGATCTGTTCACTTTTATGATATAGTGTTGAATGACAAAAATGCTATAACTAGTAATTTTTTGTGCTTGTATTGCTGTATTCAGGTTGGTGGATGGACTCAAGTTTATGGTGATACCCTCTCGTTCGCCACCATTAGAGGTGCTTCTCATGAAGCTCCTTTCTCACAGCCAGAGAGATCGCTTGTACTATTCCAGTCATTTTTACAAGGCATGCCTCTACCGGAAATGTTCTAATATGTATCAATCCAATTCCCATAGCTTGAGATTGTAAGTTGGCTTGTTGTTGGTAAATAGTTGTCGAAGTAGAAGAGGTTTTCCTGTAAGAAGAGAAGCAAAAAGAGTACATGCAGTTCTTTCTTTTCCATATTTTATTGATGTAAAAAGACTGTTTGTTGTGGGTTGGAATTTTTCTTTTTAATGTATACAGAAAAGAACAATGATGCCTTTGATGACTATGATTTGTGGTACTAATGGATCACCAAACTTTTTGAAATGAAATTTGGTAAATCCCCAAGTTTGATATTCGTTGATTTGTACTTAGAATTCAATTCCACTGATCTCTCAACCAATTGAACAAATTACATAATCACGATATGATCTAATCTAATCTAATTCAAAGAAGTCAAATTAGATCAAAGAAAATTAAGGAGAAGACAAACTTAATGTGGACAAACCACAATTAGACACCTCTAATTGTGATAAAAAAAAAAAAACTCTCTGGTCAACGACCACAAAATAATTCACTATGTAGAATAGGAATAACACAAAGAATTCTCATCCAATCACCTAGCGAATCCATGTCCGATTGACTCAATCCCTTTTGCCACTTCCAACACCATCTCACCATGGAATTGCTTCTCAAAAGTCGAATCCATGATGGTATGCTCACTCTAGAATCCACCAAAGTTTCCAATAACTTAAATTCCCGAAATCCACTGAAGAACTCTTCTCTTGAAAAGTGTAATTGAAGTAGAAGTCCTTGATGATATCCAATCTATGGAGCTATGATCAATAGATCAATCTCAATTAATCAAGGTAAGAGTTTGGATCTCACTGGAATGCTCGAGCTTATTTTTCACACTTCAAGGAAGTGAATCAGAGTCTAGATCTAGATCTATTCTCAAACGCGTGGTTAAAATTGAATTGGCTGAATTAGACCGCACGAGTAAACTTAACACTGCTTGAGCGATTTATAAGACTGCAAGATTATAGAATGAAGTGTTGAGATGCTGCAAGGTAGCAAAGATTGCTTGCGCAGACTTATGATCGCTCAAGCGGACTATGACACTTTGCAGTTTCTTGTTTTATCAGTCTAAGAAATTGCAAGAGTGAAAAGATTGCTTGATGTCTGTTTGAACGAAGAACAAAACAATAAAGGAACACTAGTATCAAACTGGATTGGATTTACATCTAAAACACTCTCATCCTCACATAAGGGGAAAAGAACAGATACAATTATAATTGAACAATGTTTGTTTAACAAGATTGCCAAACAACAAAAAGTCCTAACATTATATCATATTAAAAGATTTTGCTGAGCCAGTACTTGAATGTCACCAGTCTTGAAAGAAAATGATAAGAAATATCCATAACCACACGATATTTATGCTCATTGAAACAGTGGAATGCAACTATTTAATTTCACTTTCAATACTATTATAGTGAATTAGCTTTGCTATGCACTTTCATAGATTTAGAGATAAGAATTAGTTATTATCCTTGTATTCAATTATCAACTTCTGTTATTTAGTCTCTGTTTCAAATTCAAAACATATTGTATCTTATCCTTACTCAAGTGCCATACACAGCCTATAAATTGTAACCTATATGTGTTAATAAAATTATCAAAGAAAATTTCCATGTCTGAAGATGGTATTAGCCAATGCATCCTGTGTTTGAATCATACGGCCAACCCAATAATTAAAAAATGTTTGTATGTGTGACCGCACATGAGGAGGCGTGTTAAGAATATAATATAAATAATAAAGTTGTTCCTCTCTCTAACAACTAGAGCTTTTATATGAGTTGGTGGTCAATAATTCAATATTGTTAAGAATATAATATAAATAATAAAGTTGTCCCTTTCTCTAACAGTTTGAGCTTTTAGATGTATTGATGGTCAACCATTTAATATGATATTAGAACAGTAGACACTAGATCATGTTATGTTCTTTTTTCTCTTAACCTTCCACTATGAGCAGATCATCCACCACTGCTGAAACCACATCAACCACAACCCGTTCTCTCTTCTAGTCCATGACCTCCCACTTTGCTGTTATCACCACTTGCCTCAGTCCTAATAATTATCACTTGTGGTTAAGTTCTTCCCCAGCTCCATGGCAATGATGTTCAACTTCATTGCTGGGACGAATTCATGTCCTCTATGGTTCCTTAATCCCAACAATACTACTGTCAATCCTACCGATGATGCTTGGCAGTATCAAGATCAACTCCTACTCGGTTGGCTAATCTTAAAGAAAACTTTCCTGCTCTCACATGGTATCAGAGCTGTAGAAACTAGACCATGTTCTTTTTTTCATTTTCATTTTTTTTTCTCTTTCCAGCCTTCCACTATGAGAAACTCATCCACCACTACTAAAACCACATTAACTACTACCCGTCCCTTCTTCTCTTATACGATCACTCTTCTACAATCACCCACTCTATTGTTCAACGATCCATCTCTTAATCGGACCTCTCAATCACTGCCATGTGTTATAGGGCTGCACATGAGAGGGAGTGTTAGACTTAATTTGACATCATCAATATAAGCCACTCAAGTTTGTTTAATATAATGTAATGGCCTCTCCACTTATAGCTAATTGGTTTTGAGTTGGATATTTTACTATGGTATCAAAGCAGTAATAGGTCCTGTGTTCGAACATCACCACCTACCTGATAATTAAAATGCTTACACATGTTTGGCTTGCTATGAAGAAAAGTCCAGCCACACGTGAGGGAGCATGTTGAGAATATAATATAAATAATAATGTTGCTCTTTTCTATAACAATTTAAGCTTTTAGATGAGTTGATGGTTAATAATTCAATACTCATTCAATTAATTCTTGTTAGGTTTTTGTAATTGGCAATTCCGTTAGACAAAACTCCTTTCAATTGTAATATTATTCGCCCTTTTGTTTCAGTAAGAATGTGAGTGTTTAGATGCGAATCCAACCCCAATTGTGCCTATGAAGAGGAGTTTATGATCTTGAGGCTTTTGTGTTTGCCACTTCCCTAACTATGTACGGGGATCGAGCTGCACAGTCAACTCGCGGGGGTCTAGAAAGTAGCGCCCCATGGTAGGTTTGGGTCAGCGCCTAGGCGGGGTCGAGGGGCAACGCCTCCGAACCAAAAAACAAAAATGCAATCGAAGTTGTTTGACCACTCGAGCGATCATTTATGCGTTCGAACGGAGAAAATGATCATCTAGTATTTTTGCAGAACATCTAAACTTTTAGGAAGTAAGTTTTATAGCTTAAGCGGTGAATGTTGCGCTCGAGCGATTTTCACAATCCAATTTACTATAAAATGCATTGTTTGCTCGTTTTAGGGTTTGAGCCATCTAGATTTTCAGAGAGGGAGAAAAAAAAAAGAGTTTTATATTGGATGGTGCTTTATGAGTGTTTCTTTGATGATTTACTAGTGAGCAATGGATCCATAAACTTTGTATCAACATTATCAAGGGGTTTGTTTGGTTTCTTTTATTCACAAAAGAGAGAGTTGTTCTTCAGTGGATTCCGAGGAACTTGGGCATGAAGCTTTGGTGAATTCCGGAGTAGCTCATCATTGTGGATTCGACATTAGTGTTGTGGGTACACATATGTAATTTATTTTTGTCTTCTTAGTGGATTGTTTTCTGGTTTTGGCTCGTGATTTTTTTATCACAATTGAAGGCACTCAAATTATGGTTTTTCCACGTTAAATTGGTGTGTTGATTTGTCTTTGATTGTTTGATTGAGATTGTAATTCATTATTTAAAATTAAACTTAATCACAAATCAATATCTCAGGGATTTTAATTTTTTTCAATTCTTATCAACTTTGTGACATATGGTATCTTATTCTTATTCGAGTGCCTTGCACAACTTATATATTGTAACTCATATGTGTTAATAAAATTATCAAAGAAAAATTTCTGCTCTCATACATAACAAATGTTAGCTGACTTTAGTTTTTCAAATGCTCGAACATTTGGGAAACATTTGTTAGAATTTCAAGGTAGTTAGGAAACATACTTACCGTTGGCTGAGTTTACATATAATAACAGTTTCCACGCTAGTATCGACATGGCACCATATGAGGCGTTGTATGGAAGGAAGTGTAGGTCTCTAGTTTGTTGGACAGAAGTTGGGGATAGAGGATTATATAGATTAGAACTGGTGCAAATGACAACTGAAAAGATAAAGATCATTCAACAATGACTCAAGATTGCTTAGAGTCGACAGAAAAGCTATGCGAATTAGAGAAGAAGGGATTTGGAATATGAAGCGGGTGATCATGCACCAATGAAAGGGCAGACAAGATTCGGTAGGAAAGGTAAGTTGTCCCCTCGTTACATTGGACTGTTCCGGATTTTAGAAAGGCTTGGTCCCGTTGCTTACCAGGTAGCCATGCCACCGGGAATAGAACATATGCATAATGTGTTTCACGTGTCAATATTTCGCGGTTGTCTTCGAGATTCGTTCCATGTCATAGGTTATCATCAGATAGCTTTAGATGATGATATAAAATACAAAGAATGATCG
The DNA here is from genome assembly GCA_022316695.1 of Camellia oleifera. Classification (NCBI taxonomy): domain Eukaryota; kingdom Viridiplantae; phylum Streptophyta; class Magnoliopsida; order Ericales; family Theaceae; genus Camellia; species Camellia oleifera. The sequence goes on along the minus strand of CM039313.1, from coordinate 52,708,147 downwards.
ATATAGATCATCAATCAACAAGTAAAACAACTAAGGAATATATTGTTTCCAATGGTAAAGGTAGAGTGAAGAGAGCATTATGGAAAAGAGGCAACTTGAGAGAAAGATGATGAGATACGACAATGATAGCCGCATTTATTTCCAAATGAAGGTAACTTAAGTTTGGAGGATCAAACTTTCTAAGGAGGAGAGACTGTAATGATTCCAACATGCATATCATTTTTGCATATTATTTTATTAAGAGAATTGCATGATTATGTGTTTAATTTTGTGCTTATCTATTTATTTGTGGAATATCTGTTAGAATACTGACTTCAAATCGAAAATTGAGAGCCCAAACAAATTCAGAAACCAAAATTAATTAATTCGATAGGCTAATTAGATATTTAGAATCATATGGTAAGTTTGATTAAAATTTGATTCGGATCAAAATAATTAGAATAAATTAATTAGAAAGATTAATTAATCCTAAGTTAATTAATTAGCCTAACTTAATCCACCCTATATGTGTGTTTGTGTGTGTTATAAACATGTTTATGAGCTCATTTTCATCAACTTGTGGTTAAGATTGTGAGGAGAAAGAGAGAACAACTTTGAGAGAGAGAGAGAGAGAGAGAAGAATTGAGAGGATTTTGTAGGAGATTGAAGGAATTAAGCATGCTAGCTCCCAAATTCAAGCTTTATGTATGAATTACAACCATAATTTTATTAGGTAATCCATGTAAATGTTGAATTCATCATATATATAGGATCATTTGCTTGTAATGATAAAGAAATGGCTAGAATCAATTTGAATTTAGTAAATATAGGTTGAATTGGGACATGCATGTACATTTCATCATCTTCAAGCTTGATTATTCAACAATTTATACATGCATGAAATTATACTTGTTATCTTCGAAAATTCTCCATAACTTACACTCACCATTTCATATATTCATGTTTGAAAAGAAAATAATAGAATTCATTACATGTATGGAAAGATTATAGAGTTTTGGTTTTTGTTTTGGAAAATTGAAAGAGATTTTGAGACTTTGGTTTGGTGATTACCAAATATTCATGTTTTATAAAGTGTTTCATCATGCTTCTATTAGCCATGCAAGCTTTTAGGCATGAAACTCATGTTTTGGAACTAAAAATTCAATTCTTGAAAACCCAGAATTTGACCACTTTGCTCAAGCGATGGAATCATCGCTCGAGCGCACTTTGCATACTCCTAGTATTTTTGCTGACCTTTACAGCTGGCTCGAGCAACCAAGTGCACGCTCGAGCGAATCCAGCTTTGCATTGCACCTAGCTCAAGCGACCAAGTAATGGCTCGAGCCTACTTTAGCACCATCTAATATTTTTGCAGACAGGCCACATCGCTCGAGCGACCAAAAGTGAGCTCTTGCGAACTGTCTTGTTTTCAACATTTTTGAAAAACACTCCTATGTGCATATCTTCATCTTCATGCTCTTTTAGGCATTCTTGGGCATGGGTTGGACATTATTAATAGGGAAATGAGTTAGAAACACATTGAAAGGATTTGGATTAAGAAAAAACATTTGATTAAGACAAGTGTTTCATTATGTGTCTTTATCGTGTGTTTTGTGTAGGTGGTTGCTTGAAACTTATATCGATACAAATCCACTGTGAGTAATGTCTTTATAAAGCTATGTTTCAATGGTATTTTGAATTAGTCAAGAATGTTACTTGAAATCTTATTTTGTTATTTATGAATAAAGATCCTTTTGAACTTGGAATCGTGGCATCCTTTAGTGAGGCTCTCGCTTGGGGAAAACAATACCATGACCCATTGGATTAATTGAAACACAGAGATCTCTGATGTTAGACCCTTGTGGTCCATATTGAATTACTCATTGGAGTTTATTGATTGACCCGTTGTGGTCCTATTGAATCGACCCTTGTGGTCCTATTGGCTTCGGTACATTGTCTATTTTTTACTCTATTGGATGTTACCACGTATTATGATTTGAATCATTATTATTATCACAAAGCTTTGATATGAATGTGATTTGAATGGTTTTGATTGACAAAATGATATGTTTCAAATGTATTGGTCTTCATTTATTTAACCCTTTATATTAATATTACTCACTAGGCTCCAATTCACCCCTCTCCCTTATATATATATGTAGGTGAGCAAATGGAACGCCATTTCTAGAGAAGCCTCAGGAATCTACCTTCGAAAGTTGTTTTGTGTGCCTCTGCGATGGGGCGTTTCTTGGACTCAAGAGGAGCCAAGTTTTGTCAACCCTTTTTCTTTCATTTAGTTTTGTTCTTTGGAGACTTTGTTTTTGTTGTGGATTTGTCGGATGTGTATCTATGTATAAGGAGTGAAGTTTTAAATATTTATAAAATTTGAGATGTATGCACTGCTCAATGAACTTATCTATATTTAAATATTACTTCCACTAAGCCTCGTTATTTATTATTGATGATTTAATTTTGTCTTTGTGGCCGGGTAATCTGGGATTATTGGTCGGTCATGGTCTAAACCTCTAGGGGCGGGTTTGGGCCATGACAGTAATGGTGTTGCGAGACCTCTAACTTTTGTAAACCCTATTAAGTCCCTTGCTTTTAAATTATTTCTTTGAAGTCCCTTAGTTTCTTAATTAATTGCAATCCTAGGATCAAAATACATGCGCCAACAAAAGAACCACAAACCCTAATCAATTTCGGAAACTTAGAAATAATTTCTAATACTCTAATTGACTTCCTAAATATGAAATTACCACTTGGAAACCCTAAGCTTTCCGGTCTTTATCACGTTCGTTGGTTGGTCGCGTTTTTGTTCGAAACAAGAAATCCAAACCGAATTAGACTCTCTAACCATAATTTAATTTAATTCTACACTAAAATAAATGTTCCAATTCATAAATTAAACCCAATGCCCTCATATTTTTCTTAAATCACATTTTGACCCCAAACTAGTACCATTACACACATATATACATATATATATTTGTACCTTTCTTAAATAAATAATTTTATACACAAATATCTTCATATCTATATATAAAATCAACAAAAATCCCCCAAATCTTGAGCACATGGCCAGCCATCATATCTCCTAGGCTATAATTATTGTACTTTAGAGACAAATCCCTTGAATCATGGAAATAATTATGACTTTGGTACCAATTCTATATATATACATATATCTATCTAATTTACTTGTAACTAGAATGGATTAAATTAGACTTAAGCCTAACTAGATCATAATTAAATACATAATTAAGGTCCTAATTATCCACTATTCCATTTCATTTGAACTAAATACAACTCAATTTCATTTCATTTCAACCAAAGGACATTTTAGATAATTCACACCATTTTTCCTATAAATACACCACTATCCTCCATCTATTTGAACATCAAACACCACCACCCTCCACATGTTACACATCTCATACACTCACACACCTACACATTCAATTGAGAGAAAGAAAGAAGAGGAAGAGAGTGAACTTTGGTAGTAGAGGAGAGGAAAAGAGGAGACAATTGTGCAAACACTTCACTAGGCAATCAAGTAAGCCACAACACAATTCTCTCTTTCATTTTCCTTTTTCAAATAAATGTTATTAGAAGTTTAAAATTGTATTATCAGATGTGTTCTAATGGTATTCTTGAAAAGAGTTGAGCCTTGATTCTACCCTCCTTGTATTTCTCTTAATTGGCATAAGACTACTTTTTTCCATATCAAACTCTCAAAATTTCCAAAGGCACACCTTCACCTTAAATTTCTAAGTTTAATACAATTATTTAGCAAGTTTTCATCACAAGATAAGTGAAAAATTTCCCCTAGTTGACCTCTTTTCTCACCAACTTTCTTGTTGCAAGAATTGTGCTAGAAAAATCTGTTTTACAGCCAAATCTCAAATATTCTAGAAAAATGTAAAAATATCTTATGGACCTCAATTTTATGTCCAATTCTTCCCTAAGGAGTTAGCTTTCAAGGAAAATTGGTTTCATTGAAAAAGAGTGAGTGGTTTGTAAGAAAATCCAATTTTCGTAACGATCGACGAATCTAGACAACGCTGGAGTATTTCTTAAATAACTAAAAATCTAGAAAAACTATCACATTTCTGAAACATGTTCTGAAAACTAAATTAAATTCTCTACAGACCATAGGAAGGCTAGGTTCGGGAAATATCTGAAATAGCCCTTTTTATTTTAATCTTTAAATGGTATTAAATCTGGAAATTTAGTTTTGTATGGGTGTTTTATGCTCTTGTGTACATGAATATGCTTATTAATTTATGATCATGTCTTGGTATGGTATTTCATGTGTTATAGTTATGTTCCTTATCTTCTTCATTTTAATGATGCTCATGCTTATGTGGATATTACTATCTTGTTGAGTTTGTTCTAACTTGACTTAAAACATTGATCCAAACAGAAAACTTAATTGGGATGGTATTGGGTTTTTGATCACTTGAATAATAAAGACATGATAATGTGTTATGTATGGATTGATGGGATATGCTCCCTAATTGAAGATTAAGTCTTGTGCAAGCGGTTGTCGCGTAAACCCTAGAATGGAATGGACGTATTCGGACTCTTTGCGATGGTTTGATTGGTGAGATAAGGTTGGGTTCGGATGGGACATTCAAGAGGATAAAACTTTTTTTGGAATGATAAGGTTAGATTCAGCAGATAAAAACCTTTTTCTTTTCGTCGTCCTTTTTGAGGCCCTATGGTTGGCACTACGCGGTATATAACCGTTGGTAGACATCTGAGGTTAGTTCTGCAACAAAGTAGCAAAATGGGGAGTTCTGAATAGTTCAATGTCCAATTCTTGTGGTTGGCAGGATAAAATCTCTTTGGGGGATTTCTAGAATACTAACCACTAACATTATAACCTTTGTTATCTATTTGAATGATATGTTCTTTCCTCTATTATTGAAATTGCTGTTATTGACTTGAATATCATGCTTCACTACTTACTTGCTATAAATGTGATGGTGTATTGGATTGTGAAAAAATGACGGGGTATGTGTACGTTTACTGGGCATTCAAAGCTCATGGTGTTTCATGCCAGGTATTGAAGACTATTAGACCGGTCGACGGCCAAGCTGAAGCATTTGAGGACGTATGGCTATCCTATGAGAGTTAGGAACTAGTTATGTTAAACGTGTTTTGAGATTGTAAGTGATAGATCCCATATTGTATTTAAGACATGATTTTGTAATTTATATATATATATATAACATTTGTAACCTATCCTTATACCCCGTCAACTCATGTAGGCCTTATGTTAATACCTTGTCAAGATCTGTCAAACAGGTAGCTTTGCTATCTGAGGTGGTTGGACTTTGAAGGGAGGCTATTTGACTCCTCTAACCTTCTTGGGATCTTGCTTGGTTATTATCCAAAGAACTCATTAGTGATGTTTCCTACTCTTGTAACCTTAGATAAACCTAGTATTTAATGGTTAATATATTATCTGATGTTCCCGACTTTTGGGGTGTCACAGGTGTAGTACCTTCACCCTATTTAATTTTGACAATGAAAGCATGTAAACTACTTAAGAAGGGATGTCGGGATTATCTATGTAGTATTTTGACTGTTTTATCTATGGATACTATATTAGATGATATTTCAGTAGTTAGAGAATTTTTAGATGTGTTTTTGGAAGAATTGCTAGGGGAATTAGTTGATCGAGAAATTGAATTCACTATTGAAGTTATAATTGGTTCTCTACCCATCTCAGAGACTACTTATAGGATGTCGACTGCTGAAATGAAAGAATTGAAAGTTCAACTATAGGAACTACTTGATAAGGGGTTTATTCGTCCAAGTACATCGTTATGGGGTGTACCGGTTCTATTTATAAAGAAGAAAGACGGAACACTACACTGTGTATTGATTATCGAGAATTGAATAAGGTAACAATTAAAAATAAATACCCTTTTCCTCATATTGATGACTTATTTGATCAGTTACAGGGTTCACAAATGTTTTCGAACATTGATTTGAGATCCAGGTACCATCAATTGAAAGTGAAAGCTGAAGACATTGAGAAAATTGCCTTCTAAACGATGTACAGTCACTGTGAATTCTTAGTTATGCCATTTGGGATAACGAATGCACCCGTAGTTTTTATGGATCTGATAAATCGAATTTTCAAATCTTATCCTGATGAATTTGTGGTTGTATTTATTAATGATATCTTGATTTACTTGAAAAGTAGAGAAGAACATGAACAACATTCGAGAATTGTTTTACAAGCACTTAGAGAGAAGAAATTGCATGCAAAACTGAAGAAATGTGAATTTTGGCTAGATGAAGTTATGTTTCTAGGGCATGTGATTAACAGGAATGGGATTTCAGTAGGCCCACAAAAGGTTGAGACAATTATGAATTGGCCTACATCGACAAATGTAACGGAAGTCTAAAGCTTCATGGGATTAGCTGGGTATTACAGAAGGTTTGTGGAAGACTTCTCAAAAATAATTGTACCACTTACCCAACTCACTCGAAAAAGGGAACCATTTGAATGGACTAATGAAAGGGAATCCACATTCCAAGAACTGAAAACAAGGCTAACTAAAGCATTGATTTTGACATTACCGTCAAGTACAGAAGGCTATGTTATTTATAGTGATGCTTCATATAAGGGTTTAGGTTGTGTTTTGATGCAAAACGACAAAGTGATAACTTATGCGTCTTGGCAATTGAAACCTCATGAAAAGAACTACTCGACTCATGACTTGGAGTTGGGCTGCTGTTGTATTTTCTTTGAAGATTTGGCGTCACTACCTTTATGGAGTAATGTGTAAAGTCTACACTGACCATAAAAGTTTGAAATACTTCTTCACTCAAAAAACGTTAAATATGCAACAGAGGAGATGGCTATAATTGATTAAAGATTATGACCTTTAGATTTAGTATCATCTGGGTAAAGCCAACACCGTAGTCGATGCTCTGAGTAGGAAGTCAACGGAGAACTTGGCAAGTTTGATTATTGAATAAAAAAAGTTGCTAAAAAACGTGGAAAAATCTGAGGTATTGGTGTTTCATGAACAAAGCAGAATGATAGTCGCCATTTTAGCTCAACCAACAATCATTGAAGAGATAAAGCAAAAGCAAATAGAGGATGAATTCCTCAAGAAGGTATGTGATGAGATAGAATCAAAACCAAGACCAGGGTTTAGTGTTGAGAACTAAGTGTTGAAATTTCAGGGGAGACTGTGTGTTCCAAATATTTCTAATTTGAAGAAAAGGATCTTAGAAGAAGCTCACAAGTCCAAGTTTGCAATGCATCCAGACAACAATAAAATGTATCGAGATTTGAAATAAAGTTATTGGTGGCCTAACCAGAAAAAGAAAATTGCAGAATATGTATCCAGATGCCTACAATGTTAGCAAGTTAAAGCCGAACATCAAAGATCTGCATGACTACTTCAACCTATCCCTATTCCAGAATAGAAATGGGAGTACATAACCATGTATTTCATCATTGGTCTACCTCGGACACCTAGAGGTATGGATTCTATTTGGGTTATTGTGGATAGATTAACTAAATTTGCACATTTTCTACCTATGAGAGCAATCTATGATGCTTATAGACTTGCTACCACTTACATCGATGAGATTGTTTGTTTGCATGGAGTTTCGGTATCCATTGTTTCCGATAGGGATCCAAAGTTTGTGTTTGTACTTAGGTGCTTCTTTCCGAACATTCGATGACGAAATGTTATACTATGAAATCTTTCAAATCTCTGGTAAAAGAATTCAGTTTTGAGCTTCAAACCCAAACCTTGCACTCTATTTGGACCAAAGCTTGTTTTTCTAGCCTGACCACTCAAAAAATAGTAAGACCAAAAGTTGATCGGCAGGCTATTTTTTTGGGCCAGCTGTACAATTGATTGGCCAACCGGCCATGTTTGGCGAAACATATATTTTTGCAGCAGCAGGCTACTCCCATGCACGGGATTTGGCCAATTGTTCTCTTTTGAAGATATTTTCGTTGAAAGGCGGTTGAAAATCTATAAATAGGCCATCTCCCTTCAGAATTTAGGGTTAGAGAATTGTTTTACAAGCTTAGAATATTGATTCAAAGTAACTCTCCACCCTCTTGAATATAGATACACCATTGAAGCTCAAGCTTGAAACTTTTTACTGAAGTTTTAAATTTTATGTCAGATACTTGGGGGTATTTAGATTGAAGTTTGCTAACTAAGAAGCTCTTCCTCTTTTCAAGAGGTTGATCTTTGAACTCTCTTTCATCACCCTTTTTTTTACTTTTTGCTCTTCTTTTCTTGTCATAATGTACTGATTTTCAGAGTGGTTTAAGGCTTTAAAATGTGATTTAAACCTTGTTGTTAGCCACCCTTCTATAGACTTATCCATTAGTGATGTTCTCTTAGTGTTCTTCATGCTTTTGCTTCTTTTTCTTCAATTTCAGCACTGTCTAAGATTATTTTCATGTGGTATGAGACAAAATATATGTGTTTATAGCTTTAAATAGATAGCTTAATTCTTGAATCTATTTCTCTTCTTTAAAGTTGTTGTAAGCTCTCTTTTGGTTCCATCTTTGAAGCATAGAAATGGATGTCTCATCCATATTCCATGAGTAGGAAGATAAGCATACAACAATTCTTTATAGCTTTTATTCAGTTGTGTAGTCTTGTTTTGATTTTGCTTTGAAGCCATATGAGAGCTCTTTCATCGAAAGTATTAAAGACTCACTTCTAGTTCCTTTTTGAAGCATGGAAATGGATTTCAGTCCATGTTCCATGAGTAGGAAGAAGAGTCTTTAATTGCTTTCCTCAATGAGCAACGTCACGATTTGAATTCTATCCAAAATTCTGGTATTTCGAGTACGCCCTTTCCTCACAAAGCTTGTTAATCCTTTTCAGGGCAGCTTTATTCCTGGTAGACAAGCTACGGATAATATCGTGCTCGTTCAAGAGTTTCTTCACTCCATGCATAAGTCCAAAAGCTCTAAAGGGGCCATGGCCATTAAAATTGATCTTGAAAAGGTGTATGACAGAATTGAGTGGCCGTTTTTGGAGCAGGTTCTGAATGAGATGGGGTTCCCCTCTTCTTGGATCACTCTGATTATGAGTTGTGTCTCTACAACTCAGTTAGCCATCATTTGGAATGCTGCTTCAACGTCTTTTTTCCAACCCTCCAGAGGGTTAAGACAAGGAGATCCTCTTTCCCCTTATCTCTTCATTTTCTGTATTGAGAAATTAGGCCACAGTATCTTGGAAGCTGTTAATCAAAAACGATGGAAGCCAGTTAAGATCTCCAGACAGGGCCCTAGGTTCTCCCATCTCTTTTTTGCAGATGACCTGTTTTTATTTGGTGAGGCGTCTAGCAATCAAGTTTCAGTGATGAAAGACATCATGCAAGTATTCTGTGCTAGCTCCAGCCAACGCATCAACTTTCAAAAGTCCAAGGTTTTCTTTTCCCCGTGTGTCGCTCGCCAAACTTGTAACATTTTGAGCATGGAAAGTGGCATTTCTATTACTCTTGATCTAGGTAAATATTTGGGTGTTTCTTTACTTCATACTCGGGTCTCCAAGAACACTTACAAGTACATTATTGATCGAGTCAAAGATCGGTTAGCAGGTTGGAAAGCCAGGCAGCTGTCTTTGGCTGGCCGTGCTACCCTCATCCAATCAATGACATCTGTTATTCCTGCCTACACCATGCAAACTACGCTTCTTCCTAGCTCTGTTTGTGCTACCATTGATAAATGTCATCGCTGTTTTCTTAAAGAAGGAGACCCAAATCATCAGCGTATGTCTCTTGTGGCTTGGGATATGGTGTGTAAGCCCAAAATTGAGGGAGGTTTGGGTTTACGTAACATGAGAGCCATAAATATTGCTTTATTAGCGAAGTTAGGATGGCGGGCTATTCATGAGCCTACTCCTTGGGCGGTAGCACTCTACTCCAAATACTTAGCCTCAGATAAACAACTGTGGGATTCTTTTCCCTTCACTTCTTCATACACTTGGCGTAGTATTTCTAAAGGTGCCTCGGTGGTAAGGGATAGGGCCTAATGGAGGGTTGGCAATGGGAGACGTATCAATTTTTGGACGGATTTATGGTTAGGCTCTGTGCCTCTTCTTAATCATGTCCTAGCCCCTCAATCTAATGATGAATTGGTTTTAAAGGTTGTAGACTATTGGGGAGTTAATGGAAGCTGGGATTGGGCCAAACTATCCAACTGGCTTTCCCCTAATGTTTCGGCCCTTCTTTCACTAGTGGTGGTTCGGCCTGGAGTTGAAAATGCGGACATCTTAGTGTGGAAACATTCTACTCATGGTAAATTCACTACTAAATCTTCCTATTTAGCCATTAGGCAGCAAGATGGTCATGTTGAGGCAAATTTGGAGGATTGGAGATTAATTTGGAGGGCTCTAGGCCCTAATCGATGGAAATATTTCACGTGGTTGGCTTGTAGTGACTGTTTGTTGACTAATTTTTTAAAATATTAGCGATAACTTGTGCCAGATTCATCATGCTCTCTATGTCTCCACCATAATGAATTGACGCTTCATGCTATACGTGACTACACTCGAGCTAAGTGTATATGGCAAGAGATTATTCCTCCCTCTCATTGGATAGCCTTTTTCTCATTACCTTTAACCCAGTGGGTAGATCAAAATTTGAGAACTCCTCTATGGAACTCCAGCTCTGAATCTTGGCCCTTTTTATTTATAACTGCCATATCTTATTTCTGGTTTTGGAGAAATCAACAAGTTCATGACTCAGATTTTACAGAACCTTTTCAACTGATGGCATTCTTTAAGGCTAGAGCTCATGAATTCAAGGCCTTGAAGGATAGTCTAATCAGGGGTTCAAGCATGACCTCCATTCTTATTGCTTGGCAACGCCCTATGACTGACTGGGTAAAAATTAATGTTGATGGTGCTGTGGCCAAGCAATCTGGGCAAGCCGCTTGTTGTGGTCTCATTCGTTCCGCTCAAGGTAAATGGCTTAGTGGGTTCAAGCATCAGGTTGGCTCCTCCTTAATTCTTGTTGCTGAGCTTTGGGGTATTTAGAAGAGGTTACAGCTTGTTTGGATGCACGGGCATCGCCGAGTGATTCTTGAAACTAATTTGGCTGAGGCTTTTCAAGCCATTCAGAAGGCAACTCCTTTGCATCCTCAATTCAATATCTGTCAAGAGTTGTGGGACCTGTTACATCAGGATTGGGAATGTGATGTTCAATTAATTTGGCGCGAAACTAATGGATGTGTAGACATTCTTGCTAAAGAAGCTCTTGGCATGGCTATGCAATCTGAGATTTTGTTTGTGGAGCTTTCTTTGTTGGCTTTAGCTTTGGCTTTTGATTTGCAGGAGGCTGGTTCCTCCAGGGTCGTTCAGTTATAGTCTTGTTTTTTTTTTTTTTTTTTTTCTTTCTTTTGCTTTGGCTACGGCCCTTTGTTCACCAAAAAAAAAAAAAAGCTTCTCTTTCAAAAACGGCTTTCTCTAAACCTATTCTCTCCAAATTTGTATACTTACTTACTTTTATTTTTCTATGAGATATAGATAGAAAATAGGTTCTGAAATTAACAAATGAAGAAATTTTACCTACTGATTTTCAAGAACCGAAGAGCACACGAAGAGAAGTCAAGAAAACAAGGATTTCCTTGCTTGTAGGCCTCCCTCAAGCTTAGGTTTTTGATATTAGTTCAAACTTCCAAGCCTTAGAAGGTTTTAGTTGCTGTTTAGTTGTTGTTTGGGTGGTAATTTTTAGAGTTAAGAAAGAGGGAGAGGGTGTCTTTCTCTCAATCTCTCTAATGCTCTCAAAAGTTTACAATTTTGTAACCCCTTGAAAGAGGGGGGGCGGAAAGGATGCTTTTATAGGCACTCCTAACTTGGAGAGAGCCAAGGGAGGCTACTAGGGTTTGCCATTGCTTTCTCCCTAACGCCTTCCTCCCATGCTGCATTGCCATCCTTGTAAGGTTTTCATTTCTATATGTTGGGGGGGAAGTGCAGCCGTGCATCCCAAGTGCAGCCGCACAATGCACATGCAGATGCACGTGCGGTCAATGGTCCAAGTGTCAACTTTGCATATTAGGTGGGGGTTTACATGGTAAGGTTCGACTTTGCATGACTTTTGCCCACTTATGATCCAAGTAAGCTCAAGTCGTCTTTTGATCAATATTTTTGATAAAATCGGTCAACATGTTTTAAAAATGTCATCAATCTAAGTGTAATCGAACTTCTCCTATCTCTTGGAATTAGAAAATTGGTTTTGGCTGAAAAGCAGGGTCAAGGGTATTTTATATGATTCCCAACAAATTAGTCAAAGTAAACATCAGTGGCAACATTTAATATCAATTTTCTACAATAAATTTTATGTTTCTTATTTAGTTCCTAACTAACAGTTTTAATAGCTAATGGTAATGATATAGCTCTAAACACAAATTAATCAATTAGGCATCTTGACCCAACTTCTAAATACAATTCCAGCACATGGGAAAGTAATTTTAACTTCTGAGAAATAAATTTTTGCAATTAAATATTAATTTCAGCATGTGATATTTTCTATCAAACACTAGGGAGGTTTGAATATGTAGATCATCACTAATAATATTTTATTTTATTAACCCACTTCACAGATTCTACACTCAATAATGGAATTTAATATGGAGCTAGAAGATTCTTACCTACAGATAAGCCTCCAAAAATTATTGCCTAAATTTATTTCTTTCCTCTTCCTTTCTCCGGACTTGCTATTCTTTTTCGTCCCTATATGTTTGTGTTTTTCAATTTTTTACCTTTAACTCTTCCAGAACCTCCAAATTCTATACTAAGACCTCGTTTGGGAACAGGCTAATTTAGTAATTTTTTGGCTATTTGGTTAAAATATGAGCTAAAAAAAACTAGTATGTTTGGGATGACTTTTTAACTTTTTATGAAAAGATGTGCAAAAAGTAGAGAGAAAAGAGAATCTTTGACTTTTTGATATGAATTGTTGGCTTTTTGACTTTTTGACTAAAAAAGTAAGTTCCCAAACGAGACCTAAATCCTAACTCTAATATCTAGGAGACAGTGCTAGTATAAAAATTAAACACCAGGATATACATGCACACGTTAGTTAATTTAGTTTTCCTTCGTTGGTACTTTATGATATCAAATTTTAAGCCTAAATAGAAATTTAGATATTCCATTAATTATACTTTGGCCCACAAATTAGCATTTTGATATTTCATTTCTTGCTAACATTAATTTTTATTTATTTTATTAATCACTAAAATAAAACATGAATCTTTTTACCTTCGTCATCTATGAATTCGTACGATTTTATAACCCCTCAACTATAAAAACATATTACTTATGCCATTTTCAGAATACCTCCAAAAAGGTGAATTTGTATAATTTTTATAATTGAGAGTTTCAACAAGTATAGGTTCACAGATGAGGGAGTAAAGTGATATTCAGTAATAGTTGAGAGATTTATAGATGAAGGGATAAAACAATATTTAGTAATAGTTAAGGGAGTTTTGGTGGAGTAATTAATTCTAAATTTGAATCGGGTCAAGAGCCTATCCAATTAGATATTTCTGGACATTGTTCTTAGGTTTAGTGAATCCCACTACAATCTCACTCAATTATCTAAATCGTGAACTTGAAAAGTTTTACAAGTAAATCGATCATATAAGAAATTAAATATAATCATATTTACGTGATCGAATTATAATTGCCTTAAAAAATAAAATATAACAAGTATAATTTAAAAATGAATTACTTTTTATTTAGAAAATGGACTACAACTATCACCCGATGATGTTTTCTATGAAAAAATATTTTTTGAAATTGTTTTTTATAAAAAATACTTATTGTTGAAACAAATAAAATTCAAAATTTTAAGAGAGTTGGATTGAATGTAATGTATTTTCTTTAAGCACACATGAGATTAATGTGATTCATTGATTAGTATTTTTGATATAAAATAAAGTATTAATTACAAGCAATCAGGGCAGGGGTTAGCATTTGGTACATGTGAAAGAGTTGTTGCCCGTTGGCGAAAGAAAAAAGGGGAACTTATTGATAAGTTCCATGTACTAAGTTCAAGATCCAGTTAATCTCAAAACAAAATACTTGCACCAATTAGTCCAACACATTTTTAATTGTTACCAAAAAATTCTTTTTTTTTTTTTTTTAATTTACAGACACTGTTCATATCTTACTATCGTCGGACTTCCGTCAAACGGTCGCCGGAGACTCGTCGGAATGTTCAACATCGCCAGAAAGTCGTCGGAATGTTTAAAACATGTTATGAAACTGTAAAATTTTACAGTTCTAAAGCATGTTATAAAACTGCAAAATTTTATAGTTTTAAACCATGATTCATTCCAGCACCAAAAAAAAAAAAATTCAAACTGCAAAATTTTATAGTTTTCACCGCCTGTAACTAAAACTCGAAAATTACTTGTTCAGAATTCGAAAATTTTCTCATTACAAATCTGTGTGATAGCTGTACAAATCTGAGTCATTACAGATCTGTTTCAATGATATTATAGATCTATTTCATCATCAATAACAACAACCATAGATCAACAACTATCCCAAAAAAAAATCTGTAAATAGAGAGAGAAAGAGAGAGAAATTGACAAAGATATATACACAAATCTGTTCAATCTAAGCACAGATCTGAGGATGAGCGTCTTCTTGTTCTTGTTCTTCATCGTCTTTTTGTTCTTCAGTTCTGCATCGTACCAAATCTGGTCACTCTGATCAGATCTTCAGCGTCAATAATCGATCTGCGTGGTGGAGAAAGTGGCGACGGTGGTGCCGCAGAGGTTCAGATCGGCATAGATGTTCAGATCAGAAGGTCATAAAGAGGGAAGCAAAAAATCAGAAAAAAAAAACGAGAGAGGAAGGGAAGCAAAAAACAGAGAGAGAGAGGGGAAAGGACTTTTGGGTGCAGTGAAAAAGTTTTGGGATTAAATGGAGACCACATGTTTCACATGGAACCTATGGGTAATTTTCCCAAGAAAAAAAAACAAAAAACAAAAAAACTGAGTAAACATATGGCTTTTTGGCAATTTGGGGTTTTTTTTGGCTAAAAAAAAGATAAAATAAATTAAAAAGTCAATAAGATAAAATGTTATATTTAAATCATAATTATTTTATTTTTTTCTTTCATAAAAGTCAAAAAAATCAATCAAAACAAACTTTTTAGCTTAGGTTAAAATAACAAAAAAATCAAAAAGCCAATCCAACTTCTCAAACGAAACCAAATAAGTTGGGCTTATTTGGGAAGTTGGCTATTGACTTTTTGGTTATTTCAATCTAGCTAAAAAAGTTATGTTTAGGAAGATAGTTGACTTTTTTTTATAATTAATTTGATAGTTGTGAAAAAAAAAATTATAATTTGAATGTGACATTTTATCTTATTAACTATTTTAATCTATTTTATTTTTTTTTACTATTTTAGTCCAAAAAAAACTATCAACCCAACTTTTCAAACCAGGCCCATGTTTAAACCCTAGCAGCTGATACACATGATGTATACGTAATTTAAATAATTAAGAGTAGAAAAAAAATAATAATAATATAATATGTACTTAGTTTAAGTGTATAAAGTCCTCCACCTTGAACTCATAGTCATATCATAGGTTTAAGCTTTACTTACCTCTTCGTCTAATATTTTTTTTTTAATGAGAAATTTGAAAAAAAAAAAAACTTAGGATTTGACCTTTTTAAAATATTAAATCGTGAATTTTTAATTTTATCAATTTAAATTTTATTTCAATTTAAATAATTTGTCTATTTTTGTTAAGTTAAATTATCCAAAAAATTGAAATTTTAATCATTAAACTCAACAAAAATAATATTTTAAATATTTCATGTTATATTTAGTTTAATAATTAAAATACTCATTTCTGTAGATTTTATTAAAATAGATAAATAATTTAAATAAAAAATAAATTAAAATATTAAAATTTAAATTTATAAAATTAAAAATTTATTTTATTATAAAATTCAAACCCCACGTTTTTTTTTTATTTTGTAATTGAAAAACAAAAAATATTGCCACTAGATAGATATATCTGAATGAGCCTCGCTCCCTTCTAGTCTCAAATCGAACTAGAAGGTACCGTAGGGCTTGTAGCGGCCTATCACGGGTCCTTTTTGATAATTTGAAACGTTGAATGGGTAGAATTCGTTGAGTAGTATATGTTTGTAAAAAATTATGTTGATCGGATATCGATAACTACTCGATCAAATTAGTTTTGTATAAAAAAATAAACGGTAAAAAAATAAACGGTTGACAAAATTCTGATCCAATAAAATAACTATCAATATCTAATCAACGTAATTTTTTATAAACATATAATATTCGATAATTTTTACATATTAAATAATTCAAATTATTAAAATAAGACTTATAATAAATCTTTACAGACTTAACAGGACCTTCTAATCCGATCTGAGACCGGAGGAGGCCGACTGCATCCGAATATGTTATTGTAATGATTAAAATAAGGCCCCAACATGAGTGAGTGCAGAAGAAGTGCAAAGTTGTTTATCAATACATTATTGTCACCGGCAAACCAACAAACACTTCCCCAAAACACAAAAGTCTCCATCGCTCCGGATAAACGAGACCCCCACCATAACCGACCTCTTCAACTGCACACACATACACAGATGCTAGTTTCATCACCATTCATTCCATCACAAAGGCCGTGTTTGTGTTTGCCCATTTGGAGACAGAGATTCGACTAATAATCCGCAAGACTTAGTTATAAAGTGTTTAGTTGGGATCATGAGTAGAAAATTAACTATTCTTTGATTATTAATCTTCCTATTAGTAGGACTATCAATTTCATAGTGAGATTGAGATTAGAAATTAAGGGTTCCTTTGAGAGACGGATTGACTTTTTAATTTTTTTTAATTATTTTAACTTATATTGGATGTGATGTATTTATTTTATTTTTTTATAATTAAAATAGTCAAAAAAAAAACCCCGAGCTTTTTATCTCCAAATGAAATCTCAATAAGAGGATCAGTAAATTTTTAAATAACTTTTATACAAAATTTATATTTTTAAGAAAAAAAATTATAATATTAAAAAAATGCTAAGAATTAAAATATATTAATTTTATATATTAATATTATGTCTAATCAAGAATGGGTTCTTGCTAACTTGCGCCGTATGGTCAACTAAACAACGCTACTCTATGTGTGTGTGTGTGTGTGTGTCTCTCTCTCTCTCTGATATACAAATTTGTCAAAATCAGGAGCAAAAAATTCCACCAAGGAACCAGAAAAAGCGGGAAAAGAACCTACAGTTTTCCAAACCCACAAAAAAAGGCAACTGCTCCCCTACTCTACTACTTCTTCTACTACTACTACAATTTGTATTTCCATTTTGGAAAAAAAAAAAAAACAAATAAATTGATTCCCATAAAGTAAAAAACAATGGCCAAAGAGCAACAAGAGGAAGGCCCTGTAATCATCAACACTTTCCAGGTACTCTCTCTCATCTCTCCCCTTTGTCTTTCTACTATTCTATTGATATACACATCTGGGTTTTAACTGTTTCTAATTTTTTACACGTTGAATCTTTAAATGCAGAGAGAAGAGGAAGACAAGGACTTTTATCTTGGACCCGACGAACCTGAACTCCCATTGCCCCTCGCCGTCACTTCAAAGGTAAGTTCTTCACAGAGACAGAGACAGAGAAATGCATTTTTTTGGGATTAATTTCAATTCAATGTAAAAAAATTTCAAAAGGAGCATTGCTTGGTAGGCCGAACATAGGTTGGCTCGAAAGGCTCGAAATTAACCTTATCGGACGTCCGGGCGAGGAGGCAGCCAGGTCGACAAAGGTGATAACCGTAGGAGACAATCTTTCACCCAGTCGTCTGGCAGAGGACCGGCCAACAGCCATTCAGGCCATTCGAGCCCCCTCCAATTCGAGCTATCACGCTTTTTCGTTTGAAAAAAATTACAGATAAATGGTAAACTTTATACACATTTAATGATTAAAATCATGAACTTTTTCATGATTCTGTAATAATTTTCTGATAGTATCACTTAGGGGTAATTTTCCTTTATTTTTTTAATGTATGCATAATGAATATGAATATGGTGGTGCTGGTGGTGGAATGCAGGTGTTGTATATGTTGGGGGACATTGCAGCAGGTCCCGCGTATAGGTTCACAAAATGGTTGGAAGTGGTTCGTAGACGCAGTGGGAGATACCACTCCTCTGGATTCCCCCACCGTTCTCAGCATGGACTCGAGTCTATGCCCTCCTTGACCTCGAGGTTATTTTCCTTTATTCAGATTGTTGTTTTTCATTCAGTTTTAAATTCAGTAGCTGGGTTTTTAATTAGTTGGATTAATGCAAATCAACAAGTTTGAGCTAAATTAAGGAATGGTTGAGCACAAATACAAATAGAAAATTCATACTGAATTTATGTGTAGGATGTGACTGTTCATTTTAAAATAAACAGAAATCCTTGGTGCTTTGAATTGCGCTGCTTGAATGGCTTGAATTTGTGTTCACCGGTCGACCGGCCGAACGACCACCCGGACGACCGGGTGAAACACTTGTCTACCGCGGTTGTCATCTTGTCGACCGCGGCTGTCAGCCTTTTTGTCGAACAACTGACCGGACGACCGGTAAAATGAAATTCGAGCCATTCGAGACAAGCTTAAATTTGAGGTACATAGCATTGCTGTAAAATAAAACACCCATTTATAGCTTTTGTTTACAAAAATAATATCATTACGTCATTCTTGATTTTTATAAAAATTCTATGGCAAATTTCACTTTACCATGTTGTTTGGCCTATGTGCACATAATCTCTTATGATTTGGAAATAAGTACATGACTATTATGTGGTTTATGAACTAAAGTGCATTGTTAGGCCCACTAATGACTTAAGTGAAAAAATTAAAATATCCTTGTATATAAGTTATAAAGCACCGACATTTCAAAATAAGTGTCGTAGGGGTGTCAGACAGAGACACGTATGGAACGTGTCAAGTGGTGTGCCCCTTCATTTAATTAATTTTTTTGGGGGTAAATTACGCCGACCAGACCACCCTTGAGATTTGGAAAAAATACAAGTAGCTCTACGGTTTTGACATAATTAAAGTAACATGATTTTTAATAAGATTAAAAAGATCAAAACTAATGTAGATGGTATAAAGACACAAAGATACATAAGGTAAAATATACATTTCAATGTAAAAGAGTTGGTAACATCATTTTTTCATTTATACAACTACTAAATTTCTTATGAAAAGGGAGCCAAGTGTTATGTGAATTAAAACCTTAGGGGAGCTTAATGTAGTTTTGCCAAACTTGTGGAACTTATTGTATTTTCTTCAAATCTCGGGAAAAATCAATATAATTTACCTTCTTTTTTAGGGGACAAGCCAGGGACACTTTAGGGACACATCAACTAGTTTTTTTCCCCTCTTTTCTTTAGTGCTTTCGCCCTTTTCTTTAGTGCTTTTGATAGACGTTGGATGTTTATTACTTTTTACCTAGATTTAAACACTTAATAGATCATCCATAAAAAAGATATAAACAATAAGTGTTAACTTAAAAGTGAATTTTTTTTTTTTTCCTTTCAAATATCAAATTAGTGTTAGTTTTTGTAATTTTGATTGTTTGTGGATGTGTCTAAATTTTTTTTAAATCACCGTGTCCGCATCCATGTCTTTGTCCGTGTTTCGTAGTATATAAGTAATCTTATTGTGCAACCAACCCCCTTAATGCTTAACACATGTTTTAGTCCACAAACAATGAGGGGGTTATGTTGTTTTTTCCAATCCACAAGATGTAAATGAAATATGCCCTATATTTTATGTGACCTGTGAAACTTTATTGATAAGATGGCTGCTAACCAGCTATATACCAGCTGTTTTATTGGATTCTGTTTTTTTAATTCCTTTGTGAATTCACACAACAAACTTAGTATATAGACCCACCATATTCAAAAAATAATGGTGGGTGAATTCAGTATAATTTCTATTGATAATATATTTTTACCCTCTTCCATTTTTTTTTTTTTTTTTTTTTTTTTGCGCAAAGTAAAAATATGGCTTGAAAGTGATGGATTTTATTCCAATCTAAAAAAAGAAAAGAAAAAAAAAAAGTGATGGATTTTATATAAGTTACTTGATAGTTGATAGGGAATAAAGAACTTTGCCCAAAAGTGTTGGGATTCTAGCTTAAACAGAAAAGAATCTGGAAATTGGTGAATTTAAGACCATGTCAAGGATTTCTGAATCACCAAATCTTTTCAACATTTTTATGAGGCCCATACCAATGGAAAATATTTATCTTGTTTCAAACGAAAGAGATTTTCGCCATTTTGTTTTTTCACTTCCAAGATAGTTGGTTTCTGTCTAAAGAATACAAATGAACAAGTGTCCAATTTATTTTGTTTTGGGTTTGGTTATTTATTTATTTTGCTCATGACATTTCATTCTTATCTTTTTACTTATTGTAATTTGTAATCAGTTTTAGTTAAGCAGCAGTATGCCTTGTGGGGACCTATTATGTGCTTGTTTCTAGTCACTTGTTGCTACCATCAAATATTTTAAACTACGATAATTTCTTATGTTGTGTCATGTGTGCCAAAAATGGGCCTGAGTTGCATAACATTTTTAGTGTGATATCATTATGACACAGTTATCATTATCATTTGTGATTCAGTACAGGAGATTTGATTTCTGATTCAGAAAGTTCTCTGCATTCTGAGCAAGCTCCAGAAATCAGTTTGTGGGAGAGGCTTGGTAAAGCTGCTATGTTAGACATTGAGTCAAATTCCTTTTCTTGGGACATGCTTTCTTCACTTCACCACACCGAACATAGTAGTGGCACTGAACATTCTGAGGATGAAATGAATAAAGCCTTGGAGGTATGGGATACATCTAAGCTTCGATTTATGGAGAGCCTTGAGTCTCCTCCAAATCAGTCTGAGGACTTTAAAATTTGATGAAGAAATTTTCCTTCTAAGAAAGAATTTCTGACACTGTCCAATTACAGTTTTAGAAGGAATCATTACTGATGCTGCCCCATTACATTGTTAGATATAATTTATATGCCAGAAACACCATAACTTGGTTAAATTTCAAAGCCAACTACTGTTTCTTGGTCTCTCAGCAATGTCTACATCAGTTTGATACTGTGAAATTGTTCTCTGGTTTATTAAGTGAGAACTTAGGTGGTTCATTAGGCGAGAACTTAGGAGGTTCATAGACAAGAACAAGTCAAACTACTGGAGTTTGCACTTCAAATATCCATGTCCTACACTATATGTTAGTTTGTTATGCAACAGCTTTGGGCACAAGTTGTACCATCTCGCTAGTGGCTCTTATCCTAAGAAACACTGAAACTCCAAGATGGGTTTTGTGTCTCTGTCCGACACGGTGGGGACACCAACACATTGGGGACATGCATGTCCATGTGTCCAACAAGCACATGGGGTGTCAAATTTTTAATTATTTATTTGTAGGACATGCCTCAGGACACCTTGGTAGTATTTTTATTTTTATTTTTTAAGAATAACTTATAAAGTTGACTTGGGGTCAAAGTAAACTATATGAAAATAAAGAAAGAATAAGTTGAAAAAATAAAAATACACCCACATATACCTCGACGTCTCTCATATCTATGTATCATAAATTTATATTCATATACATAATAAATAAAAATATATTCTTTTGCTGTATCCCCGTTACATCTATGTCTTAATTTTTTAAGAATCACTATGTCCCATGTCCGTGTCTGTACCCATGTCTGTTTCCGTGTCTTTACCCATGTCCATGTCCACGCTTCTTTCTTATCTGGTCACAAGTACAATAAGTATTTAGCACAATAGTTGTGTGTGCATTTTTAAGTACCTCGTCCTTGTGTATTTCTTTGTACTATTTTCTTTTTTCTTACTTCTTTTCACATTTTAATTAACCAAAATATACTACTGACCATTATTGTTATACTTTTACCCATTGTCTTGTTTCATTAATGTGGATACAGGTCACCATAAATTCTGGGGGAGTTGTATTTTTTGCTCTATTCAACCAACCTGTGTTTGATGAATCTTCCCCCAAGGAAGCAGCTGCTGTTATCAAAATATCATCTTCAAGAATGGCCACACAGTCAGAACGCCTCGCATATGAATTTGCAAAGTGGCTAGGAATCCGAACTCCACAAGTTATATCTTCTTACTTCAGCTTTTAATTGATTTCTAACATCTTGGGCCGTAAGTCTGACTTTCTGCAAATATATTGTGTTTAAATATTGCAGGCCAGAGTTGTTCACAATTGTAGTCCGGAATGGTTGCGGATCAAGGAAGCAGCAGAGAAAGCAAGAGGTGCTGCAACTCTAGAAGGAGATGAAATTGGTGAATTGACATGTTCAGAACTTTTGGAAGCTCTTGAGCTTAGCCGATGTCTTTTTCTGATGAAGTGCGAACAGAACATGATTGTCTTGTAAATGAGGTGTTATAATGGAGCACCATGGAATACCCTTGCTTCCTTTTCTGCTTGCTGTCTACTTATTATATGCCCCAAGTGGCATAAAGAAGCCAATCAGTTTTATCTTGTTTACATAGTAGGTTGCTAAAATTCTCACTTGTCTAGGATGTTAGGGTAGTCTGGCCAGGTGTCACGG
This sequence comes from Camellia oleifera, assembly GCA_022316695.1. NCBI lineage: Eukaryota > Viridiplantae > Streptophyta > Magnoliopsida > Ericales > Theaceae > Camellia > Camellia oleifera. Next base: position 52,685,524 of record CM039313.1, on the reverse strand, counting down.
GTTGCCTTGCAAGGCTAACTCTGTGACGTTTCGCTCGCGGTGGTGTGGCCATTGGAGTGCTCAAGAGTGGCCGTTGGAAGTGCCCCAACGTGGCCTAACATTGGCCCCAAGTAGCCCAAGGCATGTAGCCATCAAACGGCAAGGCCGTAGCCCATGCCAGCAGCCAAACAACGCTGCCAGCAGCAGCAAACAGCGCTGCCAGCAGCCAGCAGCAGCAGCTTGTAGTGCACAACTTTGGCGCATTGTTTCGGCACTCAAACGAAGGAGTTTTGAGTTGAAATTTTTATGGTAAAGAGCTCTTGGGGGAAGTGTTATCCCGACCAAGTTTCGTGATTTTTCTCAATTTGTGGAATTAATGAAAAATCATTATGACTCCTTGGACATGTATGATGTTTCCTCCTGCCAGATGAAAAAGGGCTTAACAAGCTACTATAAGGGGGTATGGTGTGCTACCTACCAACCTCCCCGCCCAAACTGGGCTTGAAGTGAGCAACCTTGGGGCAACTCAAGGGCGGGCTTTAGTCATCCAGAGGGGTGTCTAGAGTCTCCATGTGGGTTTGGGAGCCCCGTGGACGGTGCGAAGATGTAGGCACTGCGTGACCCTCCCGGGTGAGAGGTCCACTACGTTGTTTCCACTATGCCACGCAATATGGTATCTTTGGGACTCGTTTTGGACCGAATGGGCTATCGAGGCACCACTAAAGGCCTCGTGTGCCAACTCAAGTGCTTGGTTTGGGTTCAACCTTGCACGAGGGGATCCCGTGGCTTAAGCTAAGCGGTTGGACGGCAACACCGCATATGTGGGCTATCGAATGAAGGCATCAAGCTATACAATGACTACGTCCATTGAGGGACTACATTATGCTACGAGCAAGCTACGGATTGAGACGTTGCCTTACTCATGGTACACGTTGGTACAACACTAAGGTGCGCAATGGCCTTAGGCGGAATCTAGCACACGTGTTGGCACGAGGATTGCGCCGTGGGCAAGAGATTGACCCTCGGTGGCTTGTGGGCCTCGCATGACCAAGTGGCCATCCAATATGCATCTGTTGAGGCATGCTTGACCCTGTGACACTTCGAGATGCTATTAAAGACCCAACATGCAGCATTGGCTTGTCGGCTAAGTTGAGGACCTTCGCTAACACATTGTTGTGTGGCTAGGCACCTTGATGACATGAACCTAAGTTGGGCGAGCACCTTGCTTGAGATAAGCTTGGCGCTATGAAGCGACTTATGCCGTGCTTGGTGCACTTGAGGCGTCAGGCCTACTTGTGGCATCCGGGTGAAGACGGAGCTTCTTTGTGAAGTTGTTTTGCTAGACAAAGCATTGGGCCCTAATGTTCAAGCGGGTGAGACTATCAACACTCGATTTGTCAACGAGCTATGGCGGGCTTGAACTTGGTGGAGTTTGAGCGCCACACGGGCAAAAATTGATTCGCTGCGCCTCTTAAGGAGTCGGCCCGTGACACCAGGCCAGGCAATTTGGCATCAAATATTTTTTGTTGAAACTGTTGAATAGCTTGATATATATTGTTGTGTTCATTTCCTAATAACTCAAGTTTTGGGAATATTGATAACTTAATATGGTATCAGAGCTCAAGTTATGAGAGGTCTTGGGTTGAAATGCCCTCACTCATGTGCAGCCCCGTTTGTGTGCTTGCATTCTTTCTTCTTTTATGTATGGATGTTTGCATTTCCACGTGCAAGACGGGGTTGTATGTGAGTGAGTGGTTAAATAGCTTGATATACATTTTAATTTAAGCTTTTGGGAATATTGGTGACTTAACAGAAACAATGGTCGATTGGTTGTGTGTGTAGTCTTGTCACCTATTGGAGCCAGTTTTTTAAAGCATTACTAGACAGTCTTTGGATTGTAAATATAATGAAGTCGGGCAATGAGCTGGTGACTTCCCTGGTTGGACCAGTTGGTCCATGACCGATCTGTCCTTCATGGTCACAAAAATGGACTGATCAACATAGTTAGCAGTATAGACAGCAATCAGAGGAGGAAGCATGAAAAAACTAAGGTGATCATTAGATTTTGATTTGTTTCTCCTGACCAAAAGTTTATGTTTCTGCAGTTACATACATGGATCTCCTCTATTGGATAGCTCCAATGCATTTGATTCACAAGAAGCTGCAGAGAAGACAGCGGCAGCCCTTGGCAGGATCTTGACATTGGACCTAATCATCAGAAATGAAGATAGGCTTCCTTGTCGTCAGCTCAGATGGCGTGGAAATTCTGCAAATTTATTGTTAGCTGACAAAATGGCATCAACAAATATGAATATGTTGGAGGAAAGCTTTGATTTGGCAATCAAGAGATATAGACCAAGAGTAATTCAGGTTCTTCAGAAAGAACGAAGATCAACTTCATTTGATAGCAGATTGAATCTTAACTCGGGATTGGTATCTCAGAGCTCTGATCTTTCAGATGTCACAGAATTGCCAAAATCTAGCAATATAAGCCTAAAAAGTCAATCTTCGAATGCTTCAACATTGGCTGATTGTAATGTTGTGGCCATTGACTCTGGTCTTCCACGTCGACCACCTGCTGGAAAGCGTGTAAATGACCAAGAAAATTACCCTAAGCTGGTTGAGCTCCTCATCAACAGTTCTGACTACTCCTCAAATCTGTTATATGAGATAACCAGAGGGAAATTAGGATCACCACCAGATGACGCTGATGTAATGACAGATTTGCATTTGACTGACATAACTTCAGTTGTTCATGAATTTCGGCGTGGATTCCGTTCTGCTCTAAGGGACTTGCAGGGATTTCAGATATTCCTACTTACACTTCACCAAAAACTGGATAGCCTGTTACGAGTATTTATGGATACTGTAAATAGAACTTCCTTGGGGGAATATGACAAAGAGGATTTAGTGGTTTCAGAGTCACCACCACATGTTGCAGGGATAGGTGTTCATTGTCCGTCTCCGCCAAATAAGGAACGGGTTATTAACGACAACCATTCTGATGTACATGATTCAGAGTTGCTGAGGACAGCTCCAAGGCTGTCATGTTCAGGATGCAAAGAGAGCCCAGACTCTGGTTCTTCCATCTCTTCCATCTCACGAGATGGTTGGCATGGAAAGTTCAACAAAGGGAGTGCGGAACCACTTCGTAGCTTGCGTATGACATCAAAGCTCCGTGACTTCCACAAATTTGCCAAGGTTTGTTGTGTTTAGAGGATTACATGTCACTAGATAGTTATACCATATTTTTGGACATGATACAAATAACTGCTTAAAACAAGATTTGATGTTTCATGCCCACAAGTTCCCATATGGATTCTCTAAATTGAGGCCAATGATCATTGTTTATTTGGGTTACCATTATGAAGATGACGTCCAGAATTATTGGAAAAGTTTTCTTAAAGAGGAATGGCATCTTCGTGCTGATAGACCATAATATCAGGATAATCAATCACATGCTAGTCAATTTTGTCTTCTCATTATAAGGATTAGAATTGTGTACAGTTGATCAATGTTTAGTCCAAGAACTGACCTTGATATCTATGGCTGTGATTGATTGTGCAGTCTGGTGGTTTTTACTTTTTAGTTGGCAATTTTTGGAAATCTACTTTCTGGTGGATTTGATTGATTGATTGATACTCATTTTGGATGACATTTCCTTTGAGCTTAGGCATGTTGCTAATGAACATTAGTTTGGCATACATTTTTTTTGTCCTATTGAAGTGATTTTTATTTTTTTGTCTGCATGTCACTGAAGGGGTTCTCTACTCATATTAAAATCGTAGTTGTATCAAGAGCTCAAGCTATGCTTCTGTGCTTCTTAAATCAGCAGAACTTTTTTCTGAACAATAATTGTATTAATCGTAAATTTGGTGTTCATCATCATTCTCAGGTTGATGTGGAACAAAACAAAGAATTGGAACAATGGAATGAAATGCTTAGAAATGATGCTCTAAAACTATGCCAGGAGAACAATTTCAATACTGGATTTTTTGAGGGCAGTGATAATAACAGTGTTGTTGATGCATATGAGTTGAAGGTAATATCTGTTACTTTTCTTTCTCTTGGCTTGTGTCTTTTTAGACAGACATATGAGTTGAAGGTAATATCTGTTACTTGGCGGTGACTACTTATCTGTTAGTCCATATTCCTTTACAGGTCAGACTTGGGCACACTCTTGAGAGGATAGCATTAGTATCGGATGCTGCAAATACAGAGAAACCATCACCAATTTCATGTAGCCTCTTCATTGGTGGGGCCCTGGCTGCGAGATCTGTTTACACACTGCAGCATTTGGGAATCACACATATATTGTGCTTGTGCTCTAATGAAATTGGGCAGTCAGATTCTCAGTATCCTGACTTATTTGAGTACAAAAATTTTTCTGTGAGTACTTTCTTCCTTAACTTTCTGTTCCTGGAATTGGTTTATTTTTCAGCAGGGTAATGTTTGTAGCTGTTATTATTATTGGACTTAAATTTGCATTTCTATATAGATGTATGTATGTACATTTCATATATTATGCGATGACTGCTTTTCTTTTGAGGCAATCTAAACTCATTAATGGCTTGATATTTAACCTCTTCTTCGGGACCCTTTGTTTCTCTTCATTCTTGTGTCTCAGTTTCTGCCTGAATTTTCTGCTTTTGTGATTCTCAATCTTGAAATTCTTTCTGAGGAATATCTTTTTAGTACGAAACTTTTTGCTGCTAGAATTGGATCTTCACACAGTTGAGACAGATGTTTTGTGGCCTTCGAGAAAACATTTTGACTGAATATATGTACAGTATACGGCAGTTCCTTGTTCTAGGTCTTTGCTTTTTTGGATAGTATACAGCACTATGTATATCATTCCTCATGCTAACCTTAACTTGAATCTACCTATGTAATTTACACAACCCAAGTGGGTCAACCGACAGCTGCATTGCATTGATGTGAACTTTGAAGTACTAAACACTGAAGGAGTAATTGATAAAAAAGAATAGAAGTTTGTATAAAAGAAAATTTTTGTTAACTGAAATACAATAATATTAGCAAACATGGTTTAGGGTTATAATATTGTAGAGATGAATCTGAATGCTAATTGTTCACTAAAATGGATATTGACAGATAAAAATGATACAAACTAGTAGAAACAAAATTTATGTTTCCTCAAATACACTACCAAACATGGTTTAGGATTATGAAATCCTAGATTAGAACCTGAATGGATCGAACATGATTGGTAGAGGATAATGACAACTATGAGCTTTGGAGAGAGAGAGAGAAAAAGAGTATATGCGTGTGTTATTGTTTTTCTTTTTTTCTTTTTTCCCCCTGATGCTCTCATTGTATTGTTTTCTCTATCTTTTTCTTGACCTTCATTTTCTTGGGCATACCCCCCCCCCCCCCCCCCCCCCCCCCCCCAAAAAAAAAAAAAAAAAAAGAAGAAGAATCTCCTGACTATATTGGTTGAATATACACTAAATCTTAGATATGTATCAGTTATCAACTTTCTACTTGACCTTTCTGCAAGTGGTTTATAGTAATGTCGTACTGGAATGAACAGATATGTGATGAGGAAGATGCAAACATCAGTAGTATCTTTGAAGAAGCGCATGATTTTATTGATCATATTGAACAAACAGGCAGGAAGGTTCTGGTTCATTGCTTTGAAGGGAGAAGTAGAAGTGCAACAGTGATTCTGGCTTACTTAATGCTCAGAAAGTAAGTACACAATTGCATCCTTGTACATTTGTGGCATTTGTAAGTTTAAATTTGGCAAGGAACTCACTTATTGATAGAATCTTTCACACCAGTATCCTACACACACACACATATATATGGGCAAATTACACTTTACTCCCTTTAATTATGGGGGTTATTACTTTTCTCCCCTCAACTAAAAATTGCTGCATTTTGCCCCCTTAATCTTTTGATTTGTTTCTCTCTCAACCTTTTGTTATGAAAAGATGATGAAAAAGTGACCTGTGAGTAGTACATGCCAATTTTATGACTAAAATGCTCAATAGAAAACTAGTATATATAGATTATTTATTTTCCTCACCAGTCAAAATTAGCGTGTGCATATATTTTCTCCTACATTTCATTATATGAGATGAGAAGTTATATAAATATCTCTCATGTATATATCATAAAATTGGCATGTACAGCTCACACATCACTTTTTCATAACAAAATATTAACAAAAAGTTGAGATTAAAACGAATCAAATTCCCTATATATTATGCATAGGAGTTATTATTTGGGAAATAAAGACAAAATGAATGTTTATTGGTCAAGAAATTAATGGTTTTTCCCTTATAATGCAGGAACTTGACTCTTCTGGAAGCATGGAATAGACTGAAAAAAGTTCACCGGCGAGTGCATCCCAATGATGGGTTTGCTAAGGTTCTCCTGGAACTGGATAAGAAGCTGCATGGGAAGGTCTCCATGGAATGGCAACAGAGGAAACCAATGATGAAAGTGTGCCCAATCTGCGGGAAGAATGCTGGGTTGAGCAGTAGCTCACTCAAGCTCCATTTGCAAAAACAGCACAAGAAGCTGTCGTCAGGTAGTGTGGACAGTGCCATGACGATGGAAATAGAGAAGGCTTTGACTGCACTCAAGATGAGTCATGGTGCAAGTGTAAGCCAATGGTAAGCTTCCATTCGTCTGTGAAGTTAGAAACTGGGGAGCTACTCATTGGATATACGTATCATATGTGTAAATATCCATCACTGAAGATAGTACATTTGTTGACCACTAACGTCTCTGTAGTTGACCACTGTATGTACACTTTTTACATTGTGATACAAGATGACATATTGTGAGATAGAGTATTCCCTTGGCGTGTATGTTCTAGTGTCTCCAAAATAATCTTGATTCTCAATCCTTGAACTTTAATCTCTTTAATTTCTTCAAAACAGTTTGGAAGAAGAATATGAGAGGTCTCTGCAAACCATTCTCAAGTAATTGGGACAAAACTTGGTTGAGTTAGGTTATGAAGAATGGTATGCACCACTTTTAATGACATGAAAATACAGTAAAATTATTAATTAAAATAAAATACAAACATGTGAAATGGGAAAAGAAGCTGATGCACTTGGTTTGGATAGGTAACCAAAATAGTGGCACAATTTTGTAGGAGAAATAAAAGACATGTTTTCCAGACACCTTACGCGTCTTGCACTTATAATTAATTTACTGCACATCTCAAGCAGAATATTGCTGAAAAATAAATAACAATATTAAAATTGTAATCCTTCACAAATCAGATAAAAAGTAAAACCAACTGAACCCTTTTAGGTTGATTTAACAAGTCCTTTCATTAATAAGACATCTCTGCAAATCTAACTGTAAAAGCATCCTACTGTTTCACTTAACTATGCGTGCATTTTCATAATGCAAATGTAATATGTAGATACAACTTTAAAAACCTACCACAGTTTCATAGAATGGCTTCGGCCCACCAGCAAATCAGTCCTTCAATGAAACAGACTTTCAATAATAGTCAGCCCGAAAGCAGAGCAGCACCACAAACAACACACAGAGTAAAGCCTTTGATCTTACACAGTGATTGGCTCTGGTAATGATTCAGGAGGTGCACCACTGCTACCATTGAGAACGGTAACATTACCATCAGAATCAACATCAACAATCACAGAATCACCCTCTTTGATCTCTCTTGCCAGCATCTTCTCAGCCATGCTGTCCTCCAAGAGTCTCATTATGGCCCGTCTAAGTGGCCTAGCACCATAGCTTGGGTTGTATCCTTCGTCAACCACCCTATCTCTAAATCTCTCTGTGACTTGAAGCTCTATATCCTTAGTCTTGAGCCTGTCAAATACTTCTTTAAGCATTATATCAGCTATCTCCTTCACCTCCAGTTTGGTGAGCTGCCGGAATACAATCATCTCATCCAACCTATTCAAGAACTCTGGCCTGAAATATTGTTTGAGTTCCTCGGTCACCAAGCTCTTGATTCGGTTGTAACTGCTATCCTTCTCATCATAATCCAGATCAAAACCTATCCGTCGACCACCCTTTTCAATCACACTACTACCAACATTTGATGTCATAATCAAAAGGGTATTCTTGAAATCCACAGTTCTGCCTTTGCTGTCTGTCAACCTTCCATCCTCAAGAATCTGAAGCATCATGTTGAAGACATCAGGGTGAGCCTTCTCAATCTCATCGAATAGTACAACAGTGTAGGGACGGCGCCGAACAGCCTCAGTTAGCTGACCACCTTCTGTGTAACCAACGTACCCGGGAGGAGAACCAATGAGCTTGGATACCGTGTGTCTCTCCATGAACTCACTCATATCGAGGCGGATCATGGCTTCTTCAGAGCCAAAGTAGTAGGCAGCTAATGCTTTTGCCAATTCCGACTTACCAACACCAGTTGGACCAGAGAAGATGAAACTAGCAATAGGACGATTCGGGTTCTTGAGTCCAACACGGGCACGGCGAATAGCACGGCTGATGGCTTTGACAGCTTCATCCTGACCAACGACTCGCTTGTGGAGCGTCTCTTCCATCTTGAGGAGGCGATCAGATTCATCAGTTGACACTTTCTCAACAGGAATGCCGGTCCATGATGAGACAATGTGCTGGATGTCCACTTCTGTCACAACAGGACCTCCATCCCCTGCTTCAGTCTCTGCTTTGCTCATCTCTTTGCCCTTGTCTACAAGAGCCGTAATCTGAGCCCTAAGGTCCATTTCTCTATCACGCAACTCCCCAGCCTATACAAAATTTTAGTAATATAAGCTTCCTAGTTAGAGATGATAAAGATACATTCAGCATCCTAAAGGGCACAGAAAAAAAAATAATAATTATTTATCACATATACAAGGGATGGAAGTCCAAATATGACAAAGCTTTCTCACAATTTTCTTCTATGAAGCCCAAATTTGGTTTAAAATCTCCTTAAATTTTTTTGGAAAGACTCAATCATAAATTGCAATCCAAAATCCAACAGATAAGGAAAAACAACATAGGTTTAAGTACCTTTTCAAAGTCCTGGCTGCGAACAGCTTCATTTTTCTCTTTTGTAATCTGCCTCAGCTCTTTGTCAAGCTCTCTGGCCTCCTCTGGGAGCTGCAAAAAAGAAAAGAACGTGACTTGACCACTCAAAAAGTGTCACAGGGAAAAAAGGTTAGTAGAATAAATATCTATACCTGTGCATGACGAAGTCGAACCCGAGAACCAGCCTCATCAACCAAGTCAATTGCTTTATCCGGTAGGAAGCGGTCACTAAAATTTACAAAAACACCCATCACATGCAGAACTGAATAGTGAATACGGCTGGGTAAGCAGTAGGTAGGACATTGTTAAAGCATAACTATATGGAACAAGATTCTAGACAATTAAAAAGGTGACCAGTAAGCTAGAAGTAAATTTCTCATAATGGATTTATGAAAAATCTCTTTTAATTTGAATAAGTGTGTTCACTTAATCAGTCATATATATATAAAAGCTCAAAAGTTCGTTAATTGCACACATCCCTAAAATATTGCCTTTCTTTCCCCCCTTTTAGGTTAATTTCCCTCACTTCAGTAGATAAGCATGCAAGCATATCTCAAGAGAGATATCCAAGACACCTATCAAGAAAAAGAAGAAAAAAAAGGTGATCTCCAAGACAGGTTTCCTTTGCAATTTCCTCACCGGTGAACAATCCCCGCACTTCTGTGTTCCAATGAATAACAGTTCTCTCGCTTACTGTAATTAATTAGAATAGAGGTTGATACCTCGGAAGTTACATTTGTAACAATGTTAAGTTCACACGGTGATATATTATCTTTGCAAGAGTACTACCCTGCATGTGGTCTATGTCTGGGGAGCATACTTGACAGGAAATACCCAACTAAAATCTATGGTTAGGTTCTAATGTACAAACTACAAACTTAGTACTTGACAAAACAAATTTGTGGAGTTCTGGTTTGTCCTGTGCTCTTCATCTCTTTTGGTTTTTCGTTTCTATTTATTTATTTGGGTCTTGAAGGTTTGTGGAAATTAACTTTCTTTGGTAAAGGCTAAAAAAGTCACATTTTTTCTGAACATTTTTTTGTCTTTAATGAATTTTTTAAAAATTTGTCCATTATTTTTTTCCTGTTCACATCTTTTTAGTCTAGAAGGATCTAAGTAGTAAAGATATTTGAATAAAGACAAAAAGTTGTTTGTCCTTAGTGGACTGTTCTCAAATTTTTTGTATTTTATTTATTTTTAGGGTCTTCTAGTCTAATGGGACCCAAAAGTGAGAAGATATGATTTTGGATAGAATCAACTGGAGGAGGAGGATCCATGCAACCAACCCCAAGTATTTGGGATATTGACTTGTTAAATTGAGTTGAGCTAAGTTGAGTCAAGTTTAATATGGTTTCTGGAAATTACTAGAAGAGTAAATCCACCGCCACTAGCCTAAACTTTACTTCAAAGTTAATGACACGAGCCCTTCCAGACTGATATGTTGCCATATGAGTAGTAAGTAGCATGAGGTGGTTTCATTCTCCAGTTAGCAAATGCTAGCTATAAGAGATCCTGCATCCTAACTTCAGTTGCAGTCCAATTGACCCAAGATGGACATTACTCCCAGTGCAATTGCTTTTGTTTTTATTTTCTTTGGAACAGATTGTACCAGGAAGTGACACCCCTCAGATAAAAAAGTATACATTTTTTAATAGTCTACTAGAGGCTGCTTGGAATAATATGGAATGTGCAATTCGTCTATTACGAATCCAATATGTAACAGTTTTGCTGTGCACTATATTGTCAATAAGGAGTGCTATTTCCAAAATTTCCTATCCTAATACCATTATTATAAACTATTCATTGTCCACCATTCTAATTCTCAACTTTCGTTTCTCAACCCAAAAAGAAAAAAAGTAAAAAGAAGAATAAGAAGAAAAACTGCATTGCTATAAATGCATCTCCTGATATACAATACTAGGTTCATTTACATTTTCCTAGACAGAGTTCCATGTATGTACCAGAGTCCGTGACTCTGCAAAACTATGGAAAAGGAAAATAATGACAAACTGATAAGAAAATTACTAGTGAAACCACATACCTAATGTACTGGTATGACAGTTGTGCTGCAGAAACTAATGCCTCATCTGTGTAACGGAGCTTGTGGTGAATCTCATATCGTTCTCGAAGCCCTTTCAAAATCTGAATAGTTTCATCAACAGTAGGTTCAGGCACCTTAACAGGCTGGAATCGTCTTTCCAAGGCCGGGTCTTTCTCAATGTGCTTTCTGTATTCATCGAGTGTGGTGGCTCCAATACACTGTATTTGGTTGGAATAAGGGTGTAATTATTTTGACGTAAATTAAATACAAATTACCTTCAACAGAATATTTATGAACACCAAAACACACTTGCAATGGAGAATATCACATTAATTTTTCTGTACAGCAAATAATCAATTCCACAAGTAGAAAAACTTAGAAATCTGATAGTAATATAAGTTAACAACATCAACGCAAAACCAAGAACACTAGAATTGTAAACCATCCACTCCCAAGACAAGTTCAGTCATAAATAAAAATTCTAATAAAACTTTACTACCATGACTGAACACAGTACCAGTATTGTGACTTCAAATCTCAATTTTCCTGCATGGGTCCATAAATTCGACAAATCCCAAATTTTGGACAAGTGGTCAATACTTCTCAACCACTTCAGGACATGATGGGATGCAACTCTTTTCAAGTAAAGTATTAAAGAAAAAAAATGCAGTGCAGAATTATTAAAGAAAAAATATGCATTACTCATCCCAAAATTATCAACTGCTTAAATTTTCTCCTTTTGATACATAGACCTAAAGCAGTTTATCATAAAAAAATAAAATAAAAAAAATAAAAAAAAAATGAGTTCAAACAAGGGGAAGAGAATGAGTTCAAGTAATTGTGTACCCATATACCCGCCTAAGTTCACTTTGATGGAAAAGCTAAATATCCAGAGCTTAAAATTAAAGTAAAAATCCACATGATCAATGTTCATTTTGCATGGTTGAGTTCTATGTTACCTGCACTTTCTGTATCAAATCCATATTGATGCTACGTAACCATAACTTAAAACAAGTACAGGCTGCAGCTTTATGGTAATGCATGTGTTGGTTTTACCTGCAATTCACCTCTTGCAAGAGCTGGTTTCAAGATGTTCGCAGCATCAATTGCCCCCTCTGCCGCTCCAGCTCCAATTAATGTGTGCACCTCGTCAATAAATAATATTATTTCATCACTTTGTTTAATTTCCTCCATCAGCTTCTTTAGTCTTTCCTCAAACTCTCCACGGTATTTTGTGCCAGCAACAAGAAGACCCATATCCAGGGTTATAACCTGAATTAACCAGATAGCACATTATTATCTTCCAGCATTGGGGAAGAGAAGAGTGAACAATAATGTTCAACCCAGTTGACAACACTGGGAGCATGTCATTTTTTTCTTTCCTAGTAGCAGGTGGGGGTGATTATTCTATATTAGAAGAGAATGTCCTAAATACCAGGACATTAATCAATTAAATACTAGCATATTTTAGGGCCCTGGAAAGGCAATAAAATGAATTCTATGATTTGAGACAAAAACACATGTCACAACCATCAAGCAACTTCTCACTGCAAAAATTACCAAATGGAGGTTTGAGCCTCCACGGAAAAAGCAATTTGCAAGGGGTAAAGACTAAGGACAGTCAAAGGACATCTTTGTATATATAATGTAAGACAGGTCAAAAAACTGCAGGCACATCATTATGGACTTCTTCAAATATTCGGAAAATAGGCGAGTTATTTTAAACACAGAGAGCATATACAAGGGTCAATACATAAGATTGCAACAAGAAGTGTGGCTGGTTAATCACATTTGGCAGCTCAGGTAGGAATTCCGTGATGGGATCACATTCTCAACACCTCTCACATTCATCCACTGCAATGAATCTCAGCCTTCATATTCATAAGGAAAATAATACACTTAAGATACACGAAAGCATCCAGTTTCAGTGAATTTAAAGAAATATTATTGTTTGTTTCATATTTTGCATAAAAAGAATTCAAAAAAGCATCACCAACAAGCCAATGGAGAACATGAAGTAATTAGCAAGACGGACACAATCAGTTAGCAATCTAAGCAAGCATGTAAGAACATACATGAATATGAATTAATAGATTCATAAAACCTTACTGATGGATGGATGCCAAACAGTATAAAACTGAAATGAAAATAAATGTGTGATTCCATATTTTCTCCTTCTATATCCTCTCCACTCTCCAAGCATGAACAGAAGAAAATGAACCATATTTTCTCCTTCTATATCCTCAGAAATTCTCTTATGACTGACGATTTAATATTATACATATCACATTTCCCAAGTTCTACACGCCTGCAACAATGCACCATGCTTTACATCAATCTAAACTTATTAAAAAAGAGGACATTATCTATGTTGAATATGTTGGGCTCCTACCTCAACGCTATCCTAAAAAGATTAATGCTAGAGGGACTTTCTATTAGCAAAATACCAACATGCAGACTAAAATAAAGTGATTTCATATCACTTCAATAGAGTCTATAATGTTGCCTATAAAACATATTATATATATAGTGTCTATCATGTCCCACACATGAAACTTAAACCCTGTGTAACACCATTTATAACAGAAAATAGTATATCAATCTCTTTGTCTTAAAATCAATATAAACGCCCATTCACCTTCTTCCCCTCAATTGTTTCTGGAACATCACCATTTGCAATTCGTTGTGCGAGGCCTTCTGCAATAGCGGTTTTCCCCACACCAGGCTCTCCGATAAGGCAGGGGTTATTTTTCGTCCGTCGACCCAAAATTTGAGTCACACGTTCTATTTGTGGCTACCTTCCAACAACTGGATCCAGTTTACCCTAACAATGCAAAAGAATTGGCTAACTAAGCTACTCATGAATAAGAGCAAATTCATTCATACGAATAACATATAAATTTAATCTCAAACTACCTCTTCTGCCATTTTTGTCAAATTAGTGCCATACTCCTCCAGTGTTGGCATCTTATTGCCACTAGATCCCCCTCCAACACCAGCACCAACAGCTTCTGTACTTTCTCCAACCATCCGGATGACCTACTTGCCCCAACAAAGATTTTACTTTAGTTAATTTGAATTTAGGAATCAAATCAATATACTTTCAAAGACAAATAATTGGCTTTTATGAGCAAACATACCTGTGTGCGGATGTTACCTGGATCAGCACCTAAATTTTCAAGAACACGGGCTGCCACACCTTCACCCTCACGAAGCAATCCCAGCAACAAATGCTCGGACCCAATATAATTATGACCTAAAATATTAAAGAATACAATTAATCAATTTTCACTTCTCATTATTTCTTAGAAAATATATTATCATCCAACGGAACCATACTATCAATGCAAATTCATTGTAATAGTAAGTCAAATGTTTATCACAAAGCCACATAGAATATAATTCAAACACACAAATGAAAGAAAGATCTTCCTTGTAATTTTTATTTTAAAAAATTAAAGCTTTTTGCGTGGAAGTTTTAAAGTTGACCCATTGTTGGTTCTAAATTTCTAAACCAAGAATAGAAGAAGCAGGTTACCAAGCTGGCGGGCCTCCTCTAGAGAGAGTTCCAAAACACGCTTTGCACGGGGAGTAAATGGAATCTCCACAGCAACAAATCCGCTCCCCCTTCCAATGATCTTCTCCACTTCTACGCGGGCATCTTTCAAATTGATTCCCATAGACTTCAGAACCTTAGCAGCAATGCCGGTGCCCTCACCAATAAGACCCAACAAAATCTGCTCTGTCCCAACAAAATTGTGACCAAGCCGCCTTGCCTCCTCTTGCGCAAGCATAATGACTTTTATTGCTTTTTCTGTGAAACGTTCAAACATAGCCTTTGGGACCATTCGACCAACCCTTCCTCGTCGGACAGAGGTTGCAGCTGCTACCTTAGAATGGAAATCATGGCCTGATCTTACCATATCTAGAGCATTAGATCCTCGCAGTCCTGAAAAACCTCTCAACCTAAGTGGAGGTGCTTGTGAACTACACATCATTTTTACAGTCCTTTTCGTTTTCCCAGACCCCTTGTGCTGGCTGTGTCTTTCACCAGCAACTGAAGAAGGGAAATTAGTTGACTGAACCAGAGCTCCAGCCATGATTTCCACCAACTCGTCTGCATTCAGTAATGGTAAAGAAACCAACAGCAACATCATGAGCATGAAGAATGTGCAAAAAACATATCTCAGTAATTTCCATGAATGAAAGCTAAGCATCAACCTTTCATATACCAGGAAAACAGAAATTATAAGTCCACATTAATGGTATAAAAGTTAAAAAGGACCAACAAAGACGGACATAATTAATACCAACTTATTATCAAGAATAAGTATAAATAAGTATAATCTCTTCCAGGTTCTCACTAGTAACATGAGAAGCTTGCATTCTGGCTGATAAATGCACAGCAGATGCTTCCACAAACGTAGAATACTTTCATATTATCAAAACAGGCCTGATTCATCAATGTTATTAAGGCAGGCCAACCTCTGACATCAGTAGATAGAAATTGCCATTATTATCTCGCCTTCCAATACAGCTTAGAAATTACATCAGGAGATGAATCTATAAAAGGTTAGCTGATACAAAAGCACGTAATCAACAGATCCTATAGTACTTGTCTTTGGATGATACACCTAATCTTATATCCACAGAAACAAAGTAGTTTTAAGACTTTCAGAAACAAAGTAGTTTTAAGACTTTCAGTATTCAAATGCATGGGTGTGTCTGGAAGAATGTCTACATATGAAACCCTAACAACATATAACCCCAAACAATTGATAGAGAATGGATAACGTCTAAAAATCAATAACAAGAACAATAAAAGTGATAAAAATAAGTCAACTTGCAGCTTGCAGACTAATGAAAACTATATTGGCTCATTTTGTCAGACAATGAAATGAAACACATTCGTGTTCAAGCCAAATAATGTAATAAGCATTTGAAAGTTTTTATTCAAATTCAATTGAAATGCATAAGAACTTCTCTTGCCAGTTTACTGCCTAGAAAAAGTGTATTGACACCTTGACAAGGGTTGGCTATGATATGACATAAACATGTAAAAACTCCTTAGTGAAGATGATAAAATTAATATGCTAATCAAAACTACAAATGAAACAGAATGTTTGGCTAAAAAAAAACAAAAAAACAGACCTGCTAACCTATGAACTCCCTAAAACTTGGATTCACAAAAGGCAATTTAATCAATCAGATAATAGCATAATCAAATTCCAGAAGAAAACCCAAGCCACAAGGCAGAAAGAATATTTCATACTTTAAAACATAGTTGACCTTAATTATATTCTCAGATAAGCACATGAAAATGGAAAGGAACAATCATTATCCACTGAAACATTTACAAAAAACAAAGAATATACTTCGAGTCAACAACAAAACAAGATAAGGCAATTTACACAAAACAACACACAATTTGCAACAAATACTCATAAACTAATTTGCAAAATAGATAATTAGATCACTGACATAAATTTCCACCTACATCAATACACTCAATAACCAACACCACCAACAAAAAAAGATTCCAACTTTTAGCTTTCCAATAAGCAACAAAGGCAGAAGTACTCAGGAAATCATCAGAACACAAGAAATTGATGAAATTCGAGAAAACCAATCAACAAAAACCCTAAATTGAAAAGTTGAAAATTAGATTGAAACATAACTCCAAACCCAAATCAAATCAAAACCCAAGTTCAATACCACATAGAAAGGAGTAATCAATACATAAATGAACATTGATGAGATTGAAATACTGTACCTGAGTAACTCAAGCAGAGCTTGATTGATTCAAGAAAAGAGAGACAGAGAGAGAGGCTAAGGTCTTCCTTTGGGTGAGAGAGACCTTATATGGGTCGGCTTTGATGGAGAAGAGGATGTAGATGTGGACGATAATAGGCGGTTCCAATACTATCTCGATATCTCCTGGATATTATCAGTACGGGTACTCCATCGATCTTCCTAGACTGTCATGTACCCAAATTATCTCACTGCAAGCTAACGTCACTGCCCTGTTCTTTATTTAACGTCACGGACGCTGCCGTGGCGTTGGATTTGCATACAACTTTAATAGTCAAACCGCTCAGAAGCAGTTTTGAGTTTTGACCGCATCATCTGCAATATATTAGTGTAATAAAATTGGCCATGATGTAGGTGATCTTGATCGCTGGCTTGATATTTTGTGTACCTATTTTGACCCTAAGCAGTGGGTTGTGATTGGCTGGAATGAAGAAATGCTAGAAGTTTATTTAATGAAAAATGTTTTGAGTTTTAAAATCAGTTCTAATGAGGTAACAATGAATGTATAATGAGATGATTTTTTTTTTTTTACCATGTTATTAATATTTCATTAAAATATAAATTATTGCTGTTTATTTATTGGCAAAAGAAGAAATGCTAGCAGTTAGAGCTCGGAATGTGAAAACGTCACTGTAACGAAAGGCGTATACGATACCAGCTTTTGGCTAGATTTTTTAGTTGGTTTTTTATTTTTATTTTTATTTTTTTTGGCCTTTTTAACTGTTTTCACTTGAAATTAAAAATTTATTTGGTTTGATTTTTTTGATTTTTGTATGAGAAAAAATGAAATGATTATGATTTGAATGTAATATTTTATTTTATTGACTTACTAGTGTATGCTATAGTTATAAAAATACATTTAACAGACTGTATTCTATAATTCTAAACAAATCAAATATAAAAAAAATTAAATATCAAATAATACACACCAATCAATGCTCTGCAATTTAAAAGAAATTAAAATTAAAATACACATCATTTAGTGCTACTGCTGCCAATCAAATTATAACTATTAAATTATAAGTACATAAGAAAATTTTAACTATTCATAATTTTTTGGCTTGCTAATTGACTATCAACTGTTCATAATTTTTTGATGATACATTTTCCTTTTTATTCCATTATGATGATACATTTTCCTTTTTATTTTCAACATGTGTACATGTAGAATAACCTTTAAAAGGAAAATCACTTTATAATTATTATTACATTCTTAGGAATCACCAAGTTGATGGTCCTTCAAAGTGATCACGAGGCCAAATATGATGTTTGCATAATCCTGTTTCATGTGTCATACTGATTCAACATTACAGTTTCATATATATATACAAACACACACACACAAGTCACTGTTGGAAACCTTATTCATATCCAAATACATGTAATGTGAAGCACATAATGATTTAGTTGAAGATTCAAATGACTCTCTATCTAAACTCCAACAAACTGACTACTTCTGTTAGTCGAAGATTCAAATGACTCTCTCTCTAAAAGATATGGATGCTAACATCCATCACAACTTCTTGCATAAAAAAAATTATGCAGTAAACAACAACAAAGTAAAATAGGAAGCAAAAATGCAACTCCTCAAAACAACTCATCTTCATACATTGCTTTTAAATCCATAGTTTCATATATCTTTCTTAATATCTGTTGGCTTCATATTTTGTACAAGCCAGTTACAATTCAATACGTGGCAGAATAAGGGTAATATAGGAAGATTATTCAAGTTTTCGATCCTAAACGTACACGTGGCAATTAGTATTGGTTCTCACGTGATCTGAGTAGCATTGGATCAATAAAGAGGTGCAAGGTGGCGTGGCTTCAACGGTTACTCAGAATCAAATTCAAATATAGGAGGGAAGCCTAACTACAAGTGATGGCGTAGTGGAACTATTTATAAGGCAGCATGATCAGCGATTATGGAGGAGCAGTTCGACGGTTTGAAGTGCAATTCGATGGTTATCCTTGAGAAGTATAAATAGCGGGGAAGACCCCAGAAAAAGCCCCGGACTCAGATCATACAAACCAATCTCATTTTACATATTTTCTTTTCCAGTTTTACATTTCTTGTTCTTTAAATTCCTGCTCTTTACATTCCTGCACTTTAAATTCTTGCACTGCACTTCATTCATAGGAATAGTTTCAAGTAGATTGTTGCTGTAAACCTCTACGAGGCTGAGTTCAGATCATTGTAAGTTTTCATTATAATGAAATACTTCAATTGCTCTTCATTTAACTGTTATTTTGCTTAATTTCTCCTAAGTCAAGCCACCAGTAAAAGTCCTCTTCATTGAGGCTGAAAGAACTAAAACACAATCGTCTGATAATTGGTTGGCAATTAACATTTCTGTAAGGACTGATTGATCCTTGCTGGCACGCTCGCATTTACAAAAATATCCTTCGAAAGCCAAAAAGCCAACATATATTTTTGACACGCCCAGTGAGACTCATTGAAATGGCTAGACGAAGAAGACAAGGAGAAAATGAACGCTTGGACGAAAGCGTAGAAGAAGAGGTAGAAATACCTAATCCAGAGGATGATGTAGTAACACATCTTGTGGAATCTCCCACATTATCAGAACCTATGGTCGAACAGACCAGTACTTCAGGACAAGAACCACATGTCCATAGTATTGGACGAAACCAAGGAATTGGACCATCCACTGTTCCATCTACTCATCTAATAAATCCATGGGATGGCCTAGTAGATGCCATGGGACAGCAATTAATGAACACAATGGAAAGGTGGGCAACATCCTTTTTGGATCGAATGAATAACCACCAACCAACAAACACAAGACACATCGAGGAAGTTTTAAATGTCCCTCAACAAAGATTGGCTAGAGATAAACAGCCTATGCAAGTTAATGGACATTCTAATGGTCAAACTAGTAATCAGAACTATGAAAGACCATCACCTCAGTCTTGGTATGAACCCATTCCGAGGCCTATAGCAGGTCAAAATGCCTCAGTACCCAACAATGAAGCCATACAAATTGGTGGATCTGGCCCAGTACAAGAAACTGGTATAAGAATGGTCACAAATCCCATGTTCGAAGCCATACCTGGTACAAGGGGGTTTACTAATCCCTTATTTGAATTTATACCCGGGGGGTTCGAAGGTTGGCCTGCAAATGGAAGGGACACAACACCTGTTCCAGTACCTTTCGCAAGTCCTTTCGCAGGACAGGTTCAAAGGGGTTACCCACACCCCCAACAGCAACCTACACCACAGGGACAACTAGTCCCAAACATACCACCTTATGGACCAAGAGGACCACAAGCACAAGTTTGTCCACCAAATCCTGTGTTTGTCCCTCCAGTAGTGGTTCAGCAGGCACAAAATATGGTCCCTAGGGACCAAATTGCTAATACTGTTAGGGAGATGTGTGGATCGATGGCTCGGGGGGTCCAGACTCCTGTATATAGAAAGCCATACCCAGAACGGGTAGGTAGGGTACATGAATACCCAAGGGGGTTCAAGATACCGGATTTTACCTTTTCTGTGGGAGTGGAAACCAATCAACAATAGAGCATATTGCTAGGTTTGTTGCTCAATGCGGTGAATTTACTAATCATGACTATATGAAACTAAGATTATTCCCAAATTCTCTAATTGGGGGAACATTTGTATGGTACATCAACCTTACACCTGGCTCCATTCAAAATTGGCAACAAATGGAAGAGGCATTTCATGCTCAATTCTTCTAATCGGAGCCAGAGGTTTCCATGGCAGACTTGGCTAGATTGAGTCAAAGGCCTGAAAAAAAGGCTACTCAGTTTATTGTTAGATTTAAAAGGGCTCGAAATAAATGTAGAGTCATCCTGCCAGAGCCAGAATTCGTAAGATTGGCTCAAAATGGCTTAGAGTTCAGGCTTCGAAAGAAGTTTGACTCAACTGAATTCAGAGATTTGGTGGAACTAACATATAAGGTGTCTAGGTATGAAGCATTACTAGAGGAGGAACAAGATCGAAATAATGCATCGTACAAGACATATTATAGAGATCCTAATTATGAGATCGATGCAGCAGAGATTGTGGGCAAAGAACCTGTGATCTGTGAGGCACTAATTGTCACGACCCAAACCCGGCCCTATTGGTTTAGCACCGTAACTGGCCAGTAATCCGAGATTACTAAAGGCCTACAGAACAGTAATACAGTCAAACAGAGTACAGGGCCTGGCGGAAGCCAATACAGTAAATAACTAGTGTCCATTGAGCTATGAAAATCTGTATGTCAAAAACATTTTTATGCATTCATACGGTTCAACACAGTACATTCTATACAATCATATACAGTCAGTCAGTACGGGGATTGAATCCCTCGATAACAGTGCAGTAAACAGTCTATACAAAGGTACAATACAGTAAGGAGACCGATAGGGGACACAAAAACACCCCAAGCCATAACATGGCAACTCGGAACCTCGCAGTGAGGCGCATAGGCTGGCTTGACAAAACTGGGGACCAATCCCACGCTCCTAGCTCCGGTCTGGTTGCTGAGAACCTACATATATATATAAACAGTGAGCTAAAACCCAGTGAATAACATACAGTGTAAAGAGGTTATGAATGAATGTCCCTTACGGTAATGAAATCAATTCATTATACAGTACTTCAATCTTTCAGTATTTCAGTCAATCAGTATTTCAATCAATCAGTCATATGTGGTACATCCATTAGCCTATAAACAGTAGGTCCAAAAGGACCGGGCCTTAACAGACCCAACAGTAAGGATGGCCATCAAACAATATGGTTCCACAAGGAAACCGACAGAGCTCTGTAACAGTCAATAACAGTGGGTGCTAAGAATGCCACAATACAGTTCGAAATACAGGACATACATTCATTCAATAAACAATATCAGTTCAATAAACAGTTCAGTTCAGTATTCAAAATATAACCATTTGAACATATCTTTACACAATCTGTTACTCACAGAAATTGGGCTAATAGCAGCTAGAGCGCGTCCCCGAGAGCCAACCCTAAACAGTTAACAAATAGAACACACACTAAGTTCACAGTTGGAAGGATATAATTTAAATCCCTAAATTTCCTCGGTGTGGTTCTACGTCTAAATCCTCATTAAGATGCCTTAAACTAGGCCTAAGAATGCCTAGGATGGGATGAGGATGCACAAATGTGCACAGAAATCAGTTTCAGAATTTTCAGAAAACAGGGCCTCCGCTCGAGCGGAGGTTTCCCCGCTTGAGCGGACAAGCCAACAAAGGTCCCCGCTCGAGCGTCAACTTCCCCGCTCGAGCGGGCTGATGCACAGTGCAAGATGCTGGATGCGCGATTTCCCCGCTCGAGCGTGAAACTCTCCGCTCGAGCGGACTGTAAAACAATGCGAAGAAATGCTGGGAGTATGAATTCCCCGCTCGAGCGGAACTTCCCCCGCTCGAGCGGACCTCAAAAATCTGGAAAACCCAGAACTGTGTTCTGAGTTCGAAACTCAAGTTTGGAATACCAAAATCGATCCTCTTGGGCCCATTTTCTGGAAAACTCTTTTAAACACATAGAATAACAAGTTTTAAAGCTCAATTTAAGAAATTAAAGCCCAAGGGTGTTTCAATTAAACTCAATTTCAAGAACACTTTCAAAACATGACATGCATGATCTTTAAACAATTCCAAGCTTCCAAACTAGCTCAAATGAGCTCCAATCTTTCAAAACAAAATGAAAACATGGACTAATATATGAACATGAGCATGCATGTGACAATTAGCCAAGAATTCAACTTCAAAATCACCAATTCAAACATGCATACAACAATGGAGGTCCAATTCAACAAATATGAACAATTCCATAACTTAGCTCTACCATGATACATGAAACATGCAAGGTTTAGCTCAATGATACAATTAGGGAGATGAATGATCTACCTTAGTCTTGTAGTTTAAGCCTAGAAGCTCAATTAGACAATCAACACTTCAGTTCTTCAAGCAATTCTACAAGATGAGCTCAAATCTCCCTCAATACTCTCCTTCTCACTCTAATTCTCTTCTTGGTCGGTTGGGACTAAGGGAAATGGCTGATCAAGATGTTGTTCACATGCATTAAGGCTCAAAAATATTAAACAAATGGGTCCACTAAGGTGGCAAGATCGTAATTAAATCAAACTCTTCAATTAGTCAATATTTAATCTAATTTAATCGTTCCTAATCAATTTTCAGATAAATATATCATTGAATCACAAATATTCTACTGAGTCTAAAACATCAAACGGTTTCTAAATCGGCCGCCGATAAGGCCTTCAATTAGCAGTTTAAACACATAAACTCAAACAGATAATCATTCAATCAAACAGATAGAAATGCAATTCAATAGATAAACTTATTCAATTTCAGTTTCAGTTCCATTCAGTCTGTTCAGTAGTTCATCCAGTTCACTTATCAGTCATTATCAGTTCAGTTTAGCAGTAATCAGTAGATAATTCAGTGGTTTAACGGTAATCAGTACGAGGGTTGTTACACTAATTCATAAGGATACAATAATTGACCAGCAGTTTAAAAAGAAAGACTTTTACAGAAAGTACTCTTTCGATTTAACAAAGGCATATGACATTTTTGATCATTTGCTTGCGGCCAACTTCCGTAAGTTACCTAAAGGAGTAAAATTGCCATCTCCAGATGAACTTAAGGGAAAAGTATATTGTAAATGGCATGACTCTTGGTCTCACTCGACTAAAAACTGCATTGTTTTTCGAGACAGGATCCAAGAACAAATTCGGAAAGAAAGTTTGAAGTTCCCAGCCAAAACAGAAAAGGCCATGGGGATCGACAGTAATCCATTTCCAGAAGTTGGAGAGGTGGCAGCCAATGTCATTATGACAGACTTCCAAAACTTGTCCTTGACAGAATTGGAAGAAGTCAATGTGCAGATGCATGTTGCTAACCAGGCCACCATAAAAAAGGACACCAGAAATCTGCCAGTTATTGGACAAGGTTTCTCATACCAGAGGGAACACTCTGATGAAGAATCACTGGATGATGATTCCTTAAAGGCAGCAGTAATGCAAAAGATGTGTCCCAAGTGCAGACTGAGTTATAAATGTTTGAAGGGGCTTCCAATTGATGGGAAGCAATAGTACAGGGATGTTCAAAGACGCCCTAAACCAACCAATGCTTACAACAAAAGGCCGTATCCGGCTAGTGTTAGGCAACAGCCATTGGTAGTTGAACCAATAGTCGATAGAATGCATGCTAAAGGCAGGAGGCCCTTGTATGAGTCTAGGCCACCCAACTATTACAGAATGGAGAGCAGTCATTCTGAAAGAAAACTGGAGAAGAGTTCAGGTTATGGGATCAAAGCCAGAGATTGGCCTCCTAGACCAACCTCACGCAGAATAGAAAGTGGCCACCTTCATCGAAGGCCTGAATCAGGCTCGAAACATGAGGTCAGGGCCAAGCAAATGCCTTCACAGCCAGCTTCGAAGATGGTTTCGAAGGTAGAAAGAAGCAATTCAACATCTGAATCAGTAAGTTCGTGGGTACCTGGAGTTCCAGATTGGTTTGTGATGCAGAACAAACCTAGGGAAGTGCCCACTCAGAGAGATGTTGGAAATCAAAGAAGGATGGTTAAACCTCCTTTGGTGGCTCCGAACAATTGGGTATTGCTTAAACACCCAAAGACGAAGAAGCCAGATATGGTCCCAGTCATTTTGAGATCATAAAGGAGAAAGATTCAGCGCAGGTACACTCAGTACCAAAAAGATATAAAAGAAAATGGAGAGAGCTCTTCATTGGTCCAGACAGAAGGAAAGAAGACTCCAAAGTCAGACCACACTCCAAAGACAACTCTACAAAGTAAGGTGAGTTGTAGCAGGGAACAGTTGGCTAGGGTTCATTCTGAACTAAAAACCAGAGAGGAATCTAGCTTGGCAGGATTGGAGAAAGCTCTGATGGATAGTGATAGCGAGACAGAAGAAGAAATTGGCATAAGCTAAAAGAAAGAAATGGTTGAGGAAGAAATGTTCGAAGTTTTCATGGCTGAGCAAACATTTTTGGTTGGAAAACCAGTTGAGAAAGATCCTTTGAAGGAATCAGTTGACAACGAAGTGCCAGAGTGCAGCATGGAAGATGCTGCTGAAGCAACTGAACAAGGTGGCCAAGAGGGGAAGCAGGTACAGCCAGCCATCCAATTTAGCTCATTTCCTCCAGTATTAGTCAATATGGTACACATACTGCCTCATGAGTTCCAGGCTGGAGATGAGGACCAAGATGACCAAGACATTGATCCTATTCCTGTCTCTAGTGAAGGCTCACAAGTGAGTATGGTACAAGATGATTCTGAAATGGCTACTCCAATGGAAACTGAATATGAGAGTGAAGAAGAGGTAAGCATTAACTTCTCGTATCCTTTTGAGTATCCCTCGAATTCTATGACACAACATGTCAAGCCTTTGTACATCAAGGCTTTCTTCAATGGGATACAATTGAACTGAGTCCTGATAGATAATGGAGCAGTAGTGAATTTACTACCGAAATCTTCTTTGAAGAAACTAGGGAAAAAGAATCCTAGGTTAATCCCAACCAACACAACCATCGCTGGCTTTGCCGGAGACAAACAGATGGCTTAGAGAATTCTACCCATCAACCTGAGTGTGGGAACCAAGGACTGCATGACAGCATTCTTCGTAATCGACAGTAATGCTAAATATAATGCTTTACTTGGGAGAGATTGGATTCACACTAACAAATGTGTGCCTTCTTCTTTGCATCAGAAAATTATGATGACCTTAGGCAATGGAGAGACAGAGGAAATTGATGCAGATCCTCAACCTTTCATAGCCTGTGTAGACTTCGCAGAGGCCAAACTGTATATTGAAGAAGTGACACCATTCAGTATACTGAGGAAACCTGATGGCTCAGCCGAAGTGACGGCTGATGAGGAAGTGACACACCTGAAGCACTTAGTCTAGGAGAGTGCTGATGAGGAGGTTGTCGTTAAGGATGACAATGATGCCTGGTTGTAGACAAAGAAATGAAACACAAGAAGCCAAGTCTTTGGCTCTAATTGAATTCTCAACATTGAATGTAAAATCAATAGTCCAGAAAGTATGGGAGCAAAAGAGAGAAGCCATGATAATTGGCTGCAAGCAGAAGCAGCAGCAGGTCAAAGTTTTGACCCTTGATAAATACTGTGCATTGGACATTGAAACAAAAGTCTAGGAGATACAGGAAGAGGAAGCCTTGTGGACAGACTTTGTCTATGAGGATGAGGGCAAAAATGTTGAATTAAAGAATCTGGGAGCAGAACAAAGCAGGGAGATTGCTTCGAAGATAGAAGAAATCAAAGAAGAAGCTTCAGTAAGTTCTCAAACACAAGACCCCTTAGAAGAAATAAATTTAGGGGAAGATTCTATACAGCAGACCACCTACATAAGTGTTTGTCTGAATGTTCTGGATAGGGACCAGTTGTTGGTTGTTCTAAAGAAATATAAAGATTGCTTTGCATGGTCTTATAATGAACTACTATGATTGGATAGGTCATTAGTGGAACATAGGCTCCCTATGAAACTTAACTTCAAGCCATACAAGCAAAAACCAAGAAGAATGAGTCCAAAAGTAATTCAGAAAGTCAAGAAGGAGATTCTTAGACTACTCAAAGCAGGCTTTATTAGGACAGCCAGGTATGTGGAATGGGTATCTAATATTTTGCCTGTGGTTAAGAAGAACGGTAAAATGAGAGTATGTATTGATTTCAGAAACTTGAATTTAGCAACTCCAAAAGATGAGTACCCTATGCCTATAGTGGATCTGTTGGTAGATAGTTCAGCAGGGCATCAGGTTTTATCAATGATGGATGGGCATTCTGGTTATAACCAGATCTGCATTGCAGAGGAGGATGTCCACAAGATAGCATTCAGATGTCCTGGAAATATTGGCACTTTCGAATGGGTTAAAATGCCATTTGGCCTGAAAAATGCTGGAGCTACATATCAGAGGGCTATGAACAGTATCTTTCATGACCTCATTGGAGAGTATTTAGAGTGTTATATTGATGACATTGTAGTTAAATCCCAATCCATGGAGGAGCATTTGTTTCACTTAGAAGCAGCCTTTGAAAGAATGAGAAAGTTCAAATTGAAGCTCAATCCTCTTAAGTGTGCTTTTGGCGTATCATCTGAAAACTTCTTGGGCTATGTGGTACACAAGAAAGGAATATAGATTGACCAGAATAAAGCCAAAGCTATCATTGAAGCCAGACCTCCATCAAGTAAGAAAGAATTACAAAAGTTCCTTGGACAGGTTAACTTTCTTCGAAGGTTCATTTCTAACATTGCAGGGAAAACTAAAGTATTTTCTTCCTTGTTAAGGCTGAAAGATGAAGAGGAATTTGTGTGGACAGCAGAGCATCAAATTGCTTTCGAAGGTATCAAAGCCTACTTGGCCAACCCTCCAGTGCTGATGCCACCAAAGGGTGACAAGCCCTTGAAGTTGTACATAGCTGCAGCAGAAGATTCATTGGGAGCTTTCTTGGCCCAAGATAATGAAGAAGGCAAGGAGCAAGCTGTTTATTACCTTAGTAGGTTTTTAAATTCTTGTGAATGTAAATATTCAGCTGTTGAAAAGCTATGTCTTGCTTTGTATTTTGCTATAATGAAATTAAGATACTATCTTTTACCTACAACTGTCTTGGTAATTGCAACCACAGATTTGGTTAAGTACATGTTATCTAGACCTATGTTGAGGGGAAGAATTGGCAAGTGGATATTAGCCTTATCAGAGTTTCATCTAGAATATGTCCCTCAAAGGGCAGTAAAAGGACAAGTTTTAGCCAATTTTCAGGCAAACCATCCATCTCAAATAGAGAGCCAAGAGATAATGGAACTTGGTATGGCTAGTGTTGAGCCATGGCAGATGTGGTTCGATGGGTCGAAAGCCAGTGGCTTAACTAGAATTGGTATTGTGATTAGGTTTCCACAAGGGGTAGAGACCACACATGGTTTCAGAGTGGATGAAGCTCTCTGTTCTAATAACCAAGCCGAATATGAAGCTTTAATAGTGGGACTAGAAATTCTTATTGGATTACAAGTTCATGCAGTTGACTTATTTAGAGATTCTCAATTGGTGGTTAACCAAGTGAAAGGGATTTTCAAGTGTCAAAGCATAAGCATTTTACCATACTATGTTGTTGCATTACATCTACTTTCTCAATTTCAAATAGCAAATGTAACTCATGTTCCAAGATTCTTGAATAATAGAGCTAATGATGTGACTCAGAAAGCTTCGAACTTCAAGAGAAGGGATAATGCCTAAAGGAACATAAGCCAAACAACATATCAGAAATTGGTACCACCTTTGAATAAAAGGAATGTGGTCTTGGAAGTCAATCATAATGACTTGCAAGAACAAGATTGGAGGCATCCAATAATGCAGTACTTGGCTGGTCCATCTTCGAAGGCCAGCAGGAAAATTAAATTACAGTCTATGCAATATATGATATACGGTAATGCTCTCTACAAAAGGGGGGGGGAGATGGTTTATTGCTGGAAGATTTAGGTTTAAAAGAAGCATTAACAGCTATGGCTGAGGTTCATGAAGGCATCTGTGGTGCTCATCAGCCTGGTGTGAAGATGAGATGGTTGATTCGAAGGCATTCCTACTATTGGCCAACTATCCTTAAAGACTGCATAGAGTATGCAAAGGGTTGCTAGACATGCCAAAAGCATGGCACAATAAGACATGTGCCCATAACTAACCTACATGCAGTAGTGAAGCCCTGGCTATTAAGAGGATGGGCTATGGATATGATGGGGAAAATACACCCACCTCCTTCGAAGCATCATTGTTTCATTCTAGTGGCCACTGATTACTTCACTAAGTGGGTCGAAGCTAAGCCATATAAGGCTGTAGACCAGACTGAGGTTATTGAATTTATTAAGGACCTAATCCATAGATTTGGCATCCCACAAACTATAACTGTGGATAACGGGACTGTGTTCGATAGGAAGATGGTGAAGTCCTTTGTGGCAGAATTTGGAATTAGTCTCGTTAATTCCACCCCATATTATGCACAAGCCAATGGTTAAGCTGAATCATCCAATAAATCCTTGAAAAAAGGAATACAAAAGGTTGTGGAGGACAATCCCAGGGATTAGCATAACTTATTGTTGGATGTGTTGTGGGCTTACAGAACTTCCCCAAGGTCAAGCACAGGAGTTACTCCTTATGCCCTAGTGTATGGACATGATGCAGTGTTACCCGTGGAAATTAATGTTAAATCTTTGAGGGTAAGATGCCAAGACCAGCTAAATCCTGAGCAATACCATCGGAGTATGTGCTTGGAATTAGAAGGCATAGATGAAGCCAGAATTCTGGCATTAAACAGCATTCTCTTGCAAAAGAAGAAAGTAGCCAAAAATTACAATAAGAAAGTCAAATACATTGGCTTTGATGAAGGTGATTTGGTATGGAAGACAATACTCCCAATAGGAATTAAAAGCCATAAGTTTGGTAAATGGTCACCTAACTGGGAAGGACCATATCAAATTCATAGAGTCCTACCTTTTGGGGCATACTATTTGAGAAATTTGAATGGATACATACATCTCAAAAAGATCAATGGCAGATATTTGAAGCCTTATTTTCCAACTATTTGGAAAACACAAGGAGTAGAATAAATGTCAAGCAAAAGAACACAAAACTACTCAGATGATAGACAAGAATTTGTTTTTCATAAAGAGTTAAGTACATTTTGCCACAAATTGGCCCAAAAATCATTACAATGTCTTAATTGTTCTTTTACAACAGATTTCCTATTGCTAAGTGATGAAAACAACTGAATAGTTGTAGCCATTTCTTCTTTCCGATCGGCCAGTCCTTGGTTGGTGATTTGTAGTTTGGTATCAGTTCGGACTAAGGCCTGGTTCACTGCAGATAGCTCATCCTTAAGTTGAGCTTTCTTCTCCAGCAGCTGAACTCGAAAGTGAGAGGCAGAGGAGTGTTGTTCCTTGAGCTCTGAGACTTCAGTAGGTACTTGGGAAACAAAACTCTAGTCTCTAGCCAATTTCTCCTCCGCAGCTTTGGCAGCATGGCAAATGTTGATGTAGAAGTCGATAATAGTTGCTGCCTGGGATAAGTGACTTGAGACATCTATGCCTGACTGTTCAGCAACTTTGCAGCACTGGAGGAACCCATCTCTTATTATAGGCCTTTGCAAAGCCTCAAAGGGGAGCCTCGAAAAGGAGATTAACAGTTCCAGGCAGGTGTCTAAGCCCATCAGAGGTGCAGAAGGCTTGCTGCTGGAGAAAGGAGAGCTTTCAAGAATTTGTTGCAAGGAGTCGGCCAAAACTAATGGCTCAGCTTCAAAATTGGTTGTTGGAGAGGTAGAGGGTACATCGAAGAGACTGGCTAGCTTGGCTTCGAAGATGTCTACCTCATCTGTAGACATGATGGGTGCAGAGAGAGTTATAGTGGAAGGTATAGAGGACTGCATAGGGATAGGAGAAATGGATGGAGCATCTTTGGCAGTCTCTATGGTCTTAGCCACCAAAGAATCAAGTGAAGAGGGGCTGAAAGTAGGCAAAGGTAATGAACTATGAGTTGGAGAACCACCAGCACCCTCAATTGAGGAATCAGATACCTTCGAAAAGGTAATGGTTGAAATGTCCTTAGAAGGAGAAGGAAGAGCAGGGCCCGAATGAAAGGTAAATTGAGACAGGTCGAAGGACAGATAGGGAAGATATGAAGTCAGACCAAAAGAAAGAGTTGTAGGAATGCTGGGACTCAAAGGGGATACATGGAATGTGGGCCTAGAAAGTGGAAGTATTATCTAAATTGCTTTCACATTCTGCATCTGATCAACTTCAACTGAGATTGAAAGAGTCCTTATTGGAAGTATAGCCTCAGTAGTTGTTGCTGCAAAAAGGAAGAAACATAAGGTCAAGCTTCAATGTCAAAAGTTGATAAGGAAAAAAGTAGAAGCATGAAAGAAATTACTTGTTTCAGAAATGCTGGCAGTGATGGGAGAGCTACGAAGGGAGTAATGTTTGGCAATTTGTTGCCTTCTCGCAGTTTCCCTTTGTAATGTATCAACAGTAGCAACTTTATCTCTCAGAAGTTGTTGTTGCCGTCTTTTCTCAGCCCTCTCGAAGACAATTATAGCCTTAGAATGTTCTTGTTCTACAGCCTTGGCAGCTGCCTCATGGATGGTATCTTCAACCAAGTTAGTAGCAGAAGCAGTCACTTTCTTTCTCTTTTCTATTGCCATGGCAATTGTCTCGGAATCGGAGTCTTCTGTGAAATCAGAAGGAGAGACAGTCATCTTTCTTTTCTTTGTTCTCTGTATTGGTATTGTCTGTTCTTTCTCAGTTTCCTTCTCAACTTCTTCAATCTGGGATCTAGATTCTGTAGAGATGAGCCCCTCTTCTACCTCTCTAGCAGTTGTCTCATCTTGGACCAAGTCAGAAGTAGGGACGATCACTCTTTTTCTTCTTATTAAGGGCGACTCATGCCCTTGATCTGTTTCTTCTTCTTTTTCTTCTGCTTGCACCTCAGCTGTTTTCTTTTCAAGATCAAGCAGTCTCCTTTTTCTTTTGTTGTGGGCTACCTTCACAGAAGAAGAGCTAAGGATAAGATTACAACCATTATAGAGAAGGCCAAAGGAAAAGAAACAAAGGTGTATACCTTTCTTCGAAGCAGCCCGAGTGACTCTAGGAGGAGTTGAGGCAGCAGGAGTGGGCGCAGGTACTGCAACTGGAACAGTGGAAGAAGTAACAGTTCCAGCTCCTTTGGGTTTGGGCAGATCCAATACCATTAGCAGGTTCTGAGGAGAAATGGCCAAGTGCACTTCCATGTTGGTCACCCACCAGTTCTAGTACCTCTTCAACAAGGTGCCCTCAGGAAGGAAAGGGGTATACTCGAAATTGACCAAGTCATCTATAAATTTGAAAGTTGCCTCTTTTAGCTTGGACCTCCGAACTTTCAGATCCCTCTTAGTGAGGCTTAGATTGGCATTGTTGCAGAGAGGTATTGGGACCCCTTGTGTGAAGCCAAACTGTCTAGCAAATTGAGCAGGACAATACGGCTCAGCTATGCATTTGTAGGCTTTGGGGTTCAAGGTCCCAATAAATAATTCTCTAGGGATCAAAATGGAAGCCCATATATCTTTGTGAGCAGGTGAGGCGCAGGACCTGTACTTAGGAAATTCCTCAACCAGGATGGACCAATGGCGGGTTCAAAGGGACGGGAACGGAAAAGCACGAAGGGATGCTGGAAGCTGGTGGAAGAAGGAGAAGTAAAAAGCAAAGATGGAGGGATAAAGTGAAGCATTGGCCAGTCTTATGCCATGAGTAAGAGGGTTTGGCTCAGAAAATTTAAGGTATTTGGATTGTAACTCGGTAAAATAAGCAAAAAGCCAAAGCTGAAGGATCCAGAATGGCCTCCATTGGTTAACATCTAAGGGTTTCTCACAAAAGAGGGAACAGACTCTATATACATGGCCTAGAACATATGGGGCTAAGGCCACCTTTTTCTGTAAAACAAGGGCTTTGGCAAGAGGGGCAAATTCAGGCATGATTCTCTGAGAGGAGGTGCAGAAGAGGAATTTACAAAGCCAATACAATAAGAAAGAAAAGAACTCCCTATTAGTCACAAAGCCCTCTCTTTTATTCTCAGCCTTAGCGAAATCACTATAGGATGAGTTAAGAGAGGGGAGGGAGCAAGGAACTGCTGGGTCAGGGTAATCTGGTCCAAAGGGGGGTACCAATGGGAGATAATCCTAGTAGATGGCAAATATCAAGCATAGTAGGGGCCATCATCCCATATCTAAATTGAAAGAAATTAAAGATAGGATTCCAAAAACACAAGGCAGCAGGAATTAGGAAAGGGTCCTCTAAGATAGTTACCCTGGATAGTCGGAGAGCATCGAGAAGGCAGAGCTCTTGAAGGTCCAGAGTTCTAGCGGAGACAACCCGGTCATACCATTCTTGCCACTCCGGTCTCACCGTGGGCCAACATTGGTGGGGGCGATTTATCCTCCAGTTCCTCCAGTCAAGACCACCTTCGTCATTGGCACCTTTGTGTTTGGCGTGGATTAGTAATTGCATATTTTTCAAGGTGTGGATGGGTCAGTAGCTCGTTTGAAGCGCTCAATGGCTAGTCATTAGCAAGACCTTTGTTTTGTACAAATCTACTGGTCTATTGTGATTTGCATTAGCATTAATAACATGATTTGGTTCTGCGGAATTGGATTTTAGATTCCAATCTCGTAGCTATAGATTGGAAAATAGTGCTATGAGTTCGGGATTGTTTTTGCGTATTTGGGACCTATGTAATTCAGATTCAGTTTCCCAATCTTTGAGTGAATAAAGCAAACATATAATGGAAATGGAATAGGAAAAAAAATAAATACTACGTATTACAGGGAAAAAAAATTAATATTTAAAATTTGAATTAGTATGATGTGAATTTAAACTTAAAAATACAGAGATCTATATATTTCAAATTCCTCGCACCACATAACAATGGTGTTTACAAAAATGCAGAGCAATGTAGAGAGAGTAAATAAAAGAATCAGAGAAGCCATGAAATCACTTACAGTTTATAGAAGAAAGAAAAAAACCTCCAAATCGCTCCACAAATCCAAATGACTCAGTTGTCAGAACAAAATGATCCAGCAAACCAAAACCTAAAAATTCAAGGTGTTCTTATCTGAATAATAGATTTGTTACAAATTCGAGAGAGAGAGAGAGAGAGAGAGAGAGAGAGAACAATTAGAATCTCACCTGAAAATTAGCCCTAATGCTTCACATAAACTCTGTTTTCTTCTTTCTTCGCAAGCCCTGAAAATTAACCCTAATGCTTCACAAAATTTAATTTCGGGAGCAAGGGTACGGAAGAAGAAGAACAGGGCTGGAGAGCGCAGTTTCGGGAGTGAGGGTATGGAAGAAGAAGAACAGGGAGGGAGAGAGTGATAAAAAGGGAATGGGATGGGTGAGAACAAAGAAGGGAGGAGATAAAGATAGAATTGAATAACAGAGTGATCTTAAAAGATAGAATGGAGATGAGACGTGGGTGAGTAGGAAGTTTAGGGTTTGGGCGGGAAGTAAATTGATATATATTTAAAGGGGATCATCTCATCCGTCTATCTAAACACATAATTGAATCATGACCATTAAAATGTCCTAGTAAGATAATTGTCTCTAGGATATTTTCAAAAACCTTTCTCCCTTATTATATAGATTTAGCCTATTTTATCTTTTGTGTTTTTTTAGCCAAAAAGTCTTGCCAAACACAATCTGATAAATTTTCCAAAAATATTACCTTAATTCTTAAATTATAAAAACATATAAATAATTTTTTTTAATTATTGAAATGTATATCACTTAAATTATAAAAGTGTATAAATGGATTCCGAAATTATAAAAATGTACAAATTAGACCCATAACGGAAAGGATTAAAGTGAAGCACACCAATAATTTAGGGGATTTATTTATATACTTTTATAGTTTAAAGAGTAAAGTTATACTTGTCAATAATTTAAGAGTCTATTTGTATATTTTTATAATTTAAGAGAAAATGATACTTTCAATTAATTTAGGAATCTTTGTGTAAATAACTCATTTTTACTTTTACCCAAATTGTGAGTGGGTTGGGCCTGCAATGAAAATTAGGACTGCGACCCATTTCGTAGTGTTTTTTCTCTTTTTTTTTTTTTTTTTTTTCCTAAAAAATTGAAAACCATAATAAAAATGTTTTTTTTAAAGGATGACAACAATTTCTAAATTGTTTAAAAAAAGATGTCTAAATAATTTTTTTTTATAGAAAAGAAGTAAATATATTAATCAAAGTACTAAGAACATTCTTATACAACTACACTAAGTAAGGGAGAAAGACAACGAGTCTGCTAGGCGTATAGGTCTATAAGGTGTGCTCCATGTCATTCTTATAGGTCTATAAGAATTAAGAACTAAGACGATGTGGCTTCTCTAGTGTATGTACCAAGCTTGCCTGTTCATTTATCCTTGCTCAGCCCAAGGTCGTCCCTTTGTTCAGCTATGTCTCAAGAGTAGAACCAAACTCGCTTCCTTTAACTTAGCGTATCTAGGTTTTGTTTGGCATGATATAAAAAATTTAAAAATTCAAAAAGTTAAAAAGTTATTATCCTATTTAAGTTACATCATCTTATTTAAGTCACATCACTTCTCTAACACATCACTTCAAATCCAACCCATATCCAACCCATATTTCATAAAAAGTCAAAAAGTGTACTTATTTAAATCATCCCAAACCACCCCCTAGTATACATTACTACTTCACCTATTTTAGAATAGCCTGAAGTTTTTGTTATTGGTAATCCTGTTTGACAAAACTTTTTTCAGTTGTAATTTTATTCAATATTTTATTTCAGTGAGACTATGAGTATTTAGATGCGAATTTAACCCAAATTGTGCCTCGTAGAGGAGTTTGTGATCTTAATCCTTTCATGTTTGTCACTTCGCTGACTATGCACGGGGATCAAGCTGTTGAAGTTATTTGATCGCTTCAGTGGTCATTTGTGCGTTCGAGCGAAGAAACAGATCATCCAGTATTTTTGTAAAGCGCCTGAACTTTTAGGAAGAAAGTTTTGCTGCTTAAGCGGTAAAAGTTGCGCTTGAGCGGTCAGCCTATATGTTTTGCACTGCCTTTGCTCACATCACTCGAGCGGTGAAATGTGCCCTCGAGCGGCCTTCGCGATTTAATTTACTATAAAGTGCACAGTTTTCTGCTTCTAGGTTTTGAGTCGTCTAGATTTTGAGAGAGAAATAAGATATAGAGTGTTTTTATTGGAGGGAGCTTTATGAGTGTTTCTTTAATGATTTAAGAGTGATCAATAGATCCGTGAACTTCATATCAACATTATCAAGGGTTTGTTTGTTTTCCTTTATTCACAAAAGAGAGAGTTGTTTTTCGGTGGATTTCGAGGAACTTGAGCCTGGAGCCTTGGTAGATTCCGAAGTGGCTCATCATCGTGTATTCGACATCAACATTGTGGATTCAATATTGGACAAGACAATTCCGAGATGAAAACGATGTTGGAAGAGACACATTTGAGTCGGTTCAATTCGGACGTAGATTCGCCAGGTAATTGAGAGTACACTTGTGTAATTCTTTTTTGTCTTCTTAATAGATTGTTTCGTAGTTTTGATCCATAATTTTTTTTTATCACAACTGGAGGCACTAAAATTGTGATTTTTTCACATTAAATCGTTGTGTTGATTTGTCTTTGATTGTTTGATTAAGATTGTCGTTTGTTATTTAAAATTGAAATATAATAACAAATCAATATCTGGGATTTTTAAGATTTTTCAATATTCATCACTCTTAATCGGTCCATGAGATATCTGCAATAAAAAATCAAATTATTAAGTTAATCACATTCACTATTATTTATTTATTTTGTCAAAATAATGACATGCAGCTGATCCTATTTGATAGAACTTAAGATTATTTAATTTAGGTCTCTTTTGAGAACTGACTATTTTAATATTTTTTTACTTTTTGGCTAAAATATGAATTAAAAAAAACTAGTATGTTTAGAGTGATTTTTTTATTTTTTATGAAAAGATGTGCAAAAAGTAGAGAGAAATAGAATCTTTGACTTTTTAATTTAAATTGTTGATGTTTTAATTTTTTTAATAACTTTTTAACTTTTTAATTAAAATCACCACTTGTCAAACGAAGCCTAATTTGATTTAATTTGGATGACATCCACTTAGTTCTCCCATATGGGTTCTATTCACAATTTAAGACCACCCTTAAAAGCCTACGACAATCCCATCGCAATACGCAACTGGTTGTTCTATTTTTTATTTATTTATTTTTGAAAAAATTATATTAATAGTTCTTATAGTTTGGATCATATGTTACTTTGATTCTTAAATTTTTAATTGTGATACATTTGACCTTGAATTTTAAATCTTATTCTAAATAAGAACAATTGAAGATATTATTACTCAATTTCAAGGGCAAAATAATCAATTTAATAAAATATAAATTAATTTGATAAAAAGAAATGTCAAAAAAAATATTTTAAAATTTTTAAAAATTATTTGTAGCTACTAAAAATAAAATTATGTAAAATTCATAAATTTTTTAGAAATTTATTTATTTTTACCAAATTAATTTTTATTATGTGTTTAGATGATGATCATGTAATTGGTGATTGTTTTTATTTTCATTAAATTAGTTTCTATTTTTGTAAAAGTCAAATATGACGACAACTTTGATATCGTTATTAAACCAATCTATTAAATAAAAAAAATCTAAACTAAAAACATTTCATATATTAAATATATTGATTACACATTAAAAACTTAACAACCACTCATTACATGATTATCATCCAAACACATAATAAAAATTAATTTGATAAAATAAATAAATAAATAAATGTCTAAAAGATTTATTAATTTTATATAATTTTATTTTTGGTGTGTAGAAATTATCTTTAAAAATTTAAAAATATTTTTTTGACATGTTTTTGTCAAATTAGTTTATATTTTATCAAATTGATGACTTTGTCTTTGAAATTGAACAATGATATCTTCAATTATCCTTATTTGGAACAAGATTCAAAATTTAAGATCAAATGTGTCACAATTAAAAAATCAAGGACCAAAGTGACATAAGTCTCAAACTATAGAGACTGTTAGTGTAATATGTTCTTTATTTTTTGTGTTTTTTTTTTTTTTGGCAAAAACCTGCTACCCAATGACCTAGATAGTTTTGGATAATGCCACTTGTATAAGCCCTACTCGAGTTTCCTTTGACAGCACTATTTGGCCATGTTTGTTTAGGTAGACATGAGCTTGTGATTTGACTAATAGTTCAATAAAATTATTAATTCAATGTTTGGTTGAACAATTGAAGTACAGATTAACAATCTATCCGGATATGCTATTCCACATATGATGGACTATTCAATCCCACAGAGGGGGTGTGATATAAATTGGAAGACTAAACTAAAATCTAGACTATTAGTCCTTTCTTATAATTCTAACTTAATCCAAACATAGGATATGATACACAATCCAAAGGGATTTGTAGTCCTAGGACTATTAGTCATGGAAATGCTAATCCAACATAATCCAGTCCGTCCAAACAAACATAGCCTTTGTGTTTTATACGAAGGATTAGCTCTTCTCTAGTCTTTTATTGGCCTGTAAGGTACTATTAGCTCATTTTGGATCTTAATTTGGGTCCATCTCAATAATCTAAATCGTTTAATATGTAAAATCTATCGAGTATATTATTCCTACAAAAAATTACGGTAATTGAACATTGATAACCACTTGATCAGATCACATTTCTGTCACAATTTATTTAAAAATTATACATGCCGTTGGTGGAAATGAGATCTAGTGAAATGTCTATCGATATCCGATTAATATGATTTTTTATAGGGATGATGTACTCAACGAGCTTTATAAATTAAATAGTTTGAATCATTAAGATGGGCTTGAATCAGGGCCCATAATAATCGAACACCGTTGTCTAGTCCAATAACAAACTGGAAAGGAGCCCGTTCCTTATATTAATTATACTTTGGTGCTGATATTGTCAATTATGAACGAAATTAGGAGAAAACTATAAGAAGTTATGGCTCCCTTCTTTGGTAAAAGATATTGTTTGTCATAATACTTCAAAATATATATACATAAAATGACCCCCAATATAAAAAAATATGTCTCATTCTTCTCTCATCTTGCATTCTCTTTTTATTTTACATTTAAAAAAAAATATTTATCCTATTAGAGATTACTTTCATGGTGTTTTATTTATTTATTTTATGTGCATATATAGTATATTATATATACTTATGTGTTTGTGTACATAGTGAAATTTTTTTAGGATAAACTATCAATAAATCCTATTAGTTGGACTGAATTTTCATAAAATCCTATTAAAAATAAGTCATAATAAAATGATTGTCAAAAATAATTTTTTGTAATATTTTTTGCATGTCACTAAAAATAAACAATTAGTGACTTTTTTGTCACGATTTTTATAAACTATTGCTAAACTTACAATTAATGACGTTTTTCTATGATGAATTTTTCAAATTGTAGCTAAAACTGTAGTTAAAACTTATAATTAGTGACATTTTTTGTAATAATTTTCAAACTGCTACTGAAAGTTAACAATTAGAGATGTTTTTTAATAGTGTTTGGTAAAAAATGTCATTAATTATCATAAGATCTATTAAAAAATAAGTACACATATTACAATCTAAACGTAAGTCTCCCAAAAATTTATTTGCCTTTTAACTTCTCCAATAATAAAATCTTAGTTTTGTTCATATCGTCAGCATATCTTTCCACATATATCTTCCCAAATATATATACTTCTAGATATAGCTTGATATAAGAGACCAACCTAATACTAGCAAAATCTAAGTAACATGGTTGAGTTATTGGCTTTCAAAACTTAATTACATATAGTGTTGAGTGAGCATTTGATTCTCTTCAAATTTTACAATAAACGACGATTCACGAGGGGACCAAGCACTTCTACAAGATTGCTTGCAACTTCTATATGCAATGGCGGCTTTAGAATATTTTGTTAGGATATTTATTTTTAATAATTTGAAAGTTACATTTTTAATTAATTTTTTTCCTTTGTAGTTTTCTTTTTGAATCTTCAATTCAATGTGAAGGAAAACTGAAAAGTATACTAAAGATAACAAATTGACAAAATAGAGCATCTCCAAGGGACTTTTTAAATGAGGTTTGTTAGCTATATTATCATATTTCACTCCAATAAACTCTTTATTTTATTTTATTTTTTAGTTTTGTGTATCATCGTAAGACATATTCTGACCAAAAAAATAAAATAAAAATGCATACCTATTTTCTCTACTTATTTCTATATAGTAATAACAAATTGATAACTTAATTAATTAGAACGCTATTTTTTCCTTAAAGGCAGTTGATAATTTTTTTGGATAAATTGGAGAGACTCCTTAGTCTTATTGAGTAAAAAATAAAGCGTAAGGTTGAAGTTGGTCTATGCTTATTTTCTTTGCTTTTGTAAGCGTTGTAGTCCAAAAATCCTAAATCAAATGATTCAAAATATCAAAATATGCAATCTATTAAAAGGAATTTGTATTTGAGATGATACTAGTGAAAATCGTGCCATGCACAGGATGTGAAAAAATTAATAAAATATTTTTATATAAAATAATATAATGCCTCATTTTGAATTACTCGGATATCATTATCAAATCATTTATTATAATTCAATTTCAGAGACACCATGTGAAAATTCTGTACATTAACAAGGGTAAATAAATAAAGATTATCTCATTCGGATACATAATGAATGCTACATGAGTCACCATTAAATAAATTGCTTGCAGGCTTACATTATTACATATAAGAGAAAGGATGTAATTGTAACGCCCCGAATTAAATAACAGTAACCCATTCGTGATCATTAAGTAAATGACATAGCAATTTGAATTATAACTTCCATTCATTTCATATGATCTTGTAGTACAAAAGGGGTAACACATACCATTATACATTCACAAGTCCTAATCTTGAATCTATAACATGTGATATGAGTGAAAGATATGAAATGGAAGATAAACAAATAAGAAAATATCCTAAAGGCTTACATCTTTCAAAGGCAATGCTTGGTTACAATAAAATGAGTTCAACTCAATACAAATTAAGCCCTAGGCTTGTTTACAACAAATACAACAATTTAACAAAATAACGAAGCTCTTGCTCTAAGTCCTTCCAAGCTATTGCCTTGGTGGAGGCATATCATCAACACTTGAAAATGGTTTCCCATATAGGATGAGTTAATCCAACACAGTATATGAAGTTTAACAGAGATATAAGATGAATGCATATGCAATGCTCGTGCCCAAAACATTTTATATCTCTTTCCAAAATCATGCTACGCTAGGTTATACCAAATCTGTAACCATTTCCATTACATTATAAAACAGGGCAATAAATAATATTTAGAGAATTTCAAAACAATACAACCTTTCCTGGAAATTTTGTCCGCCAGAAACCGTAAACCGGGACACCTCAACACACACAACATTTTCTAAATTTATGCACATAATTACACAATCCAACACCATGCGAATGCAATGCAATGCAAGAGTTCATAATATTGTAACTTAATTGAAATCCAATTCAATCACACACAAAATCAATCCAATGAATGCGAAATGAGATACATATACATTACCATGTCCCCAAGCCATCCCCGCCATCAATTTTAATTATATACTAATTCGTACATTGAACGTTTCAACATTTGCAGATTTTCCACCCAAAATAACTTCCTTAAATCCTCCATTAACATCATCATAACACCAATTTCATTTCATATACGGATACACAAGAAAGTTAATTGAAATTTCAACATAAAGCACAATTTTAATTCAAGCCTCATTTAAAAACAAATCCCAAATCTAGAGTTTCAAGAAAATTGGGAGTTTTCTTCATTTCATCATCAATTCCACCAATCATCAAATATTACTCATCAATATAAAACATTCGAAGTATTTCAAAAGTTTGAGTGAAAATCCTAATTTTGAATATAAACATCTTTTAATCCAAGATTGCAACTCAAATCAACCCATACTTCTTGTAATATAACATAATCAAATGGAATAATAATTGATTAGAGTTAAGAGAACTCTCTACATCAAGGATGAGAGCTAACTATGAGGACCTAAGCAAAGACCTCGACGAAACCACGATTCAATTGATCAAAAGGACGATTTACACTCCTCCTTCACTAATCTTTCATGATCTATGGTGAATCCTTGGTGTAAAGAGATGAAATCAAAGTGTAGCTCGACTTTTCGTGCACCCTTTCAGAAGACTAATAAGCCCTACAGTATCAGACTCTCGCGGTTCTGAATTTGATCCCACAAATGCAATGTGAAATAGATAAACACCAAAGAGTCCAAATCCGGTAAATCTTTTGAAAAATCGATTTTGAATCAAATTTCCAAAAATAGACTGCTTTGCCAGATACAGAGTCACCACCTAAATATTTTTTGGAAAATTTAGGAAACCCATGACTTATGCCAAAGGCCAAATGTCCGTCATCACTAAGATTGTCTTGACTAGAGAGCTTGGGTATGAGAGGGAAAGGTCATGAATTGAATACCCTCGCTTGCCCGATCAAAAATCGGCCTCTACTAATCATGATGTGAATCTTATTTACATTAGATGCTCTTGTTCCGATTATTAGGTTAGCATTACTATGTGATGCACACACAAGTATAGACTAATTTGCAAAAATTATAACACTTGATTCATGTTTGTTTTGAAAAATTGTTTTGAATATGTACCACTTGAAAAAGTAATTGCATATATACATTACTCAAATTATTCCAATTCAAGCAATTAACCTTCATCAACAGGCATTCAGGCAATTTATCACTAAAGCATTTAGCCTCAAGGCAAGTATGCTAGACATGGCAACACTAACATTCAAAGCAATATGCTAAAACAAACAAAAGCTTACCTAGTACTCCAAGCCAAAAAAGATGACAGAGTTAGAATAATGCATGATCCTAACTATGCAATATGACTAATGCAATATATGCGATATGCAATTATTGGGCTTGACTACTAATATGGTTATGAAGCAATTTGATAGCATGTAATTTAAGCATGTATTCAAAGAATGTTTAACTAACAATGCAAGTTAGAATGATGCGCCGAGCTCAGTGCATGTAAGACAAGTGGATGCAAACATGGAGTATGCTAAACAAAACATGATGCTCTAATCTAACCATTGTAAGCAGGTAAATAAAAGGAAGAAAGACGTGGGGTTGGAAGACATACACATTATTAGAACATTTACGCCCTCATGCAGGAGGGTCCGAATAAACTAACTAGCTATTACAACAACAAATTAATCAATTATTCTAGCTAATTAATTATTACAATAAATTAGAACTAAATAATGAATTACAAATTAACTAATTAAACATGATTACAAAGTCTAGAGAAGTATTAAGCTAACTACTCTAACTACTCCACCTCGGGAAACGAGGAATGCTCATGCATGCACGAATTTCCACCCGAAAAAGGCCACTGTTCTGCTTCCAGATGCCTCTGTTGCACAGTAGAACACTTGCACTATTTTTCACCTCAAA
Organism: Camellia oleifera; assembly: GCA_022316695.1. Lineage (NCBI taxonomy): Eukaryota > Viridiplantae > Streptophyta > Magnoliopsida > Ericales > Theaceae > Camellia > Camellia oleifera. The sequence continues at coordinate 52,642,546 of CM039313.1, read as the reverse complement.
TCAACTCTATTTTTCCTGAAAAAGCACACTGCTTGGCTTTCGCAGAGGTGGCCTGCTGGCCACAAAAGGTAGCCTGCTGTCCACTGATGATGGCCTGCCAATCACTGATGACTGGACTTTCCTACTACAACAGAGAGCAAATAGAGCAGGAACAGGGTATTCTCAAGGGTTTGTTTGCACAATTTACCCCTCCTTATCATTTGAACAACTCAAAGGAGTAGTAAACTTGGTTCACAAACTATTAACGAATGCAATTTCATTGCATGATGGCTTATGAACCAAAGGGTGCAAGTTCAATGAATGCAACAAAACAAGACTCTCAAAACCACTTCCCTATCATGAATGATCAAGGGAAGTAGTTGACAATGAATCTTAAGCCGTTTGCATCACTCATGAGTGTGAAACGACTCAAGATTCAAGGGTTCAATTAACGTTCGATTGAACCCAAACCAAATTATTATCTTGCATTATTTTAGTCCAAGTTTTAGTACTCCATTTTAATTACCTTTCCATTCTTTAATTCATTAAGTCCAAAAGTGAGCTTTAAGTCCTCTAATGGAAAGAAACATCAAACCAAGGGTTAGTTTGAGGCATGAGAGAAGTGTCATGCCATTGGTAATGAACCCCCAAAGGGATTAAACCAATAAACACAAGACTTCAATCTCATACTTCAAACAAGCAACTAGTTTGAACCAACTTTTAAAGCAAAGCAAAAGCCAAGAAAGAAGAAAGGTTGCAGAAGTGATTAGAGGTGAAAACAAGTATGGAAAACGATAAACAAATGCTATCAACTCAAATAGGATGGTGGCTAAGGCCTAAAGCACAAAACCTATAAGGACAACTAAACTACAAGTATGCAAAACAAAGCATAAATGCAATAAACACCTAAAGTAGTCCCAAAACAGTCTTAAAACATGCAAAAGAAGTGCTGAAATTAAGACAAAAATGGCTAAAATAGTAAACTACAACATGGAGCTATGTAAGCTAGTAAACAAGACATGAGAAGGGGAAGCTACCTCCTTCATTCTTGGACTTCAAAACAACATTTTTGCCACTGAAAAATCTCTGAAAACCAGTGTTTAAAAGCTCAAAAAAAGATAGTGAGGAGATGGGAAACACAAGTGTAAAGGCTTGGGAGACAAAGTGTAAAGAAGGGTGGTTAACCCCTCTACCTTTACCTTCAACCCATAAAAACAGTCCAAAAATAGTTCAAAAACAGCAAGAAAAGATGGGAGAGAAGTAGTGTAGAGATGCTTAAAATTATACCTCTTGAAACAAGGTTACTTTTTTGTTCACAAACCACAAAGCTTACACTCTCAAGGGTTGAAATTTGGATCCAATAATCTTAGCAAGGAGAGCTCCAATATTGGTTTAGGAAGTGTAGAGAGAGAGAGTGTATAGGTTGCAAGATAGAGATAGAGAGAGAATTTCAAGTTTTGGCCCTTTTGAAATTTTTTGTAACTTTAAATCAAGAAGGAAGGCCTGGTATATATAGAAAAACAGCCCCTCAGGTCGAAAATATCCATATAGGAACAGCTAGAGCTTTTGGGGGACAGCTGCCTAAAATATCAGCGTTTTTCACCAGTGGCTAGTAGGCCAGAAGTGTGAATTGCAAGCCACAGAAAGTCTATCTCCAGACCTAACTCAAATGGGCATATCTCGTTCATTTGGACTCGATTTTAGGTCATTCTTGAGTCTAAATTAAAGCCCCCGAAGTCTACTTTCCAATGGTGTTAGCCTTACATCTAAATTCTAATTGTGTAAAGAGATATTCCTATTTTAGTGAAAGTTGCTCATTTCTATCTTAATTGGATTGATGCCTAACTTCAAACAGCCATATCTCTCTCATTCGGACTCGGTTTTAGAAGATTCTTGAGTCTAAATTGAAGCCCTATAAGTCCAACTTCCAATGGTGGTAGCCTCACAACTAAATTCCAAGTGTACAAAAGGATAGGCCTGATTTAGTGAAGGCTGCCCAGTTTTCTCATAACAGTTTCATGCCCAACTTCTTCCCCAACTAGTTTTCTTTCCCCTCCTCCAATTTTCTTCAACTCCAAACCTATAAATAAAAGGTTTTAAAGATTTTTCAAAGAGTTCACCTCTCTTCTATTTATTTCCACTTTGTCCTTGCTCGATTTACCAAAAAGTGCAACTTTTAAAGGAAATGCGTGCCTTGGAATATCATGGAAACATTTGGAAAAATATTTTGAAAGAGAAGGTTTTAAGGTCTAAAATAGTTTTGGTCAAAATGGGGTGTAAGGTTGGGATTTAGAATTTCTTCTTGCTGAAGAAATCGAACATTTGCATAGCATAACTTTCATCATCGAGTGATCAACTTGAGGCGCCCAAGTCTTAAGGGTGATAAAAAATGGAGTGTCTACAGTTGCCCCTCTTTGACAGAGCTCAGAGTCTTGAAATAACGTAAGTGAATTTCAAAGCCCGAAGATGACCCATTTTGACAAGGCCATAAGACTTGGGTAAATAAACAAAATGCAGGTCCATTTGATTGAACTTGAGGGTTACCTACGTATCCTTTTGCAAGGAATCAAATCAGCGTAGTTTTGGGGTAGGATGCAAAATGATACACAATTGTAACGAAATCATGCAAATGATATACAATGTAATGAAATCATCAAACCACAAGCAGTGCAAAACGCACGAATACCATAAAGGAATGGCGATGTAAATCAAACTACGTTTTATATAGAAAAGAAGTGGGCACAGCCAAACGACGCCTAGCACAGGCTAAGTGCCTACGTTCTCAATAACGGCCTTAGTGCAACATGGATGGTTACACATAACAGAACCATTTTTCAACATGAAAGGGGTGCAGACACATACAAGACTATGTATTTCGTAGAAAGAGAAAGAGTACAAGTAATTGGATGGTATGATATAAGTAAGGAATGATCTACTGGGGAAAGGTAATGCTGAACGCTAAATGTAACATGACAAAATACGATGCAATGGATGCAATGGATGAAGTGAATAAGGGGCGTAGGCCAAACAAGACAATGCGATACGGGGTGCATAAGATAGTGAGATGCAAGTGCACAAGACAATATGATACGGGGTGCACAAGACAGTGTGAGGTAGGTGCACAAGATAGTGTGATGCAAGTGAATGCACAAGACAGTGCTGTGGAAAGTGCGATGTAGGTTAAATGCACAAAATAATGCGATGCAAGTTTGCACAAGACAGTGCGATATAAGGTGAAATGCACAAGATAGTGCGATGCAAGGTGCACAAAACAGTGCAATGCAAGTTTGCACAAGATAGTGCGATATAAGTGAAATGCATAAGATAGTGCGATTCAAGGTGCACAAAATAGTTCAATACATGGTAGAATGCACAAAACAGTGCGACACAGGGTGCACAAAACAATGCGATACATGGTAGAATGCACAAGATAGTGCGATTCAAAGTGCACAAGACAATGCAATACATGATGAATGGTATGCAGAGGGAAATGAGTAGTACATAGAGTAGTGCATCATGTACCTTATGAAATGAGTGTAGGGCCACTTGCCACAACTTATTGAAATGTAACACAAAGAGAGGCAACTCGACAAAACTCTGTTAAGTGCAAAACCAAGTCAAGAGCAAGAGCAACCAATCACGCAGTTCAACTCAACCAGAGTGTATAAACATGCAGGCATAATCCAAAGCACATGTATTAATTAGAGGGAAAATGGCAATCCCAAGAGAGTTTTGAAATGGTTGGAGACAACTTTCGAAAGCTGAATCATATCAGAATCATCATGGGGGTGAGCTACCCTAACCCAGGGAAAAGTGCCAGATAAATGGCTTTGAACGGATGGGGAGAAAGGTTGGATCCATGCCCTTTGTTCACTTGATGACCCGATCATATGCATTGAAAATAGCCCTTAGTGTCCAGTCATTGGGCACCGGTTGGGTTCATGCCCCTTGTTCGAATGATGACCCGATCAGATGTACTGAAAATTGCCCCTAGTGTCCAGTCACTGGCCATGTTTTTCAACATTATGCAGGCATGTGCGATGAGAATCTTTAGATCCTGGAACAGTTGCCAACCAATCAGACTCATGCTTCTCTTCTGACCTAGTGAGAACTTACTCCAGTCCCCTCCAAAGTAGTGACAGATTCCTCATATACACTTTGCAATGATCATGAATGCAATGCCCCTTGTATGGGCACTCTCAGCTCGTTTATGAATTCCACACATGGACTTGTTTTTGAGTTCAGAGCGAACATTCGTGTATGGAATTTTGACCATGCCACTTTGTTGAACTTTGAGCGACAAACACACTATGGTGACTTGATGAAGAGCACAGACTGAAACAAACACCAGGCGCAACACAATAGAACTCACAACTGACCTAAAAGCAGAAAAAGACTCAAGGTAACTAATCATTCATAGTGCCCCTTGTATTACTTATGCTCTCTTTAAAAATCAATTTTGATTTATGTTTTGCTCAAGATAGTGATTCCACTGATAAGTTCAAGTATTGACAATTTGTCCATTTGCTGATTCAAGTTAGTTCTTTCTTACCCAGCGCAAGTATATGATATGCACAGCAGTCAGGGTAGCTCATGGATTGATGCGAAGCTGACGACATGAATTGGGCAAGATGATTGAGTTGAGATGGATGAGATAGATATGGTTAAGGCCGAACTTCAGGATGAAGTTGTCTACGTATCCCAAGAATGGAAATTAGGTCAATGTAGTTCATAACTAAGGTTCACTCGGGTGTTAACACTCTTCTTTTACGCTCCAACTTTTGCCAAAGTCGACCCTTCGGGGTTTTCAACCTTGCGAGCTATATTTTTTGATTTCTTATTTTTCAATGCTCTAATTTTTGCCTAAGTTGCCCTTTCAGGTTTTCGGCCTAGCACACCTGTCAAAGATAGTGTTACAACACTTGTGGTGAATTTGATCAATAGTCATCCTTGCCCTAACACTTGAGCTGGTTTTGCCTTAAGTTGAGTTTGGTTCTCCATTCCCTTATGCATGTCTTCCTCCTTCTTTCGCTCCATTTGCAAAGTTGGCTCTTTTCGCAATGTGGTACCTTCTTGCATTGGCTTTCCCGAATTCAGACAGAAGTTCCCTTTCTCATAGTTGATTGGATTTCATTCCCATGGATGCCCCTGGCTTGATGGTTGACTTCTTTTTTATTTTTTTTCCTTTTTTTTTCTTTTCTTCATTCCTTTTTTGTTTCTTCTTTTTTTCTTTTTTTGTTTCTTTTGTCCATTTCTTAAAACACCAGGGGGAGAAATTCTACGATTGTGAGGTTTGAAAGCTGTTTTGTACTTGTAGGTCTGAAAGCTGCCTTGTGCTTGCCAAAATGATCGCCTAACGGCGAAGAGAATCCCCAGGACAATGTAAAATACCACGCACAATTCTGAACCTATCTTTGCAAGTTTTGCAAAAGAAATAACTTAAAATTTTTGAAATCATGAATGACTTTGTGCTGATAAGTTAGAATTCACTCAAACCATTCGGGGGATCCTTCTCAACACTTGAGCTTATTAATAGAATCTCATTCAAAAAACAAATTCAAAGCCTTTTTCTATTTGCAAAAGGTCACACATGTATCACTATAAGCATAATAAAATGATCAGAAACTTGACTCCCACTTTCTATGAAAATGAAGACCTAAGGGTACACAAGAGCGACCTAAAGGAAAAGACTCAACTGACGCAACAACGCAAGAAAAGACAAAGACAATAACACTCACAACAACAATTTACAAGACACAACTCAAAACAAAAATAAGCATTTCTGAGACAAAAAGGGTTTTCCTTTTCCAAGTCCATCTGGAGAATTTCAAAAACAACTTCGAGTAGCCCACAGGAAGGTCCAAACCTGCCTTCAATTCATCAATACTAACATCCACACCCAGAAGGATTGGTTTCAGACTTTTTAACTGAGTCTCACAGATTGAATCTCATAATTACGTTGTCCCACACATCTTCTCGACCGAAACAATTACTTATTCACACCATGCCCTAGTTCAGAAGGTCCTTCCTAAGTGTTTTCAACAATTAACCTAGCTGAGACTGAGATTTATCATTCCAACCACCAGTGCTGGCATTACTGCTTCATCATGCTTGAACTCACCAAGATTGAGTAAACTTTCCATCTTTTCAAAGATTTTGTTCATTTTGCTCAAATCGGACTTAGAAGATTCAAGAATAAACACAATGGGTTTGGGCTCATTGGCGAGTATGATGTGTTGGCTAGGGTAATGGTTGCTTATTGACAAGTTATGGATGGGTTTTATGTTATGGAATGGCAATCCATTGCGTCAGGGAGAGAGTTATTGACAATTTTGGGATTTTCAAGTGGGGTGATGACTTTGTTGTCAATGAAGTCTTGAATTTCATGGTGAAGGTGGAAGCAATGGTCAGTATGATAACCGTGCTGTTGATGGAATGCGCAATATTGCATAGAGTCATGTTTAGGTGGGAGAGGACTAGGGAGAGGTCGAGGAATGAGCAGTTTGAGATACCCTTTCTCCATCAGTACCTTTAATGCATAGGTTAGGCTCATATGGAGTTAGGCAAAGGTTCATTTTTTGGAGAAGGAATCATTAGGTTTAGAAACATTGGCAAATGGGTTGGCGGGTGTTGGCCGAGTATTTATGGTCTTAGGACTGGAATTAGGATGGGTGTTTCTAGTAAAGCATCCTTTTTCATTATTTGCCCCCTGATTCAAAATGCTCTTATCTTGAGCGATGAAAGTGCCATCCACAGTTTTTGCAACAACTGCAAGCACTTGCTGTTTGTTCAGCCCTTTGACCTTCAAAATCTTAATAGCCGACCGAAGTTGTGCATAGGGATCAATACTTGTCCCGGCTTTGTTCTTGCTGCTTGCTTCTGATTGGCCAAGGGATTGGGTGGTTATATCGAAGCGAGGCCCATTTGTTGTTGATCTGTCATCACCTAGACTTGAGATAGATTCAGGTTGGCCCTTTTCAACTGTAGCTCGCCCCAGGATTGGGGAGCTTTGTGATGGGATCGAAACCCCAAATGGTAAATCTGCCACCGTTCCTTGAAGGTCTTCAATCATTCCTAACATCTTAGTAGTAGTGGGTTTAGCCATTTGGTGCTCTTGGCATACCCGAACCGGACTGGGTGCATCTATCATGCACAAGTTAGTGCTTTCTGGAATGAACATTCCAAGCTTGGGTAAATGGGCCGAGGTGATGTCTATGCTGGGGTTGAAGGGAGGTGGCAGTGTATGGATAAGGTTAAGGTGTGGATAAGATACTTGGTCATGGATGGGAAGTGGGTTGGTGGTATCATTGGGGTCTTGAGGTGGAGCTATTATCTGGTTGTCGATGAGATTCTGAACCTCATGACGAAAGTGGTAACAACGATCGGTGCCATGACCGCATTGCTGATGGTACGCACAGTACTTGGTGGGGTTATGTCTAGCAAGGAGTGGGGTCAAGAAGAGGTTGGGGATTGAGGGGTTTGAGATACCCTCTTTCTATCAAGATTTTTAGTATGCTGGTTAGGCTCATATAGAGGGGGGTGAAAGTTTTGCCTTAAGCTCGGGTTAGGCTAGCTGTTTGTGGGCTTGTATTGGCAAACGGGTCGGCAATTTTAAGAGTGGCAATAACAGTATTGATTTCAGTGGATTTGGGAATAATTCTCCCAAAAATCACTCTCCTTGTTGATTTGCTTGCTCTAGGAATATTCTTTTTGTTAAATGCATTCTCAATCTGAATCCCTGATTCATGCAAATTTTTGAAAGTGAACAATGGAGCAACTATCAATTTTTGCAACATATCAGGCTCAAGGTTCTGCACTACTATCAGCACTTGGTCCTTCTCAGAAGGTTGATCTGTCATTTGTGCTATATTTTCTCTCCACTTCGCAACAAATTCCACAAAAGGTCCTGTAGGATTCTGGTGGGCTGCTTTAAGCTCTTGAGTGGTCATTTCAATTTGGGTATTGTAAGAATATTGATTGACAAGCGCTTCAGCCAATTCTTCCCAGTTCTGCTTCACTTTATCCTCCAACTTGGCATACCAAGTGGCTGCTATGCCTGACAGGGTTCTTCTATACAGAGAGAGTTTTTGAGGCTTAGTCAAACCCATTGGTTTCAGGACATCCAAGAAAAGCCAGATATGTACCATAGGATCTCCAGACCTGTTGAAACGGTCAATATGTGGCATTTTGAACTTGTCTGGAAGCCTTATGGCAGCCTCCATGTACCCATCCTCAATGTCGGGAATGAAGCTAATTCCCTATGCCTTTTTGAATTGCTTCTCAAAGTTAGCAATTTTTAATAAGGTCGAGTCAAGATCATTAATATCAAGGGGATAAAGCCCCTCATTAGGCTGTACCAGGGGTCCGAAAACTTGAACTTAAGCCAACCCTTCTAGGGGATCTGGACCTTGTAAATCTTTAACTGGCGGACATGGGTCAAAGTTTAGCTGGGGGCCTAGGACTGGATGTGTAGTAGATGCCCCAAAAGGGTGTTGCATTTCAGCATTGGTCTCACCCTACATGACAATTTCGTAGTTTAACAACGCTATCATGGCCACAACTTTTTTTGGACTCTGAGCCATCACGGGTCTGCTGAGTTGACAATTAAGAAAATGGATGCGTGTAAGCTGAGAGCTGACTAATAAGGATTTTGACCTGGTTATACTTGATGTATCTGAATTGGATTAGTCTAAGCGGGTTTGACTGGATTGGTTTTTTAGAATGGGTCTTTCGGTATTGGATGGATCTTTTGGGATTAGATCTTTTCTAAGTTGGCTTTTTGGGATCAAATGGACAGGACCTTTGCTGAATAGGTTTTTTCTAGAATTAGATGGACTGTGATGGGTTAAGACTGGTACTACTCCTTCTTTGGCTCAGACAAACCTGGCATTAAGAAACAAATACCTCTCATCCGATCAAGATACTAGGTATGCCAGCTAAAACAAAGCAAGATACAATATTGGACCCTGGTTCTAGTTTTGTTGAACATTCACCCATATCAAACACAAACCCCTGGATTTCGACCCAAATCTGATTCTGATATGATCCTCAAGTTTAAAAGGAATCGCCTCAAGATTAAAACTCTTCCAGGATCGCATTAAACATTTCCAAAGATTTCACATTTTGCATAAAAGCACTCAAAACACTCCTATGAGAGGTTAGGGTTTCCCTGTCCTAGCTTTGGAGTGATCTACAGCTTTACTACTCAAATAAGCGGTATCACATCATTCTGCATATGGGAGAGTATTTGATCCTAAGTTGGAATAGTCACTATAGCTTTACTATATGCAGCTAGGCCGATTGGTCAAAAGGGTTCCTCGGCAAGATTACCTAATATACTTCTCAAACCTAACATCGAGAAGTGAAAGGAGGATCAAACGGTATAGCGGTAATCTAGATCCAAGGGTTGTGCTCCCAATATGGCAAAGCCCACAACCGGTCATACTTTTGGCAAGCTTTTGGGCAAGCTTCTGGCAAACCGTCCAAGAATAGCAGATGGCAAACACAGTGACTTAAGCGCACCAATACAAATGCAATGCAAAGAACATATAAGCATAGATAAAATTTAACATTATTAAGTTTGAGTCAAGTTCTCTAAAGTCCCCAGCAGAGTCGCCAGAAACTGTAGCTCGACTTTTTGTGCCCCATTTTGGAAGACAAATAAGCCCTATAGTATCGGACTCTCGCGGTTCTAAATCTAATCTCACAAATGCAATGTGAAATAGATAAACACCGAAGGGTCCAAGTCTGGTAAATCTTTTAGAAAATCGATTTTGAATCAAATTACAAAAAATGGACTGTTTTGCCAGATACAGAGTCGCAACCTAAACATTTTTGGAAAATTTAGAAAACCCATGACTCGTGCAAAAGGCTACGTGTCCATCATCACCAAGATTGTCTCCGCTCGGGAACTTGGGTACGAGAAGGGAAGGTCATGAATTGAGCACCCCCGCTCGCCCAATTAAAGATCGGCCTCTATTAATCATGATGTGAATCTTATTTACATTATATGCTTTTGTTCCAATTATTAGGCTAGTATTACTATGTAATGCGCACACAAGTATAGACTAATTTGCAAAAATTGGAACACCTGATTCATGTTTGTTTTGAAAAATTGTTTCGAATACGTACCACTTGAAAAAGTGATCGCATATGTACATTACTCAAATTATTCCAATTCAAGCAATTAGCCTTCATCCATAGGCATTTAGACAATTTATCACTTAAGCATTAGTCTTATGGAAAACATGCTAGACATGGCAACACTAACATTCAATGCAATATGCTAAAACAAACAAAAGCTCACCTAGTACTCCAAGCCAAAAAAGATGACAGAGTTAGAATAATGAATGATCCTGACTATGCAATATGACTAATACAACATATGTGATATGAAATTACTAGGCTCGGCTACTAATATGGCATATGAAGCAATTTGATAGCATGCGGTTTAAGCACGTATTCAAAGAATGTTTAACTAACAATGCAAGTTAGAATGATGCGCTGAGCCCAATGCATACAAGACAAGTGGATGCAAACATGGAGTATGCTAAACAAAACATGATGCTCTAATCTAACCATCGTAAGCAGGTAAATAAAAGGGAGAAAGACGTGGGATTGGAAGACATACATATTATTACAACATTTGCGCCCTCACGCAGGAGGGTCCAAATAAACTAACTAGCTATTACAACAACAAATTAATCAACTATTCTAGGTAATTAATTATTACAACAAATTAGAACTAAATAATGAATTACAAATTAACTAATTAAACATGATTACAAAGTCTAGAGAAGTATTAAGCTAACTACTCTAATTACTCTGCCTCTAAAAACGAGGAATGCTTATGCATCCATGAATTTCCACCAGAAAAAGGCCACTGTTCTGCTTCCAGATGCCTCTGTTGCACAGCAGAACACTTGCATTGTTTTTCACCTCAAATCAGCTCTGTTTTGCCTAAAAAAACACACTGCTTGGTTTTGCAAAGGTGGTTGCCGGCCACTGATGATTGGATTTTCCTGCTGCAACAGAGAGCAAACAGAGCAGGAACAAGGTATTCTTAAGGGTTTATTTGCACAATTTACCCCTCCTTATCATTTGAACAACTCAAAGGAGTAGTAAACTTGGTTTACAAACCATCAATGAATGCAATTTCATTGCATGATGGCTTATGAACCAAAGGGTGCAAGTTCAATGAATGCAACAAAACAAGACTCTCAAAACCACCTCCCTATCATGAATGATCAAGGGAAGTAATGAATCTTGAGCCGTTTGCATTGCTCATGAGTATGAAACGACTCAAGACTTAAGGGTTCAATTAATGTCCGATTGAACCCAATCCAAATTATTATCTTGTATCATTTTAGTCCAAGTTTCATTACTCCATTTTAATTACCTTTCCATTTTTTAATTCATCAAGTCCAAAAGTGAGCTTTAAGTCCTCTAATGGAAAGAAGCATCAAACCAAGGGTTAGTTTAAGGCATGAGAGAAGCGTCATACCATTGGTAATGAACCTCCAAATTAAACACAAGACCTCAATCTCATGCTTTAAATAAGCAACTAGTTTAAACCAACTTTCAAAGCAAAGAAAATGTCAAGAAAGGAGGGAGGTTGCGGAAGAGATTAGAGGTGAAAACAAGTATGGAAAGCCATAAATAAATGCTATCCACTCAAACAGGATGGTGTTTAAGGCCTAAACCACCAAACCTATGAGGATAACTAAACTACGAGCATGCAAAACAAAGCATAAATGCAATAAACACCTAAAATAGTCCCAAAAAAGCCTTAAAACATGCAAAATAAGTGCTAAAATTAAGACAAAAATGGCTAAAATAGTAAGCTACAACATGGAGCTATATAAGCTAGTAAACAAGACACGAGGAGGGGAGGCTACCCCCTCCATTATTGGACTTCAAAGCAACATTTTATCCACTAAAAAAGCTCTGAAAATCAGTGTTTAAAAGCTCAAAAAAAGATAGTGAAGAGATGGGAAACACAAGTGTAAAGGCTTAGGAAACAAACTGTAAAGAAGGGTGGTTAACCCCTCTACCTTTAATAGCCTTAAACCACAAGCTTTAACCCATAAAAATAGTCCAAAAATAGTTCAAAATAGCAAGAAAAGATGGGAGAGAGGTAGTGTAGAGATGCTCAAAATTATACCTCTTAAAGCAAGGTTACTCTTTTGTTCACAAACCACAAAGCTTACACTCTCAAGGGCTGAAATTTGGACCCAATAATCTCAGCAAGGAGAGCTCCAATATTAGCTTAGGAAGTGTAGAGAGAGAGAGAGTGTATAGATTGCAAGATAGAGATAGAGAGAATTTCAAGTTTTGGCCCCTTTGAAATTTTTTGTAACCTTAAATCAAGAAGGAAGGCCTGGTATATATAGAAAAACAGCCCCTCAGGTCGAAAATATCCATATAGGAACAGCTAAAGCTTTTGGAGGACAGCTGGCCAAAAATATCTGTGTTTTTCACCAGTGACCGGCAGGCTAGAAGTGTGAATTGTCGGCCACAAATGGTGGTCTGCCAATCACAGAAAATCTACTTCCAAACCCGACTTCAAATGGGTATATCTCCTTCATCCGGACTCGGTTTTATGTCAGTCTTGAGTCTAAATTGAAGCCTCGGAAGTCTATTTTCCAATGGTGGTAGCCTTACATCTAAATTATAAGTGTGAAAAGAGATATGTCTATTTTAGTGAAGGTTTCTCATTTCTATCTTAATCGGATTGATGCCTAACTTCAAACAACCATATTTCCCTCATCCAGACTCATCTTTAGGACATTATTGAGTCTAAATTAAAGCCTCGGAAGTCCAATTTCCAATGGTGGTGGCCTCACAACTAAAGTCAAAGTGTACAAAATGATAGGTCTAATTTAGTAAAGGTTGCCCAGTTCTCTCTTAACGGTTTCATGCCCAACTTCTTCCCCAACTAGTTTTCTTCCCTCTCCTCCAATTTTCTTTAACTCCAAACCTATAAATAAGAGGTTTTAAAGATTTTTCAAAGATTTCATCTCTCTTCTATTTATTTCCACTTTGTCCTTGCTCGATTTACTTAAAAGTGCAACTTTTAAAGGAAATGCATGCCTCGAAACATAGTAGAAACATTTGGAAAAATATTTTGAAAGAGAGGATTTTAAGGTCTAAAATGGTTTTGGTCTAAAATAGTTTTGGTCAAAATGGGGTGTAAGGTTGGGATTTAGAAGCTCTTCTTGCTGAAGAAATCATACATTTGCACGACATAACTTTCATCATCGAGTGATCAACCTGAGGCATCGAAGTCTTAAGGGCGGTCAAAAATGGGGTGTCTACACAAAGGTTTTGTGGCTAGGGTTTTAGGACATGAAGAGATGAGGGAGAGAAAAGTGAGAGAAAATGAACAATAAGTGGGTTTTATTCTTGCTGATCCTAAACAAACTGCTTGAACGACCATTCTTATGCTCGAATGTCAGAGACGTCACACCACTCGAGCGATAAAACCTTAGCTCGAGTGCAGAATGAACGCTTCTAGAATCTCAGACCTGCCAAAATACTAGATGACCCACCAGACCACTCGAGCGAACAATCCATCGCTCGAGCGAAGAGAAAGAATGTGTTTTGGGCCAAGTTGTCTTGTAGCTTAGCGATGGTGAGTGTGTACCTCGAGAAAGGCCTTTGTGTTGTGCACTAAGATTGGTTTTATTTTTGGTTTTATAGGATGTCTACACGAGGGAATAGAGAACAGATTGGGAATTGGGGTGCCGATAGGGGCACAGTTCCTTTAGCACGTGATGTTGTACCGTCGACTGTCAATGAAGAAGTTACACGTGAGATTGTGAGAGTGGTGTAAGGGGCTCTAGCTCGTAATGAGAGGGACGACGGGGCGTACCTCAAGCTTACTAAGGAGTTTCTTCAGTCTAATCCATCGAATTTTTTAGGGGAGGCTAAACTGCTAGAAGCAGATGATTGGTTAGAATAGATTACCAAGACTCTTGACATGCTTAGAGTTAAGGACAAGGGGTTGAGGATTTCTTTGGCGAGTTTCAAATTGAAAGGGGACACTAGGTATTGGTGGAAGTTTGCTAAGAACACTATAGGAAACACGTGGGTTGCTTTCGCAGAGACCTTTTTGGCCAAGTACTTCCCTTTTTTCGCTTAGGAAAGGTTGAGGGAATAGTTGTCGAGTTACGCTAAAATGCTACTTATTTGGCACAGTTGGAGATGCAGTTCACTAGTTTGTTAAGGTTTGCTCCAGAGTTGGTAGCAACAGAGAAGCGACGTTGTTATGAGTTTGAAAGACGGTTGTGTGATGATATATATAGAAGAATTACTATGCTCAAGTTTAAGTGATGGCTCATGTGGAGGTCATGGTTGTGCGTGTTGGTCGAGTTAGAGATATAGCTATTATGGTTTAGACTCGATCCATTGATGTTTTGAATCAGGGTTTCATTGTCTTATTTAGATGTTCATACCTTGTTTCTCCTCATTCCTCTTTGAGTTTGGTTATTGGAGTGTCTTGGTTATGTTTGGAACATGTTGGTTGCTAGTTGGTCCAAACTGTTGTTGCCCAGAATTTGGCCTCTTCGCTCGAGCGAAGCTTCTTGCGCTGAACGAGCTTTGTGAGCTCCCAATACTTTTGCAGGCCTGCAAAGATACTAGGGAGGTAGTGTTCTTCACTCGAGTGAGACTTCTTACGCTCGAACGATGATCTTTTGTCTATAAAACTTCTAGGAGTTGGTATTCTTGGCTCGAGCGAATCTTCTTGCACTTGAGCGATATAGCTTATTGTGTCTTGTCGCTCGAGCGAAGCTTTTTGTGCTCAAGCGAGAAAATTTATTTGTGTCTGGTTGCTCAAGCGAGAATTCTTGCGCTCGAGCGAACTGTGCGTATATCAGTTCGTAAATAGGCCATTTTACATCACTTTTTCACCTCACTCTTTCTCTAAACATTTCAAAACCCTATTTTCTCTCTCACTCTCTCTCTAAAACTCATATTTTTCCCTTGATTTCACACATATCCGTTGATCTCTTCATTCGTGTGCCTTTGTTAAAAAGATAGAGCTCGACGTGGGCTTCATTCTAACCGGAGCAAAGTTGAATTTCAGCATCTTTGAGTCTCCATCCCTCCTTCAATCATATTCTAAGCTTGAGGTATGGATATTTCCACTCTTTTTATGAGTTTTAACTTAGCTATTTTCATTTCTAAGAAATTATGAGGTTTTAGAGAATTTAGAACAAATTAGGGTTTGGGTAAAATGAATCAAAAGAACGGTTTTTCAAATGGATCCTTGAAAATGATTTTAATGTAGAAGATGATGTTGAGTTGGGAATTAATTGTTGATTTTAAACATTGGAATTGATTTTGGGAAGAAAATGGATTTTGCTCTAAATACCTCAAATCTTGATGTTGTATAAATTATGAGATTGATATTGGAATTGTGAAGTTGGACAGATGCTGATGAGAATGGTGGA
This sequence comes from Camellia oleifera, assembly GCA_022316695.1. Lineage (NCBI taxonomy): Eukaryota > Viridiplantae > Streptophyta > Magnoliopsida > Ericales > Theaceae > Camellia > Camellia oleifera. The sequence goes on along the minus strand of CM039313.1, from coordinate 52,627,112 downwards.
GTTAGATATGTAATATCACTCACCCCTTGAGATTTGAAAAATGTATCTTTATGGAATTTAAATTATCTGTTTAGAAATATCTGTCTTAGGCTATTGGTGGAGGATAGCTATGAATGTTGTAGAAATTGCATGTGAATTAAGAGAATTGAAACTATTTTCTCGTTTATTTGTGTTGAGCATTATTTCACACTTATACATTGAAAATGTTTATCGTTTGGGAAAAATGGTGAATCTGGAAAACATAAATTGTAATGTTGAACTAAGTTGGCTTGAGTGTCCAGGGTGAAAGTTCCGACAATCGCGCGTATACATGGGTGCTAATCCCACAAATGAAATTTTTGTGAAATGGCAATAGTAGTGCTTGTATGGTGCTTGTATAGCCTACGTTTACATGGATCTCGGTTTACAATTTCCTCTGGTCGAAATTTCTGGAAAAGGTTGTATTGTTTTGAAATTCTTAGAGTGTGATTCACTGTCCTATTTTCTATTGAAATGAAGATGATTTACGAATTAGGATATTAATTTGACATTGCATAGTTTTGGAAAGAGGAATAAAAAGAATGTTTGGCACGAGCATTGCATATGCACTCATCTTATAGCTTTGTTAAGATTCATACACTGTGTTGGACTATTTCTAGTAGGCTTTGGCTCACCCTACTTGGGAAAAACATTTCAGGTGCTGATGATATGCCTCCGCCAAGGCAATAGCTTGGAAAGACTTGGAGCGACAACTTCTTCTTGTGTATTTATTGTATTCATTTGAAACAAGCCAAGGACTTAAACTATATTGGACTTAAGTTCACTTTTGTTGTAACCAAGAACTATCTTGGAAAGTTGTAAGCCTTTAGGGAATTTATTTATCTATTTTACTTTCATAAATTATCTCTTGTTGTACATATGCTATAGATTCAGGGTTAGACTTATGAATTTATATATGCATGTCACCTCTTGTACAAGCTATTGAGATAAATGAAAGATAATTATTTGATCTTGTGTTATTATGTAATCGATATTGTGGATGGATTATTGTAATTATTTTGGAGGTGTTACAAGAGAGGAGGCCATTTTGGCAACTACTACTGTTCATAAGCACTCTAAGCTCAGTAAGAGGTAGAAACGAGCACATGCTCAATCCCAGGCTCAGTTTTTGTGTTCGTTGAGGGTTTTGAACTCGTTCATCAGGAGGTCTAGTAAGGTTCAGGCTTCAAGTTAGTCATAGAGTTGGGAGTTTACTGTTTGTTTTGATTGTGGTCATCTAGGCCATGTTAGACATTTGTGCCCTATGCGTGTGAATTCTTTAGGTGTCTTGGAAGCCAGTCAGACTTAGTCTCATCAATCTAGTTGAGGTCAGTATTAGTACCAGACCCAAGCAGGCCAGGCTTCGAGAGGCTCGTGAGGGTCGACATTTCAACTAGCACAGTAGTATTGACCTTGAGAAGGCCTTTTGTATTAAAGACTAGTGATATAATATCTGAAAAATTTTGTTGTTGACCGATGTGTGGTTGGATGTTGAGGTATTGTGATTATATGTTGTGTGTATATATTTATATATATGTGGTTGTTTGTTTATCCTCATGTATTAGAGGGCATGTATTGGACTTCGAACTCTCTTTTATATATGTAATGAGAATTGTTAAGGGGGCCGATAATCCTATTGTTGTCATATAGCTGTTATTAAATTTATGAGATGGTTATGTAATAGCCTATGAGCCTTGTTTTGTTTGAAAGTTGTTTGTTGAGAACGAGAAAACTGTGGGTTGTTATGACTGGTGTAGTGGTACAGTAAGGGCCGAGTTAAAAGGTTTTGAATGTGTTGAGTTTAGGGGAATATGAGACTTTAGAGTTTTGTGAAATTGGCAAGGTTATGTGCGAAAGTTTTGAGAGAGGGTGAGATTGGTATCTTGTGGTAATGAGAATTGTGTTTGTGTTGTAGTTTGAGTGGTATTATTAGGAATTATGTGGAGTTTATGAGCGTGGGAAGAATTTAGTGGCTAGATGCTAGAAGTATCTCTTGGGAGGAAGTGAGGTTTGTGTTCTTGAGTAACGAGTGTAGCATTGGTCAAGATTGTTGGTGTGTCTAAAATTGGGTGATCCCCGTTGACTTTACCAATCTTGTGTTTGAAATGTAAGGATGTGTTTTCCATATAGACATATGAGTGGAGACTTCTTTGGGAACAATGGTGATAAGATCTTGTCTTGAGGAATCCGGGGTGATTCAAAGAATATAGGGGATTACGTGTGGAACTTCATTTTGAAGTAAATGGTATTGGGTGGCATGTTAGTGTTTCGTACCGAGTGTAGGGTTTTATTGAATTGGTTAGTTGGCTGGTTGATATCGGGGTTGATTGACAAGTAGTCACCTTGGGAATAACTTGGGCTTGTGTATGAGGGTTAGAAGGTTATGAGTGCCTTAGAAAGGGTTGGTGAGCATGGAGTCTCACGTATGTGGCTGGAAGGCTGTGTGAAGCTCGTTTCAGGTTAGTGGAAAATCCCTAGGTCAGGGTAATGTATTGTGGATTCTTCGTTTTGCAAGTACATTATGCCTTGTGTGGGTGATGATTTATGTTAATGATTATGATGAAATGGAATTGCAGAATTAGGAATTTTCTTGTACTTTATTGTGTTGTTAGCACAGTTGTTATTTTTATTAATTGTTATTATAGAAATGTTGTGTAAGTGGTTGTGTGGCATCACTATAAGAGCGATGGGTGTTGTTAGATGACGGTAGAGGTTCACCGGTTGTTATGTTAAAAAGGAATTGGAAAATGAATTTTTATTGGTGTTATGGCCTCGAATGGCTTTATCAAATGAGAATGTATTGGATTTAATTTAAATGGTAATGAGGAATTTTAATGAGTCATTCTTTGCAACGAAATTGTGGATGATTATGTGTTATTAGTAACACCTTGTTTTAAGAAAATGTTTACAAATTTTTTTTAGCTTTGCATGAAAAGCAAAAAATGTATTTTGTTGTGGATGATGTGAGTTTGGACACTTTTGAGAAATGTTTTAAATACAAGGGAATGACTTTCAAAGAATTGAGAAAAATAGAAAATTTTCTTTTAACAAGGATCATGTTGTTAATTGTTTTACTTGGAATGGATGGGTTGTGTAACAACTTTGTTTGGACCGTTGGTCATGGTTTTGAAGCGTATTTTGGTGTTGTTGAGACTTATTATGCCGGGGTGTTGTCTTTTGACCGTGTTTTGTTATAAGTTCTTTCCTTCTATGTGAGTTGACCGAGAATTTTATTGTGAGGCTTCCATATTCGAGTATTGAACTCTCGGGGGTGCTTGTGCATATGGTGGTGGTTAAGACGTAGTTGTTGTTCTTGTCTCATAGGCCCAACGAGTAGTGTGGGTTGATGAGACATCCATGATCTTTTCCTGGAGTTTTGTTGATCGAGTGTCATTGAGGCCCCAAAGTGTTGAATCGGGATTCGGGAATTTATCCCAAGTATGGATCTAGTCTTGAGTTAGGGGTTGTACTTGCAATTCTGAGTGTGTGGCCTTTTGTTTCGCCTTATTTTTAATTTTACGGATGAAATTTCCTAAGGTGTGGAGATTGTAACAACCTATAAGTTTTTCTTCTTCATTGCTCGAGCGGTCTTGCGGGTCATCCAGTACTTTTATAGGTTTAAACTTTTGGCAGTTTGCATTCTGCACTCGAGCAAAAGTTTCATCGCTCGAGCGGTCTTATGTCTCTAACACTCGAGCACAAGTTTCATCGCTCGAGTGGTCTGTTCAGGATCAACACTTTAAAAAGTCACTTTTTGGTCAAATCTAGACCATTTCTCTCTTTCTCTCTCTCTCTCCTTCCTCCATTTTCGAAAGTCCCAAGCTTTCAAGCATGGATTTCATCTCCTTCTTCTTAAAATCTCACCCTTGTTCCATATACCAAAACGTAGAGCATGACGAGAGCTTTTAAGTAATTTGAGTGGATCGTGTTGTCGTCGAAGTTGGATTTTTGGGCTTTTTCCTCTTCTTGCTAGAGGTAGGATTTTTGGCTTTCTCCTCGTTTTACTAGAAGTTGGATTTTTGACTTTCTCCTCTTCAATACTTCATCTATAGATAGATATGTGGTAGATTTTATTGCATAAAAATCATATTTATCATAGATTTTTCCAAAATCATAAAAAGGGATTTAGGGTTTGATATTTGGGGGTTGTAATTGTTAAATTGGTTGTTTAGTTAATTAGGGAGTAGTTTATCATGTTTATGTTGAGAGGAGGGGGAAAAGCCCTAATTTAATGTTATTGGCTTAATAAATTGAAAAGGGGTAAAGTTGAATAATTGTTATGTTTTGTTTAATATGGATTGTATAAATGTGTTAATTGCTAAAAAAGAGTGTTAACCATGATATTGGGATTGTTTTGGACTAATTATGTTGAGTTGAGTTGAGTTGAGTTAGGTTATGGTTTTAATAGCCATGGATTTGGTTTTGTAAAATGAAAGGAATGGATTTTTAGATAAAGATTGGAGCATCGTAACTTAGAAAATAAGGAAATTGATTTTGGAAAGAAAATGTAATATAACTCTTTGTAAATTAAAAATGAACATGAGAATTGGATTATTGTATTACGTGTATTAAATGCATATGTTTAGAGGTTTGTCCTTGGTCATCGGTGGAGGATGACACTGTTGTGTTGAATAGATTATGTGTACGTATTACACTTGGGTTATATATGTTTTTTGTACATGTTGTGATGGTTAGTAATGTATACTTGTAGGCACGCCCGTGGGCCTTGTGCTACAGTTTGGACTCGATTTGTGTCACGGTTCTTAATCTGAACCAAAGAGTCCAAATCCGGCAAATCGTTTTGAGAAAACAGATTTTTTGTAAAGAAGTGCCAAACATGGACTGCTTTGCCAGATACAGAGTCGCCATCTAAATATTTTTTAATGGGGGAATTTAGGAAACCCTGACTCGGTGCCAAAGGCCACGTGTCCGTCATCACCAAAGTTGCCTCGGCTCGGGAGCTTGGGTATGATTGGGGAAGGTCAGCTATGAGCACCCATTCTCGCCCGATCCGAAGATCGGCCTCTACTAACCGTGATATCTTGTTTTGAAAGCTTTATGTGTTCTTGTTCCGGTTATTTAGCCTAGAATTACTAAGTGATGCGCACAACACAAAAGTATAGACTAGATCGCCTAATTTGGAAACAAGCATTGCATATCCGTTTATTTGGTAAGCGTTTTGGAATTTGCTACTCGCGAGTAGGCTAAAATACGGATTTCAAGGAGTTGTTCCAACTCAAACAATCCAACCTTCACCCATAGGCATTTAAGCAGTCATATCACATAAGCAACTAGCCTCATGGTAAGCATGCTGTCATGGTAGCATTCACACGCATGCGGTATGCTGAAGCATAAAATACTTACATCGTAATCCGTGCCAAAACAAGAACATGTTAGCAATCAACGCATGATCCAAGACCATGTTAAGTGCCTAATGCATCGCATACAAAATGTCACTAGAATAGGCTCGGCTAATCTAAGGATGACATGTGAAATGTACAAGTAGCATGTACTCAAATTTGTTTTGAAATATAATGCGATTAGCATGATGCGCCGAGCCCGGTGCATGCAATATTGGTGAATGATGCATGCATGCATAGCATAAGATATGCTAAAGTAAACATGCCCTAATACTAACCATCAAAGCAGGTAAGTAAAAGAGAGAAAGAAGTAGGGGTTGGAAGACATACACACACTCACCTACACTTATTACAAATTTGCCCTCGCTTGGAGGGACCAAAAGAATAATACAATTCGAATAATAAATTAACTATCCTAGCTAATTAATTATTACAGACCAACTAAATTAATTAAGCAAATTAATTTAATCTAAGAAAGCAATAAACAGCAGCCTCGGGGAGAGGGCTCGATGCATGCGTGCTCGGTTTCGCCCGGAAATCCATTGTCATGCTCAAGGTGCCTCTATTTTCCCTGCTCTGCTCCTCAAAGTCTCAGGGTTTGCTCTATGGATTCCAAGGGACACCACCGACTGAAGGAGAACACCACCGGCCATGTTTAATGGTCACCGGCCACAAACTTGATCCATCGGCCAACAATGGTGGCCGGTCGGACAAAAGTTCCTGCAGAATCTGGTCTGACAGCAGTAGAGGGCAACACTTGGCATGACAATGCATTTCAAGCAATGTATGCACCAATCATATCCCTTATCATGTTTGTGACTCAAAGGGACATGAGCCTCGATTCTCGGACCACCAATCACACATTTCCATGCATGATGGCCCAAAGAATCAAGTATGCAATTTCAATTTCAAATGAAATGCAAACCAAATAAACACACAAAGAGGCCTAACCTCTATCATACTCATTTCAAGAGGTCTAGCATGCATGCTTATGCAATGCAACCCTAAGCATGTTGGCTAGCATGCAACATGGAAATGTAAAGAAGCATACAAGACATGCAAGGCATGAGATAATGCGACCAACAAACATACAAGGTACAATGTAAGTGTTTGAGCATGCAAGCAAGCATGTGACTTCATTCAATCATGCAAGTTCAAACATGCAACAACTCACCAATATGTTACAACATACAAGGAGCATATGCAACAAGCAAAGAGATGGACTTAAACATGATTTAGGCAGCCCTAACCAGACCTAAAACAGTGGTCAAAAGCTCAAGAAATGGGACCAAACACACATGCAAGAATACATATGTTAATGAGCCAACACTTAAGCAAGCAGAGGCAACTTTCAAGCACACTTAAAAGAGGCTAAGCATGGACTAATAACATGCAATATAAGCTCTGAAATCATGTTAAGATGGTGCCAAACCAAGCAAACAAGATAGGCTAAACATGCAACAGTGGTCCAAAACTTAAGGCTAACAAGCCAAAATGCAAAAGAACTATACAATGGGAGCCTTGGTCGACCAAGATAGCCAAGGACAGAGCTTAAACATGGCAAAATAAGTATGAAAGCTTCACAAAGCTAGGCCTAATACATGCTTGAATAAGGGTTAAAACCTAGATGCACGTTAAGGCAACAAAATGGCATTACAAGGCATGTATGCTAAGTGAGCATGGTGTACCAAAACCAACTAAAAACAGAAGCATATTATGACATAATAAGCACAAAAATCAGCTAAGGCATGGCTAACACACACTTAGACATGGTGCTCTCTCAAGAGGCAAAAATGGTCATTTTCAAGGGCAACAAGGAGAGGGGATGGCCCTCTCCTTCCTAGGACCTCAAGGCACCATCCTCACCTCTAAACTCCCTCAAGATTTCAGTGGTGAGGAGGCCCAAACACTATGGTCCCGGAGCTTACACAAAATAGCACAAAACAAGGGCCAAACAAGGCTTAAGAGGGGTCAAACAACCCCAAAGCTTAAAACACTCTTAACAAACTATTTAGAAGCCTTAAAAACAAAACTTTTATGTGTTATATGCAAAGCCAACAAACAGCTGCAAGATAGGTAGAAAAGCTTTGCAAAAATGGGGAATAAGGGGACAAGCTTCTTACCCTTGAAGACCCTCTTCAACAATGGAGCTCCAACAGTTCTTTAGGTTGAGACCAGCTCCAAAACTCTAAAAACAACCCTCAAGGGCCTCAGCTCCAAGAGATGGTGTGATGGTGGGTGTTTGTGGGCAAAAATAAGACAAAACACACACAAGGGAGAAAGATAGATATACGATATGAACCAAACCCTAACCCTAGAACTCAAACCCTAAAAATGGCTGTCTAAAATCTCTAAAAACCAAGCAAACAAGAGAGAAGACCTCTCTTTATAGAGCTTTTTTGTCTTGTAAAGCTTACAAGACAAGCTTCTAAAGAGAGAGATCCCTCCATACACGTGTATGGAGGGGAGCCAAATGCATGCCAGCTGTGAGAAAATATCTACAAAAGCAGATGCACAGTAGTCGGCCGGCCAAATATGCAATTGACCAAAAAAAGATAGCCGGCCGGCCTTCTATAGTGCCGGCTGTAACAGCGCCCGCAAGGGACCTCGATGCTACAGTTTGGACTCCCCTTTTTTTGTTTGTCGTGGTTCGTAATCTGAACCAAAGAGTCCAACTCTGGCAAATCGTTTTGAAGAAAAACAGATTTTTGAAAAGTAGTGCCAAACATAGACTGCTTTGCCAGATACAGAGTCGCCACCTAAATATTTTTAAAATGGAAAATTTAGGAAACCCTGACTCGGTGCCGAAGGCCACGTGTCCGTCATCACCAAAGTTGTCTTGGCTCGGGAGCTTGGGTACGATCGGGGAAGGTCAGCTATGAGCACCCCCTTTCGCCCGGTCCGAAGACTGGCCTCTACTAACCGTGATATCAGATTTTGAAAACGTTATGTGTTCTTGTTCCAATCATTAGCCTAGAATTACTATGTTATTGCGCGCAGCAAACAAGTATAGACTAGATTGCCTAATTTGAAAATAAGTATTGCATATCCGTTCGTTTTGAAAGCGCTTTGGAATTTGCTACTCGCAAGTAGGCTAAAACACGGATTTCAACGAGTCTTTCCAACTCAAGCAATCCAACCTCCACCCACAGGCATTCAAACAGTTTATCTCACATAAGCATTTAGCCATATGGTAATCATGCTGTCATGTTAACATTCACACGCATGCGATATGTTAAAGCATAAATACTTACATCGTACTCCGTGCCAAAACAATAAACTAGTTAGCAAACATGCATGCCCTAGTTCATGTTAGAGTGACTAATGTATGGATGCACGCATGCATTGCATAAGGTATGCTAAAATAAACGTGCCCTAATCTACCATCGTAAGCGGGTAAATAAAAAGGAAGAAAGAAGTGGGGGTGGAAGACATACGTACACTTATTACAAATTCACCCTCGCTCGGAGGGACTAAAAGAATATACAGTCCCAAATAGTACAGTCCGACTAATGAATAAATAAATTATTACAAAATTTCTAATTACTTAGTAAATAAATGCAAAAAGAAAGGAGGCCACAGCCTGCTGCCTCGGGATGCGCGAATGATGCATGCTCGGATCCGACTCGCCCGGGAAACTCGTACCATGCCTCTGTTGCCTCTTTTTTTTACTGTCCTGCCTTTCTGGAATTTGCCAAAGTCCCAGAACACCTTTTATGCATGCTGTTGCACACCACCGGCTGGAGGAAACGCCCACCGGCCATCTAAAATTTCCATCGGCTGCTTAGAAGGTTATCGGCCACCCATATAGTGCCGGTCGGCACTCTATACTGCCGGTCGGCAGAAAATTCCTGCAGAAGATAGTTTTGACAGCAACAGCAGACAAGCAGTGCATGGTATGGGATTTTGAGCATATGTAAGCATGGCCAATGCTCCGTCTCATGTATGGGACTCAAGGAAGCATGACCCTTGGTTCTTGGGCCATCAATTATGCATCTTGGTGCATGATAGCCTTTGAAGAACACTTGAAGAACAGGTGGTGCAGCCCCCTTCTAATGATCAAAATCAGTCCAAAATCTCAACAAACAACCCTCCAAGTCCCTCAATCTCGAACTAAGGTGTAATGGTGTGTGTATTAGTGCAAAAATGAGGTAAAAACACACTATTTAGGCTTAAAACACACACACAAGGATGAGAGAGAGATATATATAGAGAGAGTATAACACAGATACATAGATATAGAAGCTCTGCTTTTTGCTCAAAAATGGCTAACCCCTTTCAATGAGAGAGGATGGGTGCTTATATAGGCCAAGACAAAGCCAAATAACTTAATGGCTAAGCAAAGAGAAAGGTTCAAGGGGGGCAAAAGAGTCTAGGCTTCTTGGAGAAGCTAAGACAGCTGGCCAAGCTTCTCCAAGAAGCTTGGCCAAAGGTTCAAGCTTCTAGAAGCTTAGAGGGTTCAAAGGTGCAAAGTGGTCACTCCTATGCACGGGGATGAGTGATGGTGTGTTCCAGCTGGCACAGCTGGCATGCACCATGCCTCAGGGGTTCAAAGGGTGCACGCCGGCCACCAAAATGGGTCACCGGCACAATAAAGTGCCGGTCGGCTAAACATAGTGCCGGCCGGCCATTATTTTTAAGAAAACATTGCCGGTGGTACACATGTGCGGCCAGTGATGAAAGGGGAGGGCCGGTGGTGTGTGGGGATGGCTAATAAGCCATTCCCTGCCCTTCCAAGGCAAAACACAAGTGTTTGGTGCAAAACCAGACACAAAACGGTCGAGTTCGGAGATCCTGAGGCAGGGCGCGTAGCCGAGACCTCCGGGAACTCCAAACGAACACAAACATGGATAATCACCGAGTGTTCAAACGGTGACGTCCAAGTCTTGAGGACGGTCAAAAATGGGGTGTCTACACCGGCCGGCCAAACATTTGGCCGGTGGCCACAAAACACAGCCGGTGGCCTCAAGCCCTAGCCGGTGATGGGTGGGGATGGTCTACAAGCCCTACCCTGCCTCTCAAAGGCAAAACACAAGTGTTTGGTGCAAAACCAGACACAAAACAGTCGAGTCGAGAGATCCTGAGGCGAGGCGCGTTGCCAAGGCTTCCGGGAACTCATGACGAATACAAACAAGGGTGATCACTGAGTGTTCAATCAGTGATGTCCAAGTCTTGAGGACGGTCAAAAATGGGGTGTCTACAATACTACGTTGAAAATAAAAGGTACCATTACCTTCCAATTAGCTACTGGAGAATTGGTTATGCTTAAAATAAGAGGTATCAGTACCTTCCAACTAGCGCCTAGAGAACTTGGCAGAGGTACCATTACCTTCCAACCAATGTCTGGTAAATTGGTAGAGGTACCATTACTTTCCTGCTTGTGTCTAGTAAATTGGTGTTTCCTTATGGAAAATGTGTATCCTTGGCTTACCGTACTTGAGGCAGGTACAACATGGGTTGGGGTTTCAATATTGAACCAGTTTATCTATGTATATTATATACGGTAACGATTTGGTTGATAAGGTTGGATTGTCTTATATGGTTGTGTAGCAGTCTTGGCATGTACGTTATTTTATTATCGTGTTAAAGGTATTTTATGTACATTTGTGTGTCGAACGACTTGTAGAAATGTTTCATTAACCTTTGGCCTAGGGCTTGGAAATGTGATTCATGTATTAGTAATGGGTGTATGTGATGGGTTGGGAGTGTAAGGAATGATAGGTAATTGAGTTTTGTGAACACGTTATCAAAAATACATTGTTAATATATATTTTTTTATGAAATGGATAATGTAAGAGAAGGAAGAGAGAGCGTTATGTACTGTTGAGTAAATTGGACGGTTTTTGGAAAAAAGTTTATATATATGTATACTTTGATTATAAACCATCACATTATTTATATTGTATGATATGAAATATTCATGATCATAGCTATCTGTGTGTTGTTATTGTTTAGTATCATGTTGGGATTCCTACTGAGCATTATGTTCATCCCATGTTGTTAATCCTTTTTCAGGTGATGTTGAGAAGTGGTTCAAGATCGAAGATCTTCTTTATGTGTTGGCCACGGAGCGTTTTACTTGTTGGCAAAATGTCATTGTTGAAAAAGGGTTACTATAGCGACTCTGGTCTAGACCCGACCCTTTGATGTTTTGAATCTGGATTTCATTGTCTTATATAGTTGTTTATGTCTTGTTTCTCCTTATTTCCCATTGAGTTTGGTTGTCGGTATGTCTTGATTTCGTTTGGAGAAGGTTGGTAGCTTGTTTTTCAAAACTGTTGTTGCCCAGATTTTGGCTTCTACACTCCAGCAAAGCTTCTTGCACTCGAACGTCCCTTGTGAACTCTCAGTACGTTTGCAGGCCCTCAAACTACTGGGAGTGTGCATTCTTCGCTCGAGCAGTGTTTCCTGTGCTCGAGCAATCTTGGCTCGAGCGGCATTTCTTGTGCTCAAGCGGTGGTCTGTTTTCTGTAAAACTATTGAGACTTAGTATTCTTCGCTCGAGCGTTACTTCCTCTACTCAAGAGGTCACATTTTTTGTGTCTGGATGCTCGAGCGACACTTCCTGCGCTCAAACGGTCTACACGTATATCAGTTTTTAAAGTCACTTTTCTGAATCACTTTTTCACCTCTCTCTTTAAACAAATCAAAACCCTATTTTCTCCCACTCTCTCTTTAAAACTCACCTATTTCACTCAAATATACCTAGATCCGCCGATCTTTTCACCCGTGTCCCTTTGTTAAAAAGGTAAAGCTCGACGGGGGCTTCGTTCTAATCGGAGCAAAGTTGATTTTTGGCATCTTTGAGTTTTCTCCACTCTCTCTCTCGTCTTCTGAGCTTGAGGTAGGGATTCTCTACACTTTTTTATAATTCTTAACTTAGATATTTGCTATGTCTAAAACAGCCTTGTGATTTGGGGATTTTTGGACAAAACCAGGATTTTGGTTTAAAAATCAAAAGAGGGGTTTTCAAATGGATTCTTGAAAATGATTGTGGGATTTGAAATAAAGTTGAATTGTGATAAAATGGTTGATTTTGATACATGGAATTGATTTTGGAAGAAAATGGATTTTGCTCTAATTATCATAGATGTTGATTTTGTATAAAATATGGAATTGGGGTTTGAAATGTGAAGTTGGATGGATATTGATGCAATTGGTGGAGTTGGATATGTATTACCACTCACATCTTGGAAATCTAGAAAGTTTATTATGATTGAAAATTGTTTATCTGTTTAGAAATATCTATTTTGGACTATTGGTGGAGGATAGTCATGGTTGTTTTAGAAATTGCATGAGGATTAGGTGAATTAAAGCCAATTTCTCATTCATTTGCATTGAGCATTAAAATTGCATTGTTTTGAGAAAAAGGGGTGAATCTGGGAAGTAAATGATTTTGTTAAAATAAGTTGGCCTGAGTGTCCATGGTGAAAGTCTTAAAAACCGAACGTATATTTAGATGCCGATCTAGGGGACAAAATTTTCGTGAAATGGAAATAATAGTGCTTGTATAGCCTACGTTACATGGCAACATCTTTTTCTATATATACTTGACTCCCTCTCATAAAATTGGGTTAGAAAAATTTGGAGAAGGAAAATTCTTAGAAAATATTTCTCTCTCTACCTTGCAACCTACACACACCTTTACCTAGACTTCTAAAACAAGTTTTTTGAGGTCCATTTGCTGAGGTACTTGAGCTTGCATCTTAGCTCTTGAGGGTGTGAAATTGGTGGTTTATAAATCAAAGGGTTACTCCTCTTCAAGAGGTATAACTCCTAGCTCTTTTGCATAATTTATTTCCTATCATTTCTTATTGTTTTTGGGCTCTTTTTCAACTGTGTTTATGGCTGAAACTTGTGGTTAAAAGCTATCAAAGATAGAGGGGTTAACTACTCTTCTTTGAACCTTACTTCTTAAGCTATTACCCTTGTGTTTTCCATCTCTTCATCACCTTTTTTTTAGCTTTTTCCCACTGATTTTTAGAGGTTTTCAAAGTCTAAAAATGCTATTTTAAAGTCCCAAAAATAGGGGGGGGGGGTTAGCCACCCCTCATTTGGCTTTGTTTGCTAGCTTAATTGCTCCATTAGTTTAGCTTGTTCGTTAGTTGTTTTTACCTTAGTTCCAGCACTGTTTTAGCCTAATTAAGATTGTTTTTATGTGTTAGTTTCATTTATGCTTTGTCTAGCATGCTTCTAGTGTTATAGTCCTCGTAGGTTTGGTGTTTTAGGCATTAGACACTAACCTATTTGAGTTATTAGCATTTATTTAATGCTTTTCATACTTATGTTTGTGGCATAATCACCTCTGCACCCTCCCTCATTTCTTGACTTTTTGTTTCTTTAAGAGTCGCTTCAAAGTGAGTGTTGTTTAAGCTTGAGATGAGACCTTGTGCTTAATGGTTTAATCTCTCTGAAGATTCATTACCAAAGGCATGATTTCTCTCTCATGTCTAAAGCAACTCTTTGTTTGATACTTCTCTCCATTAGTGGACTTAACTTTCACTTTGGACTAAAATGACTAATGAATGAGAAGGTAATTAAAAGAGGTAATGAAATGGAACTAAAAGGTAACAAGATAATAAAATGGTTTGGGGTTCAATCGGACGTTAATTGAACCCGTTGAGTTTTGAGCCATTTTATATTCTCTTGTGATGATAATGGTTCAAAATATCAAGTTAACCACTTCCCTTGATCACTATCATGATAGGGAGAGGCTATTGTTGGTCTTTTATGCTTCATTATTTGTAGACACCCCATTTTTGATCGACCTTAAGACTCAAACGTCATCGTTCGTGCACGCGATGATCACGCATGTTTGTGCTCGTTTCGTGTTTCTCGGGTTTTCGGCTGAGCGCCTTGTCTTGGGATCTCTTAACTCTCTTCTTCTTGGTTTGTTTTTGGACCATTGTCTCGGTACCCTTGCCTGGAGGGAGAGAGATGCCTGTAGGCCACTTTTTGTAGCTGTAGGCTACTTATCTCTCTTGTAGGCCACTTGTAGTGGCCCATAGGCTAGTTTTTGGGGCCTCTAACTGAGTGCCTTATCTTGTGGCCTCTTAACTCTCTTCCTTTTGGTTTGTTTTTGTGCGATACCTTGTTCCCCCTTGCCTAGAGGGAGGGGAGAGGCTGTTGGCCACTTTTGGCTCTTGTAGGCCACTTGTCCCTCCTGTAGGCCACTTTAGGTGGTCGGTAGGCTAGTGTAAGTGGCCGACAGCCATTTTCTTGCTTTTGCAGATATTTTTATTGCCAGTTGTGCCAGCTGTTGGGCACAGAAGGCATCCTCCATACACGTGTATGGAGGGATTGCACCAAGCTTCTAGCTTGTCAAACAAGCTTGAGGCTTGGAATTCTATAAGAGGGGAGCTCTCTCTCTCTTTCAAGGGTTCAAATTTTTGAAGAGCAAAAAATATCTACTCTCTCTCTAGAATTCTCTCTCTTTCTCCATATTTGTGCCTTAAAGTGTTATTTCTCCATACTTTTGCACACAAACACCTACTCAAACACCATCATCATTGAGATGAGGTTCTTGGAAGCCTTATTTGAGTGGTTTTAGTTGGTCTTTTGCCTCAGAAGTTGCTATTTTGCTGTGGTTCTTCAAGGGTGAGTAGTTACCCTCTTTAAGCTTTGTTTTGCTTAAGTATTTGGCCATCCTTGCATGCTCTTTTAGGCCTAACTTGCAACTACAAAAAGTTCTATTTTTAAGTGCTTAGAATGTTTGTTTGAGGCCTCTTTGGTGTTGAGGGTGTTCTACCCTCTTGTGTGCCTTATTTGCTTAGGCTTGGTGCCATCCTTTAAGGCCTTTGAGATCACCTTTGTTTAGCCTTTTCACCACTGAATTCCAGAGGAATTTCAGTGGTGGAAAGTGGGTTTTGAGACCCAAAATGGATGGGGGTGGTCCCCCCCTTTTGTGCTTTGTTTGCATGTGTTGATTAGCTTAACACTTTGGCATGTTTCTCTACCCTCTTAAGGCTCTATCTTAGCATGTTTTAGGCCTTATTTTGCCATGTTATAACTCTGTTTTGGGTTGGTTTGGCCTTATGTTGTTTGCTTTTTGCACTCGTAGTGTAAACTTATTCACTAGCCTAACATGCTTCATAAGTTAGCTTGTTATTCTAGCATGTATTGGCTTCATTCTAGCATGTTTTTGGTGTTATTTTGGCATGCTTTAACTCTGATTTTAGTTGGTGGGGTCACCTCTTGCTTGGTCTTTGTACTTGTAGTGCGATCCTCCTTGTAGGCTTAACATGCATCATGCTTTGTGCCTCTAATTCTAGCTTGTTTTAGCTCTGCTCCAGCAGGTTCTTAGCCTTGTTTTGACTTGCTTAAACTCTGTTTGGAATGATCTTGGCCCTTTAGGGCTTGCCTTGTGTGGCCATAGTGTAATGGCCTTTGCTAGTCTTGTGTCTTGGGACCCCTAGCATGCCTTATTTGTGACATTTGTGTGATATAGCATCATTTGGTATGTTAATTCAAAGCATAAACTTCTGTCATATTCCCATGCTTATCACTCTTTCATTGTGGTTAAGAGTTATGCCTTTATGCCTTGTGTTGGTGGCCTAATACATGAGCATGTATTTCTCTCATTTGCTAGCTTAGTCCAAGCATATTTTTGTGACTTTTTAGACCTACCATAACTCTATTTTTGGCTGGTTTGGTCACCTCTTGCATGCCTATTGCACTTGTAGTATAATCTTGCATGCTAGCCTAATGTACTTGATGTTGTGGCCTATTGTTCTAGCATGTGTATGCTCTACTCCAGCATGTTTTTGCTCATATTTTAGCATGCTTGAACTCTATTTTGAGTGGTCTTGATCATTTGAGACTTGCTTTGTATAGCCATAGTGCAATCTTGCTCACTAGCTTTGAGTTTCCAAGTCTCTAGCATGCTTTACTTGAGTTGTTTGCATGCTTTGGCCTCATTTCTCACATGATTTCAGTGTATGTAGTGTAGTCATACTCTCACATGTTTCACTCTTTCAATACTTTTGGAGAGTTGTGCCTTATGTCTTGATCATGGGCTAATTTGCATGCATGCTTGCCTTAGCTTTTGGGCTACCATTTTAGCATGTTTTTGGTCTTATTTTGCCATGTTACAACTCTGATTTTGGTTGATGGAGTCACCTCTTGCTTGGTTTTGGTACTTGTAGTGTAATCCCACTCATTAACCTTGCATGCTTAGTGTTTTGGCTTACCATTCTAGCTTGTTTTGGCTACACTCCATCATGTTTCTAGCATTGTTTTGACCTGCCTTAGGACTGTTTGGAGTGATCTTGGTCCTTTGGGGCTTGCTTGATATGGCTATGGTGCAAGTGCCTTAGCTAGTCTTGAGTTTTGCGCACCTTAGCATGCTATATGTGTGATGGTTGCATGTTTTGGCATCATTTAGCATGTAATTTCAGGGCATATACATGTGTCATGTTCTCACTCCCTTCACTCCTTGAGAGCTTTTGAGAGTTATGCCTTTGTGCCTTATTTGTGAGCTACCAAAAGAACATGATTTTCTACTCCTTTGAGCCTTAGCTTGAGCATGTTTTTGCCACTGATTTGCCATGATATAGCTCTGTTTTGGGCTGGTTTGGTTGTTTGTGTATAGTATTGCATAGTCCTAGTGTTGTGTATCTCACTAGCTTTAATGCTTGAGTCCTCTAGCATGCCATACTTGTGTTGTTTGCATGATATGTCATCTTTTGGCGTATGATTTCAATGCCTACATCTCTACCATACTCTCTTATTTATCACTTCTTCATTGTGTTTGAGAGTTGTGTTTAATGTCTGGCTTGCGAGCCAATGCATGAGCATGTTATTGTAGCTTTTGGTGCTTCATTTCTAACATGATTGTACCATTGTTGTGGCATGAGGTAGGTTTGACCATTTAAGCATTGTAGTGCATGCCTCATGTGTAATACACTTCATTAGCCTTGATGCCTTAGCTTCTAAAGATGCCATGCACGCATTGCTTACATGATAGTGCCTTGTGCATGCCACTCTAGCATTGATAGATAAGCATGTTGTTTGCATGTGTGTTGCATTACATTGTGTTTGGATCAGACGTTAATCCAAACATGAGAAATGAGGGATGTTTCATATTTGAAGTGATGAAACGCACCTCATATCTTGGTCACCGTCCCCCTTGATTGTGCATGATAGGGTGGAGGCCTCTTGAGTCTTGTGTGTTTCTTGTGCATTCATTAACTTGTACAAATTTGGCTACTTGGCCATTGTGCATTGCGATGTTTGGTTGGTGCCCGAGAGTCGAGTACCACACTTTTTTGAGCTCGAGAAATGATAAGGAGGGTAGTTGTACACACATACCCTGCAAATGCCTTGCTTTTCCCTTGTTGAACTATGTTTGCAGCAAAATTAGAGAATGCAGAAGCAACTGGCCGACCGGCCACTTTAAGTGGCCTACAGCCTCCTTAAGTGGCCTACAACCTCCCCTGGTGGTCGACAGTCCACCAACTTGAAGATGGTTCAAAGTGATTCTGGTTCTAGAGCAAAAGTAGTATGGGAATTGGTTCAGTGTTCAGGAATCAAAGCGAATGCAAACAGAGGCAACCGGTGGCAAGGTGACGGGATTTCAAGAAGAAGCAACCGAGCACGCATGCATTCCTCACCCCGAGGCTCCTTTTAACTGCTTTGCTTAGATGGTTAATTCGTTGGTTTTGTACTTAAATAGTTAATGCGCTTAGCTATTCATTTGTGTTTGTAATTAGTTAACTAGTTAGTTAATTAATTGTGATTTGTAATAGTTAGCTTAATTAGCGTAGCTAGTTAGCTTTTATTTTGTTCGGACCCTCCGTCGAGAGGGCACAATGCTGTAATAAGTGTGTGTGAGTGTGTGAATGTCTTCCAACCCCACGTCTCTATCCTTTTTATTTACCAGCTTTTGATGGTTAGTTTTAGGGCATGTTTTCAATTAGCATACTTATGCTTTGCATGCGTGCATCATTCATTCGTATTGCACGCACTGGGCTCGGCGCATCATTCAAATTGCATTGAATTTCAGTACTTACTTGAATACGTGTTTCAAAGCATGTTATCGAGTGTTGCATTCATATGCCATCTTAGATAGCCGAGCCTACTTAGTTGCATTTTGCATGTGTTGCATTAGGCATTGTTGACATAGCTAGGATTATGCATTGATTACTAACTAGCTTCTGTTTTAGCTTAGAGTACACTGTGAGTGTTTATACTTTAGCATCCTTGCATGTGTGTAAGTGACTGCCATGAGAGCATGCTTGCCATGAGGTTATCTGCTTAAGTGTTTAACTGCATGAATGCCAGTGGATAAAGGCTTCATTGCTTGAATTGGGACAATTCATCAAATTGTGTGTTTTAAGCCCACTTGGAGTGGCAAAATCATGTTGTTTTAAGCCCACTTGAGGGTGGCAAATCCGCATTTTAGCCTACTTGTGAGTAGCACTTTCAAACCATTTTAAAAAAACAAACATGATATGTTTTGTTCCAAATTGAGTGATTTGGTCTATACTTGTATGCTGCGCGCATCACATAGTAAGTTAGATAATAATCAGAATAAGAATCCATGTGTTCTCAAAACAACATATCATGTTAGTAGAGGCCGATTCTTTGATCGGGCGAGCGGGGGTGCTCATTTCAGGACCTTCCCCTCTCGTACCCAAGTTCCCGAGTTGAGGCAACTTTGGTGATGACGGACACGTGGCCTTAGGCAAGAGTCAGGGTTTCCTAAATTTTCCAAAATAAAATATTTAGGTGGCGACTCTGTAATCTGGCAAAGCAGTCCATGTTTGGTGCTTTTTGATTAAAATCAGTTTTTCAAAATGATTTGCCGGATTTGGACTCTTTGGTGATTTATTAATCTTACATTGCACTTTGTGAGATTAGATTCAGAACCGTGACAGGAGTCCGAACTGTAGTAGCTAGAACCAAATTCGCGCCCTCTTCAAAAGGGGGGCGCGCGGAGGAAGTTCGGGATGTCTACATTATTAAGTTTTTGTCCCTTGGTTCCTAAGTCATCACGATATGACTTTGCGCCGATTAATGACTTGCAAATCGAGCCTACCCCTCCTTTGATGATAAGGAGAGGTAGGGTGGACAAACATCCCCTAAAAATACTCTGTTTGTGCTCTATTTTATGTCTGTTGTAGTAGGGCAGAACCAAACATTAGTGGCTGGCTAGCCAACTTTACTGTACGGCCAACCACTTCTTCTGGCCGGCCGACCACCTTTTTCAGCCAAACAGTGTTATTTTTCCTGTAGAACAAAGCAGAGGATGAGGTAAAAACAGTGCATTTTTTTGATTGCAAAACAGAAGTATTTTGGCAACCAAACAGAGAGCATTTTTAGGTGGATATCTGTGTGCGTGCATGAGTCATTCCTCGCTTCTTGGGTCATGTTACATTTGTGTTCACTAGTAGCGTGTTGCAATTAATTAGCTAGTTAGGATAGCAACTTAATTTGTGTTGTAAATAGTTAGTTAATTCATGTTGTGTTGTAATTAAGTAATTAGTTAGAATAACTAGTTAGTTCTTGTGTTGTAATTAATTAGTTAGTTTGAATAGCTAGTTTTTTTTGTACTTAATTAATTAGCTAGAATGGTTAGTTAATTTGTGGTGTTGTAATAATTAGTATTAGGACATTCATTCAAACCCTCCCGCGCAAGGGCAAATTATAATACTATTTATGTCTTCCAACCCCCATTTTTTTCTCCCTTTTATTTATTCGCTTATGATGGATAGTGTAGATCATCATGTTTCTTTTAGCATTTTCCATGATTTGTATCCATTTGTCTCACATGCATATGGTTCGGTTCATTATTCTAACAACATCATCATTTATTACTTCCTTGAATACGTTCGCTACCGCTATCAAAGTGATTTACATGACATATTAGACGACCGAACCTATTAGTTGCATCTTTGCATGCGTTGCATTAGTCATTTGCATTGTTAGGATCATACATGTTTTCTAACTCTTTTGCTTGTTTTGGCTTGCCTTGGAGTATGAGGTGAGCACTTATTGCTTTAGCATATCGCATGTGTGTGATTGTTGCCATATCAAGCATGTTTTCCATTAGGCCAAGTGCTTAAGTAATATACCTGTTTTGAATGCCTGTGAATGAAGGCTAAATTGCTTAAGTTGGGATGTTTCGACCAATGTATATACAAGTTCACTTTTTTAAGTGACGTGTATTCAAAAATCTTTTTCAAAGCAAACATGAAATCAAAATGTTCCAACTTTTGCAAATTAGTCTATACTTGTGTATGTCACATTGTAAATGAGCCTAATAAATTGGAACAAGAGCATATAATGTAAACAAGAATCACATCATGATTAGTAGAGGCCAATTTTTGATCGGGCAAGTGGGGTGCTCAATTCATGACCTTCTCTCGTACCTAAGTTCCCAAGTCGAGACACTTTGGTGATGACGGAAAATGGACTTTAGCATGAGTCTCGGGTTTCCTAAATTTTCCAAAAATATTTAGGTGGCGAACTCTGTAATCTAGCAAAGCAGTCCATTTTTGGCATTTTGATTCAAAATCGATTTTCCAAAAGATTGTCGGATTTGGTCATTTGTGTTTAGCTATTTCACATTGCACTTGTGAAATCAGATTCAGAACCACGGGAGTTCGAACTGTAGGGCTATCGTATCCGAAAGGAGCATGAAAAGCAAGCTACAAACATGAACGGTACTTGATGGTTTTGAAGACGATGAGACAAAAAAATCACCAATAGGCGTAAGTTGAATACTTGATGGTTTTGAACACAATGATACAAAAAAATCAATGAATGCAATGAGACACACCACCCCTCCCTCCTGTCATGAGGTTAGTTGAAGAAAGGAAGTAGACACACCTTAAGATATCATCAAACATCATGGATTAATATGTGATGACTCTTGACGCGATGGACTCGGCATAACGTCCAACCGAATCCAACCAATTTTATTAATCTTCTTTATGTCGGTTGAATTGATTTTAAGTTAATTTTATTAGCCTTTTTCAACTTACCTTTCCATTACTTAATCAGTTAGTCCAAAAGTGAGATTTAAGTCCACTAAAAGGAGGGAAGTGTCAAACGAGAAGTTGTTTTGGGCATGAAAAAGATATAATGCCTTGGTAATGAGCCTCCGAAAAGATTAAACCATTAAGCATGTAAGGGTCTCTTTCTCTAACTTAAATAACACTCACTTGAAACGATTCTCAAACAAAGAAAACCAAGAAAGGGGGGAGGGTGCAGAAATGATTATGCGAAGTTGATTAATGCGAAATCAACTCGAATGACTCGGTGTCTAAGGCCTAAACAACCAAAGCCATGAAGACTTACAACACAACAAGAAAAATATTCAAAGCATACACTAATTAAAGGAAGTAAAACAGCCCTAAAACAGCCCCTAACCTACAAAAAAATAGTAGCCAAAAATATGTTTAAAGAGCACAAAAAGATAGCCAAAAACAAAGAGTTACAAAACTAGTAAGCAAGACCAAGGAGAGGTGGCTAACCCCTCCACTTTTGGGACTTCTAAAACATGTTTTCCAGCCTTTTTAAACTTTGAAAATCAACGTGTAAGCCAAGAAAATAGTGGTAAAACAAATAGGATGAGCTATGAAATAGGGTGCAAGAAAGGGTGTTAAACCTTTCTACCCTTGGTAGCTCTTTAACCCCAAGTCTCAACACCTGAAATGGATCCAAAACAGTTGGAAAACACAAGAAAATGATAGAAAAAGATTGAAATGAAAGCAAGGAAAAATGTGATAAGCTTATACCTCTTGAAAAGAGCAAGCTTTGGTTGTAAACCAAACTTGATCCTAGAACACTCTCAAAGTTGAATTATGATTCTCAAGGCTCAACCAAGGCTCCAAGGTTCAGCTCTAATGGTGTATATGATGTATACAATATAGTTCAAGGATGATAGGCTTACTAAGGAAAAAGGGGCTCTCAAAGATCTTTTACACTCTTGAAAATTTTTCTAACCCTCAAAATAGAGATATTAGCTCGTATTTATGGAATTTGAACCAAATAGGTCACAAATATCTTCAAAAATAGACAGCTAGTGGATTCCTTGCCTAGAATACTATTTCTCGCCCAAAACGCACGGCCGGCCCCAAATGAGGCACAGCCGGCCCCAAATGTAGTTCCCCGATTCCTCTCAGTGTAGGTTGGCACAGTGCTAAAAGATGGATCATTGTGGTACAGAGGTATAGAAACAACTTGGGTATGGAAGGTTGAGATTTTTAGAGCTAAAAACTGGATTCCTTCGTTGAGAATTCGAACCATTGACAATGTAACTTTCATCATCGAGTGCTCAGAATAAAGCGCCCAAGTCTTGCGGGCGGTCAAAAATGGGGTATCTACAATTGCCCCTTTTTGACAAAGCTCAAAGTCATGAAATAGCGTGAGTGAATGTCAAAGCTCAAAGACAACCTATTTGACGAGGCCATAAGACTTAGGCAAGGAAGCAAATACAAAAGCAAATGGTTGAACCCGAGGGTTGCCTATGTATCCCTTTGCAAGGAATCAAACCTGCATAGTTTAGGGGAAAAAATACACCAAAACATATAAAATGCAATGCATTTTGCAAGTTGGACTTACACGTTGCACAAAGCCAGCTACTTTTGAAAAAATCATGAGCATACAAGATAATGCAATGAGACAATAAATATGACAAGATGATGGCATAAGAATAAAACAAGCCATAAGCTTAAACCAAAATAAATCCAACCATGTTTCACATGGAAAGAGTAAGCAAACAACAATTCCAAACACGTCTCACGTGAGAGGAGGATGAAAGATACAAACCAAACTACGTCTCACGTTGAAAGGATGTAAGAAAATGTAAGCCAAAGTATGTCTCATGTAGAGAGGGTTAACGAAAAATGCAAGCCAAGCTACGTCTCACGTAGAGAAGGGAAGAGCTCCATTCCAAACTGCGTCTCACACAACGAGGGTGGAGGGTGGTGTGAACAACAGGCGCACCTGATGTTTTTAACCGAGTAGAAACAACATCCTAATGTGTCTCATGCAAGAGGAGGAAAGATGGTGTGAACACCAAGTGCACCTAATGTCTTTAACCGAGGAAATCAACTGCCTAGCGCGTCTCACGGGAAAAGAGGAAAGATGGTGTGAACACTAGGCGCACCTAATGTTTTTAACCGAGAAAATCAACTTCCTAACGCGTCTCATGCGAGAGGTTGAAAGATGGTGTGAACACTAGGCGCACCTGATGTTTTTAATCGAGGAAATCAACTACCTAACGCGTCCCACATGAGAGGAAGAAAGATGGTGTGAACACCAGGTATACTTGATGTTTTTAACTAAGGAAATCAACTACCTAACGCGTCTCACGCGAGAGGAGGAAAGATGGTGTGAACACCAAGCACACTTGATGTTTTTAACCGAAAGAAATCAACTGCCTAATGCGTCTCATGTGAAAGGAGGAAAGATGGTGTGAACACCAGGCGCACTTGATGTTTTTAACCGAGGGAAATCAACTGCCTAACACGTCTCACGCCAAAGGTGGAAAGATGGTGTGAACACCAGGTGCACCTGATGTTTTTAACCGAGGGAAATTAACTGCCTAATGCATCTCACACGAAAGAAGGAAATCGAATCAACAAAAGAACAAACAAATTTTCAGAATAGAGCGAGATTATCTCGTCCTTGGGAAGGCCTCGAAGAATGAAGCCCACGGAGATAACTCAAATCAAGGTACAAAGCGTAAACACGATTTTGATGAAGATTCGAACGTAAATTTTAACAAACTAAACAAAGATACATATAATCAAAACAATCACTAAGATGCTCGATTTAACAATTTGAAATCAATTTTGCCAATTTTCCTTTTGAAAGTGGGCTAATTGGAAATAACAAACCTAAGAAAGATATATATATTTGAACAAATTATAAAACAAAACAAATAGAAGGAACAAAACTCTTTCTCTCTTTTTTCCGTTTTCTCTTTTTCTTTCCTTTATTTTCTATTTTCTGTTCTTCTTTCTTTTTTGCTTTTCAATTTCTCCCTCTATGATTTTTATTTGCTCTTTTCCTTTTTTTTTTTTTTGCTCTCTGTTTTTTTGCTTCTTTTTTTTTCTGCTCTCTATTTCTAACCTTCTCTGTGTTTTGTTTTGTTTTGTTTTGTTTGTTTGTTTGTTTGTTTGTTTGTTTGTTTGTTTTTTTTTTTTTAACTAGGGCCCATTCATTTTACATAAGATTACCTATTTACTGGAACACATAATGAAATAAGCACTCTATAATGTATTTGGACCCGGCCAGGCCTAAATGAAGCATAGCCAGGCCACGATGGCAACTGAGGGTAAATCGGGAAAACCACAACCCGTGGTCAAATTAAACACAACCCAACCCTCATTCTACACACACCCAAAGTCGAAACCCCCCTCTCTCTCTCTCTCTCTCTCTCTAGGTTTCTATTCTCTCTAGATTTCCTCTTCCTTTGCAAAACCCATCAACCCTCGCGAATTTTTTTCATAAAACCCCTTCACTCCTCTATATTTTGAACTGATCAAAATTTGTTTTGGTTGAGTTTTGGGATTTCTCTTTGTTTTTCTTGGTTTCTCACGTGCTTACCCAAAATTTTCCTTCTTCCGATTTAATTTTCCACTCCCTCTTTCTTTTCTCTCTCCTAGGGTTTGGGTTTTTGGAATTTTCACTCAATCTCACTCACTCACTTACTTTCTTCATTTTCCTCACTTTCTTTCTATGGCTAGTAACGAGATCCCTAACCCGGACCTTGCTATGGATATTAGAGCTGTCCTAGGTGAGGACATAGAGGCTGAGGATGTTCTCCCTCTTGTTCCTGAGCCCGAGTTACTCCTTTTTGCCAATAGACATTCTGATGCGGCCACCTACCAACTACGCACACACGCCTTGACCCATGGTGATATCTTGAGAATCGAGGACCTCATTATAGGAATTGACGAGGATATTTTACTGTAGGAGCCCGCAGAGCACTTGTCTGCCAACACCTCCATGATAAGAAATATTTTTCTTCGTTTTGCACACATTGTAAATCTTGTAAGCAAATTCTTTATATGCAAACATTGACAACATTCCAACGTGACAAGTGATAGCCAGGAGGATAGGTGGCTACGAGTATGTCTCCGGCCCTTGGCATTGATATAAGAGGCTCCCTATAGAGGTCCGCACACTAGTCAACACTACCGGCTTCGGGCCTTTCTGCTTAGGGCTTATACAGATGAGGGTCAAGCCATTGCTCTACGGGGCCATGGTGGAGAGGTGGTGGGACACGACTGATTCTTTCCACTTCTCATCAATCAGGGAGCTGACTCTGACCCCGTATGACTTCTCGATGCTCACCAGCTTGCAGGTCAGGGTTGGCGGCCCGATTCCGTTCGATCTTGGTATGACACAGTAGAGGACTGCACAGCTTTAGCTTCTTGGGGTGATCCTAGACACTGCTGGTTATGGGATGGTGCGATACAACTAGTTCTTGAATCACTTCTCCGACCTTCAACCAGTTACCCCTAAGGAGATCGCTTAGTATGCCCACGGATTTCTTATGTATCTCTTCGGTACTACCCTATTTGCAAATAGGGAAAATACCGTGGGGCTATACATCTTGGGCGCTAGTGCATTTACCACAAGTGGTGGACTACAACTGGGGTGGCATCGACCTGGTCACCCTGTACTTCTACATGAGCTCTGTATCCCACCAAAATGTGGATTCACTTGGCGGCTACTAGAGAGTTTGGGAGGTACACCTTACACTTCCTTTTCTATTTTGTTTTGCATTTACTGCTTATATCTGCTTCATTTATTCACTTGCAATTTATCAACTTGTTTTCCTTTTGCAGCTGTGGTTTTACACATATTTCACTTCCCTTGCCGCAGTCCCAGTAAGGCCGATTGAGTTGTTAGTATTCTGCTCTCAGTACTACAACTCCCGATTTAAGCGGCGCCAGTGCATAGACCGTGACTTCCCTTACTTCCACCCTTTCTTTGACTCTGTCATTGTGGAGAGGGTAACAAAATCTGATACTATTCTTTATCTTTTACTACTTTTACTGTTTCCATACTATTCAACCCTTGATATCTGATACTTGATATCTTCCACTTGTAGATTAACTGGAACTTTCCACTTGCAGATTGACTGGCACCTTTGGGCAGACATTCCTCAGGCAGCGAGGACATTCGATGTTGCCGTACAGAAGGCCTCTACCATGTGGATTCTGTTTGAGGGCCCCTTCGGCAAGGCATACTATTTGGAAGCGTGATTCATTCACTAGATCTAGGGCTGAGCTGATCCTGATGTTCCACATCCACGTCCTTCAGGCATGAGGATAGCTGATGATCTCCACGATGGGCCCTTGATTGATCACCTTATGCAAGGAGAGCACAGTGGCCGATATCACAGAGCCGGTGACTTCCTTACTTTCTTACAAACTAGGGTGATCGCCCCTCTTACTAGGGGTATGGTTTGTGCACTTCCCAAGGTTGCTGCTGCAGCTACTGGAGATGTTCTTGCTGCCGCTTCCATTCCTGGACTTCCTGTGATATCAATAGAGGTAGTATACATGCAACCTAATGGGGTGATCGAGTAGAACCCTCTTGAGCATAATGAGGAGAGAGATCGCAGGTTGGTGGTTGCTCTCGGCGTCGAACAGGTACATATTTCTCTATATTTCTGCCCACTGCGTTTTTAGTTCTGCCCATTGTGCTTTTATTTTTACCCATTGTGCTTTATTATTTATTTGTTCCACATTCTTAAGTCCTCTTTTTTGTAGGTGCCCGCAAGGTATGTTGATGACCTCCTCCAAACAGTTGACTGACTGTTTCTCATGGTGCGGAGGAAATAGACTGCTCTAGTCACTCACGGGATTGAGGTACACTTTGGTCCATAGTCTACTGTTGTGGCAATCTTGCCCACAATTTTGTTAAATATATTCTAATATCTGTACTCTTTTTAGCTTGAGCCGGCACCAGCTGCACCTGCAGGACCTCTTTCAGCTAGGAGGAGGAGAGGGAGACGGGGCCCAGAGAGAGGTAGAGGATGGGTAGATCAGGGGAGAGGTAGAGTGAGACAACGCTCGCCCTCTGAGGATTCCTTGACGAGTACATGATCCCCGAGGAGGAAGAGAGCGAGGATGGGTTGATTTTTACTTTTCTTTTCTTTTTGCTTTGTAGTTATGAACTGCGTAGCTTCAGATAGACCTCTGTGTTTTGAAAACTTTTCTCTTCTTTTTGGTTTTTGTAAAACAATGATCGGGGTTAGACCCACCAGTTAATGAAAAGAATTTGTGGATGATTTCCCTGCATAGTGTGTGATGAATGGCATAACCCTTGCATGATAACCTTGTACAAGACTTTAAAAATGTGAATGCTTGCTCTTGAATTCGTTCTTAAATCAAATAATAACCTACAACCGGACAAAATGCAAAATACAACTTGATAATAGAAAAATGGAATGAAAACAATCTAAAAATGCTAAAAAAACACTTGCTGCAAACAAAGCAAGACTCAAAATACAACCACAGTACACCAAGGCAAGAACCAGCCTTCCTCTGTAACTACTCTGCTTGGGAAGACACTTAGACCTGGCCGGGTCCAAATAGACACAGCCAGGCCTAAAAAAGAGGTTGGTCAGTGTGATCTACCTGTCATGCATTGCTTCTTCTCAAACTCTATAAAAGGTGCTCCCAAGCTATTTTTTTGGCAGAATAGCAAGCCTTTGATATTTTGCTCTCAAGATGGAGATTTTACTTAACAATAGGCTCCGAGACTGGATAGCCACTTTGGATGGCTCGGAAAAGGTGAATTTTTGCTATTTCAGCATAAATGCTCTTTTTCCTTTGAGCTGTACTTCATTTTGTTTTCCATTCCTCCAAGCCGTTGTTCGATGTTGGAACCTAGTTACACATGTATTTCACTTTAGATCACAAGAAATGTGTCCTACTTTGGAGGAATTTCAGGCTTTGATAGAGTCCAAGAGTGATGAGGAAATTATGCCCTAGCTCTACTTTGGCCTTGCAAAGGCTTTGGAATGAATGTGTGGTCTTACTTTGCATGAGGCTCGATCTCTGGCCCACGACGAGGAGGTAGATATTCTCGGTTTGATTCATCACTTTTCGGGGTATTGGGGACATGGGTGACCTTCTCTGGTGAGGCTATCATCAACATGCCCTCTATTTATGCTTACTTGTGCACTTCCTTCTTGCCCCTAGTTATGGTGGAGCTAGCGTTAGGTTAATCGAAACAGCCCACTGTCTAAAAGAAAGCAAGAGTTGCATGGGTTTGGCAGTGACCGAGACCCTAATGGATTTAGACGCTTTCCATTGGCAAAAGACCACTCGATTTGTAGGGAGTCCGCTACTTCTATCACTTGGCACTCACTCTCTATTTTCTTCTCAAAACCCTTTTATTACTTTTCTCTCAAAATACATCTCTCTATTCTTTAATCTCTCTTATTTTTCATCCTTTCCTAGGTATGGTTCATGGATAAGCTAAAAGTGGTGGACCCTTGCCCTACGTATTCAGCCAGAGCCTATTTCTTCCGCCAGTAGCTAGTGGACTTCCCTTTAGAGGGATAGTGGTGCGATTGGATGTGCAGCAAATCTGCGGTTGACATAGCTTGGTGTTGCCCCTGGCTTAACTTGACGGAGATGAGCTATAACATGTCTCAACAACTGGGTATACAGTTGATTGGCCTCACACACTGTGTGTTCTATTTTCCATTTAGGTTCAGACGCCAGTTTGGACATGATCAGACCTATCTAGAGGAAGGGGTAGAACACTCGACTCCATTTCTCATTCATGGTTTGCACTTGCCTTGGTACCTTACTACTTGGAGGACGGGAGAACTTCTGGCCCCTGCCCCTAGCTTCAGTTACGCCTTTTCTGGCGAGTTTTTTTCCTTGGCTTGAAGACGAGGCATAGGTTAGGCCATCTTTGGCTATAGAGACCTCCACGAGTATGAGCAAAAGACACATGACCACTTGACTTGTCTGTGCCCCTAGTTTATTGCTTTATCTTTTCTGATTTTTTATGATGTAAAAATAACTTTGATTTAATTAGAGAGTTGGAGAATGTACTTGTTAAAATCAATGGAATTAAAGTTGTGAGCACTGAAAATTTTCCTTTTCGGTCCCAAAAATGGTCTAAGTTGTAAAAGGTAAAATTTTGAGAAAAAACAATTTATTAAAACTTTTCAAAACAATTTTCGAAAACGATCACCACCTGACAAACAAAGAATCAATCCTTAAGGTGTACCACCCCAAATCAAAAGATCATAATTGCTCATGACTGTATTCATCATTACAGCTCTATCTTGCAACTGGCCCTTCTGCCAAATGGAGATGACATAACCTAGCTAGAAGACAATGGATAGAGATGGTCTGAGCAAACAAATGGACAGAATAGTTGAGTTAGAGATGGTTATGCCGAACTTCGGGATGAAGTTTCCTATGTATCCCAAAAATGGGAATCAGGCCTTACGTAGTTCAATTCAGGTTCGCTCGAGTATTAACTCTCTCCTTTTACGCTCTAACTTTTACCAAAGCTGCTCTTTCGGGTTTTCAACCTTGCGAGCATAATTTTTCTTGATTTCTAATTTTTCATGCTCTAACTTTTTCCTAGGTCGCCTTTTTTGGTTTTCGGCCTAACGAGCCTCCTTCAACTTGTCCGTATTGATTAGCTATGAAAACTCCAAGCCATCTAGATCCATAAGGATAATCGCTTCTGCTAATTAGATTGATTTGATGATGTAAGGACTAGTCTAATTAGGTCTGAATTTGCCCCTAGGATCATGGATGGGGGCTCGGTTGTCTTTTAGTACCATATCTCCTTCTTTGAGATTCTTGGACTTAACTTTCTTGTTAAAAGCCCTAGTAATTCTGCGCTGGTAGCCCTGGATGTGGTACAATGCTTTTAACCTCCTTTCATCAAACAACATCAACTCTTCGAACCTGCTTTGTAACCAAACTCCCTTTACTATTTGACGCTCCACCATAACTCGCAACGACGGTACTTCAATTTCAATTAGCAGAACAACTTCCATCCTGTACATTAGAGAATAGGGAATAGCTCCCGTGGATGTCCGAATTGATGTTCTGTAACCCCAAAGTGCAAACGATAGTTTATCTGGCCAGTCCTTGTAGGTTTTAACCATCTACCGTAGAATGTTCTTCACATTCTTATTTGCGGCCTCAATAGCTCCGTTAGTTTATGGTATATACGTTGATGACTTGTGAAAAGCCACGTTATATTTCTCGAGCAAATCGACCACCTCTTTCTTGAAGTGCGAGCCATTATCTGAGATGATCTCGTTTGGCACCTCGTACCTATAGATGATGTTGTTCTTGATGAACTTAGCCACATGTGACGCCTTCAACACAGAGTAAGACCGAGCTTCCTCCCACTTAGTGAAATAGTCGATCACCACCAGAATAAACTCATGCCCATTCGATCCTTTTGGTGAGACTGGCCCAATGACATCTATTTCCCAACTGAAACAAGGCATGATGAAGTCATGTTATAGAGCTTTTGACGGCGGATATGTTCATTCGATTAGCATGGACTTGACATTTGTGGCATCGCCGAACAAAACCAATATAATCCTCCATAGTTGACCAATAATAGCCTTGTTTGAGTATCTTCCGAGCTAGCATCACACCATTCATGTGTGCTTTACACTCTCCTCCATGGATGGCCTCCATGAGACGCTTCGATTCTTCTTCTTCAACATAGAGCTTGTGCATTCCCAGATGGCCTTTATACAGCTTATTTCCACAAATGATGAACTGGACGGCTAGACGCCGCATTCCCCGCTTATCCTTAGCATTTGCTCTTGGTGGATACGTATCCTTTTAAAGAAAATTCCAAATGTCGTAATACCAGGGGTTCTTGTCTTGCACCTCTTCTATTGCAGTTACTGAAAGGGTCACATAAGTAGGCATATATTTCTATTCAATAATAATCGGACGCATCTTCACCCGAAGTGGTATGTCGACCATGGAAGATAGAGTTGCCAGTACATCAGTGAACCAGTTATTCTCTCTTCGTAGATGTGTGAACGTTTTCAAACTTCAGAATTAGAATATTCAGGGCTTGATGATAAGCCTTCATGTTTTCTTCCTTGACCTTCCAATACCCATTGGCTTGAGAAATAACCAGGTTCGAGTCTTCGATGATGTCCAACCTTGTTGCCCCTAGTTCTAGGGTAGCTTCTAAACCCGCAATGCACGCCTCATATTCTGCTTCATTGTTGGACACTTTGAATCGGAGTTTGAAAGCTAAGGGTATGTAGGAATCATCGGGTGCTATGAGCAACACACCTATCCCCTAACCATATTGATTAGACGCTCCGTCAAAATACATTGTCCATGTTTCCTCTTCTACATGCAGAATATCTTCATCTAGAAATAGGTACTCTACCACCTCGTCCCCTTCTACTAGGTGGTCTGCCAGGAATTCTGCTACTGCTCTTCGTTTAACTAATTTGTATGTGACATACTTGAGATCAAATTCGAAAAGAAGAAGCAACCAACGAGCTAGCGTATCCATAAGTGCTGGCTTCTCAAAAAGATATTTGATGGGATCTAATCTCGAAACCAAACTAATAGAGTGAGCTAATAAGTACTGCCTCAACTTCCTAGTAGCCCATACCAAGGCTAAGCAAGCTTTCTCGAGAGGAGTGTAACAGGTCTCGTAATCCAGCATCTTCTTGCTCAAATAGTAGATGGCCTTCTCCACCTTGGCTTCAGATTCTTGAGCATGCATGCACCCCATGGTTGAATCCGTCACTGACAGGTACAAGATTAATGGCTTCCCCGGTTCTGGTGGTGACAGTATAGGTGGATTTTGCAAGTATTGCTTGACTTGCTCGAAGGCAAACTAACATTGATCGTTCCATTGGAACTTCTTGCCTTTCTTCAAGACACCAAATAGTGGTTCACAAGTTAAGGTTAATTTTGAGATAAACCTGTCTTATGAATTGCACTTTACCCAGAAAGCCGTGCACCTCCTTTTCAGTCCTCAGTGGTGGCATTTCTAAGATGGCCTTGATTTTGGATGGATCTACTTCAATTCCCCTCTGTGTGATCAGAAATCCCAGCACTTTCCCTGTAATCACCCCAAAGGTGCATTTATATGGATTTAACCTTAGTCTGTACTCCCTGATTCGTTGAAAGAACTTTTCCAATGCAGGGTAGTGGCCTTCTCGCTCTTTAGACTTGACAATCATGTTGTCTACGTACACCTCAACTTCTTTGTGGATCATGTCGTGCAAGATCATGGTCGCAACCCTTTGGTATATAGCCCTAGCGTTTTTTAACCCAAAAGGCATAACTTGATAGCAGTAAATACCCCACATCATAGTGAAAGCAGTCTTCTCTCTGTCCTCTGGTGATATCAAAATTTGGTTATATCCAAAAAACCCATCCATGAATGAAAGCAAGGCATCGCCAGCAGTGAAATCTACTAACTCGTCGATGTACGGCAGTGGAAAGTCATCTTTTGGACTAGCTCTATTCAAATCTCGGAAGGTGATGAAGATTCTGATTCTGCCATCCTTCTTTGGAACTAGAACGATATTAGCTAGCCAAGTTGGGTACTCAAACACCATCAAGAAACCTGTCTCAATTGGTTTGGTGACCTCTTCTTTGATTTTCAATGCCCAATCTAGACGAACTCTGCACAGTTTCTGTTTGACTGGTGGGGCCTTAGAGTCAAGAGGGATTCGGTGCTGTACAATCTCAGGATCAATTCCAAGCATGTCTTCGTAAGACCATGTGAAAACATCTTCGAAATCTTTTAATAAAGTGATTAAATGCTTGTATTCCTCCAAAGACAACATGGACCCAATCTGGACCAAGGAGGGATCCTCCTCAATACCCACATTAATTGCAATGATTTCATTTGTACAGGGCTTAACACACCTCTCCTCCTCGTGATTGACTAAATTTTTTAAAGCCCGAGAAATTTCTTCCTTTTCGTTTAAGTCAAAATTTTGAAAATCAAGATCAGTGCAACAAACCAAAGGCACAGAGAAGTAAGGGAAATCAACAGCATTTCCATTCAAAAAGTCTGGATCTTCAGTTACAGTAGACTCAAAAGAAAAGCTGAAAGATGACCTAGACATGACCTTGGTATCCGGGTTACCATTCCGGAAGTACCAAACTCAGAAGAACTTGAATCTGACTCCGACTCCACAAATTCAATAGAATCAGATTCAGACTCATTATCTGATCCGGAACTGCTGATGGTGCCCTTCTCAAACTTCCAAACCAGGCATGAAGCCTCAGATGCGTCCACAATGATGAGACTAGTAAAATCCGTTGTCGGTTTGTCCCCGATCATTGAGATAGTAAAACTATCTCCTAAGTTGACAGGCTCAGCCCCAGCATTTAGAACTTGCTAGTAAATCAGCCAGTGCTTTCCCCAACAGCTTTTCTTCGTCGATGTCCAAGCTTCCAGTCCTACTTTTATCTGCATTGATGCTTAAGTCCGTCTGCGCATCTTCCTCTTCGGGTAACTAGTGCCCAAAGAAGATCTCGAACCTCGGGTACCTTTTCTTTGTTTCCCGGTCAAACCAAGGCTCTGGAAATCCAAAAAATGGAAAATCTTCCCCTTGGCGAACAAAGCATCCATTTAGGGTTCCCCGAATTGGCTTGTGAACTAATTCATACTGCCTCTCGGTCCTCTTTGCTTTAAGTCTCCCCCTCAACTCATCTCCCTTCATTTTCCAGTCTTCAGCAGTAGGTTTGTATCCCAGCCCAAAAGCATAGGGGTTGTGACTCATCTCTCTAGCAATAGTACCTCCTTGTCTGCCATTCCTACCCAGTCCTGATCTAGGAATATGCCCCTGTTTGTTCATTATATAAATGGACTAGGCATTCACATAGTTCTTATCATCTTTCGCCATGATAGCTTGGACCAACCGGGCCTTCGCCAAGGAGAAATCGGAGAGGAACAAGTCCTCTTCCCCATGTATGATTTCTAACAGAGGTGTGGTAGTTCCCTAGGGAGGATGGATCGCAGAATTGCCGTAGACAGTAGCAATCCCACCTTTAAAGGGATATTTCACCAACTGGTGAACTGTTGATGAATCTACCTTCATCCGATGCAGTTACCAGTATGTCCATGACATGAAATTCCACCTCATGCTCGAATGGGCCGATCAGTACGTGGCTCTTGAATGTTCCCATAACATCCCGGCTAGTGTTGTCATAGGCTCAAACGACTTAGGTTATGGGCGTGAAGTCAGCCAGCTTCAAACCTATGGCATAAGTGGTCCTTGCCGAACACACATTAATCATCGAGCTGGTATCCACTAGTACCACCGGGATCCATTTTTTTCAGCTCTCCAGCGTCACGTATAGGAATCTGTTGTGGCTCGCACCCTCAAGTGGCAACTCTTTATCTATAAGGGATATCATTGGCGTAACGTCCCCGGAGGTGACCAACGACACCAGTTGGTCAATGGTGGTGTCGATAGGTAGTTTCGTCCTGTTCATGGCCTCTAACAGCGCCTACCTATGTTCTCGAGAACCCATCAGCAGACCCTAGATTGATATGTCTGCTTGAATTTTCTTGAGCCATTTCAAGACCAGGTCTTCCTCAATATCTTTCTCTTTTGATTTCTCGGCCTCTTTTCCAGAGGATTTTGGCTGTTCTAAAGTCAGCGGTTTGAAATACCGACCACTATGGGTCATATGATTAATCTCGTTAGTATACCACGTATCATCAGGGGTATCGGCTTTCTACCATTCGTCAATGTACGCATGACTTAGGTTACTGTCTTCCTACCACTCCTCTGCAGTCATGGCCGGGCTTTTATTAGGTTCTATCTGGAGCATGTTCACATCATGCCCCTCGTCATCATACCACTCTTCTTCCACAACGGTTTTGGTTTCTGCGTTCTAGTATTTCCTGAGCTTTCTTGGCATTCTTTTCCTGTCACAGGGCTTCCACTCAAGCTTTCTCATGCTTTGGACATCTACTGTTGTTGGCTAGATCTCTGCTTTTCCTTTCCTTTTTCTCTGCTCCAGGGCTATTTTTCTCTGGATTTCTTCTATCTTTTCCTGTTGGAATTGCTCCAACGCTTGTTCCTTCTCAGTCAAAGGTACGGCCTTAGCCTTGCTGCTATCAGCAACTTCCTCTTCTTTCACAGTCTTTCTCGCTTACTCCTCCACATTTGATTCCTCTTCACTCAACCACCCATTGCTGGTTTCAAGTTAGCTTGGATCCTACCACCCAATTTGTACATTGCCCACATCTTCTTCTTCAAAGAAGTAAAGGTTGTCTAGATCTTCCTCCAGGTCAGCCAAGTCCTCTTCTAATTCTGCCAAGTCATTTAGGCCTTGTTCAGGCTAATCATTCTGATTTTGTCATAGTTCATCTTCCCCAATGGCATTGATGCTGAGGAAGTCTAGCAGTATAACTACTGGTTTTGGCTGATCAACGACCACAATGTATAAGCTAGGGTCATACTTCTCTGCAAGTAAGGCCCCATTCTCTATGACCTGGGTGTTTGGCAACCCTGTTTCTAGTGCATTCTTCTTCTTCTTCTCTATCTCTGCCACTGTAGGCCCTGGTTGGGTTTTGGATGAGTTTGAGGGTGCGGGTTGGACTCATATGGAGAGGGTAAAGGTTATTTGGTTTTGGCTCAAGCCGGTGGGTTGTGAGGGTTGTGAGGTTGTTGTGGCAAAGGGATCAACCATTTTGGCCGTTGTGACAACAGTACTGACATCTGTAGGCCGTGGAATAGTGCTATTGCTAGCATTGGTATTCCTGGTGAATGCAGGTTTACTAGTTCTTTAGATGATGCCTTTCTTGAATGTACTTTTAATTTGGATTCCTAACTCATGTAGTGAAGCAAACGTAGACAACGGCACCACTATCATTCTTCGCAGCATATCTGGCTCAAGATTCTGGACCACCAGTCGAACTTGCTCCCTTTCAGAGGGTCTGTTTGTCATCTGGGCCGCCTTTGCTCTCCATTTGGCAACAAAGTCAATGAAGGGTTCTTTGGGGTTATGCGTAGTTGCTTCTAGCTCACTGATGGTTACCTCTATCTGAGTGTTATATGAGTACTGGTTGACAAACCCCTCAGACAGCTCATTCCAGTTCTACTTCATAGAATCCTCTAGTTTTACGTACCAAATGGCCACCACATCGGACAGAGTTCTCCCAAACAATGACAATTTTTTAGCCTGAGAGAGACCCATTGACCTCAGAACATCTGAAAATAGGCGAACATGTACAATTAGACCTCCACTTCCATCAAATCTGTCGATGTGGGGCATCTTAAACTTCTCTGGTAATCTAACCGAAGCCTTAGTATACCCATCTTCAATATCTGAAATGGAATTGAAGCCTTGGGATTTTTTTAACACTTTCTCTAACCTGGCAATCTTGATCATGGCTGGATCTATATCATTGATGTCAAAGGAAATGAGTCCCGCAGGGAGCTGTACCAGAGGCTTAAAATCGAAGCCGGTGGAAACATCTCTTGAGGATCTGGGACCTGGGGATTTTTCACTGGTGGAGGTGGATCAGGATTCGGCTGAGTAGCCTGGATTAGATGGACAGTGGATGCGGATGCCCCAGATGGGCGTCGCAGATCAGCAATGATTTCATCCTGTGTGGCCATCCTTTGATTCACGGTATCTATGGTTCTCTGAAAAGTTGCCATCATGGCAGCAACTTCTTCTGTGTTCTGTGCCATTGCTGGTCTGTGTGAGTTAGATGCTGGTGAACTGATTTGGTGAGAACGGACAGGTGTTTGCTGAGTGCTTTGTATTGGTGATACTGACTGTCTATTCCTTCTTCATCGAACAACTGGTGGAAGTGAGACTAACACTAGCTGACCGCCAACAAGGTCTTGGGTTTTGCAAAGTTTGCCAGAATGAGTCCAGACAACTTGGGGAGATATCAGGTCTATCTGAAGCTATGATTGTAAACTACTTAGCAAAAGAAAGAAAAAGAAACGAAATCAAAATCAGACAGCACTTCGACCCAATTTGCAACAGATATAATCACACAGCTGAAAAATTGTAAATCCCACTGAACTCTGTTTCCAAACTGATATGAACATTCCTATACAGTTTCACTGTAAAAGCACATACTAGGTAAAAGAACCAAAACACCCCTATGAGAGAGTTGGGTTACCCAGCCCTAGATTTTGACATGATCTAGGCTGCACTACTTCAAGCAAGTAGTTTCATAACATCCTGTACATAGGTGAGCATCCTGTCCTAATTTAGAAAAGTTGCTATGGCTTCACAATATGCAGCTAGGCCAAATGGTCAAAAGGGATACCTCGGCAAGATTACCTAATATACCTCTCACAC
This sequence comes from Camellia oleifera, assembly GCA_022316695.1. Taxonomy (NCBI): domain Eukaryota; kingdom Viridiplantae; phylum Streptophyta; class Magnoliopsida; order Ericales; family Theaceae; genus Camellia; species Camellia oleifera. Next base: position 52,589,434 of record CM039313.1, on the reverse strand, counting down.
CTAACACTGAGAAGTAAAAGGAGGATCAAGCAATATAGCGGTAATCCAGATCCAAAGGTTGTGTCTCCAACATAGCAAAGCCCACGACCGGTCAGCCTTTTGGAAAGCTTTTGGGCAAGCCTCTGACAAATCGTCCAGGAATAGCAAATGGAAAACACAATGATTTAAATTAACCATGCAAATGCAATGCAAAGAACATATAAGTGTAGATAAAATTTTACATCATGAAGTTCAAGTCAAGTTCTTTAAATCCTCAGCAAAGTTGCCAAAAACTGTAGCTTGCTTTTCGTGCCCCTCTCAGATATGATTAGTCCTATAGTTCAGACTCCTATGGTTCTGAATTTGTTTTCACAAGTGCAATGTAAAATAAATAAACACAAATGAGTCCAAATCTGGCAAATCTTTTGGAAAATCAATTTTGAAGCAAAAATACCAAAAATGGAACATTTTGCCAGATTTTAGAGTTGCCACCTAAATATTTTTGAGAAATTTAGGAAACCCGTGACTCATGCCAAAGGCCATTAGTCCATCATCACCAAAGTGCCTCGGCTCGGGAACTTAGGTATGAGAGGGGAAGGTCATGAATTGAGCACTCCACTCACCCGATCAAAGATTGACCTTTACTAATCATGATGTGATTTTTATTTACATTATATGCACTTGTTCCGGTTATTAGGCTAATTTTACTAGGTGAGGTACACAAGTATATACCAATTCACAAAATTTGGAATGCATTGATTTCATGTTTGTTTTGATAAAGTGTTTTGAATACGTGCCATTTGAAAAAAAGCAAGCTTGTATTTACATTAGTCAAATTATTCCAACTTAAGTAAAAAAGGCTTCATCCACCAGCATTCAAACAAGTATATCACTTAAGTACTTAGCCTCATGGAAAACATGATGGATATGACAACATAAACATGCGTGCAAAATGCTAAAGCAATAAATGCTCACCTAGTACTCCAAGGCACGCTGAAAGAAATAAAATGGTTAGAAAAAAATTCATGATCCTAACGATGCAAAATGACTAACACATACAAAATGCAACTAATAGGCTCGGCTCCAAACTTGATCCTATAACACCCTCAAAGTTGAATTATGATTCTCAAGGCTCAACTAAGGCTCCAAGGTTCAGCTCTGCGGGTGTATATGATGTATAGATATAGTTCAAGGATGATACGCTTGCTCAAAGATAGCTTGCTAAGGAAGAAGGAGCTCTCAAAGTTCTTTTACACTCTTGGAAATTTTTCTAACCCTCAAAACAGAGATATCAGCTCGTATTTATAGAATTTGAACAAAATAGGTCATAAATATCTTAAAAAATAGACGGTTGGCAGATTCCCGCCCAGAATAGTATTTCTCGCCCAAAAGGCACGGTGTAGACACCTCATTTTTGACCGTCCTCAAGACTTGGACGTCACCGCTTGAACACTCGGTGATCATCCATGTTTGTGTTCGTCCTGAGTTCCCGGAGGTCTCGGCCACGCGCCTTGCCTCAAGACCTCTCGGCTTGACTGTTTTGTGTTTGGTTTTGCACCAAACACTTGTGTTTTGCCTTTGAGGGGCAGGGAATGGCTTGTTGACCATCCCCACACATCACCGGCTATGGCTTGAGGCCCCCGGCCATTGTTTTGTTGCCACCGGCCAAATGTTTGGCCGACCGGCACTCTTTGTAGTCGACTGGCCATCTATTTTCGTCAAATTACATTTTTGGCCGGCCGATCACTGTGCATCTGCTTTTGCAGATATTTTTATGCTAGCTGTGCTAGCTGGTATACACCTTTGCTCCCCTCCATACACGTGTATGGAGGGATCTCCTTTGACTAGCTTACTTGAGAAGCTTTGCAAGAGTGAGCTCTATAAGAGGGAGCCTCTTCTCCCTCCATTAGGGTTACACAAAAAAAATATAGAGGGAGCTCTGAGTTAGGTTTAGTTCATAGTTGTAGCTATTCTATCTCTATATCTCTCTCTCTTTTGCCTTAAGGTGTTTTAGTCTTACTATTGCACACAAACACATAGAGTTACACCTTCTCTTGGTTTCTGAGGAGCCAGGGAGCTGTTCTTGGTGTTTTTGAGTGGATTCAAGCTTGAAGAACCAACTGGAGCATTGTTTGTGAAGAGGGTCATCAAGGGTAAGAACTTCACCCTTTATTCCCCATTTTTGCATAGCTTTTTAACCAATCTTGAAACTATTTTTAGACTTTGTACATAACTAATAAAAGTCTTGTTTTTCATTGCTTTAAATAGTTGTTTAAGGGTGTTTTGAGCTTTGGGGTTGTTTGAACCCTCATTGGCCTTGTTAGGCCCTATTTTTGTGCTATTTTGGTGAGCTCCGGGACCACTTTGTTTGGGCCTCCTCACCACTGAAATCTTGAGGGATTTCAGTGGTGAGGATGGTGCCTCAAGGTCCTAAGAAGGAGAGGGCCACCCCCTCTCCTTGTTGTCCTTGAAAAGGGCCATTTAAGTCTCATGTGTGAGCATCTAATTCAGGTTCATGTTGGCCATGCCCTAGCTTATTTGTGCTTATTATGTCATAATATAGCTCTATTTTTACTTGGTTTAGACACATCTTGCATGCCTTGCATACTTGTCTTTGTGCTTTGAGCCTTGTTCTAGCATGTTTTTGGCCAAGCTTTGTGAAGCTTTTATGCTTGTTTTAGTATGCTAAGGGACTATTTTCGGTCATTTGGGTTATCCATGCTTTCCTTTGTATAGCTACCATGTAACCTCTCTTGTATGCCTTAAGCGTTGACCCCTCTAGCATGCCATCCTTGCATCATTTCAGTGATTTGGCACTACTTATAGTATCATTTCAGTCCTCATGGTATGCTTGTATGCTTGCCTTTGATGTCCCTTTAATGCTTTACAAGGTTGTCATCTTATGCTCCATGTGTGGCCTCTTTTGTATGCTTGTATGTTTAGACCACTTAGACGCCATCTAGGCGTGTTCTTAGCTTTGTTTAGGTCTGCCTTGGACCTGTTTTAAGTCCTTTTAGCTTTGTGAGGCTTGTTTGACTTAGCCATGGTTTAAGCCCCTTAGGCTTTTCTTGAATCTTGGACCATTGTTGCACGTTTAGCTTGTCTTGTTTACTTGTTTTGGCACCTTTATAACATGATTTTTAGAGCTTATAATGCATGCCATTTGTCCATGTTTGCATCCTCTTAAGTGTGCTTGAGAGTTGTTTCTATATGCCTAAGTGTTGGTCCTTGTGTGCATGCATGTTTGCATGTCATTTTGCCTTCATTCTTGGGCATGTTGGCCACTGTTTTGGGCTTAGTATAGAGCTGCCCAAATTAGTTTAAGTCCATAGTTCGCATGTTATTGCATGCTCACCTTGTGTGTTGTTGCATACTCGTGTGTTGTCACATGTTTAGGTTGTTTAACATGTTTGCTCCATGTGTTGTGGCATGATTGAATGAAGTCACATGCTTGCTTGTATGCTTGAACATCCCCATTGTATTTGGCATACTTATTGGTTAGCATGATTGTCACATGTCTTGTATGCTTGTTCGCATTGCTCATGTTGCATACTAGCTCATATGTCTAGGTTGCATTGCATTGACATGCATGCTTAGCCTCTTGAATTGGGTATGATAGAGGCTGAGCTCCTTGCTTGTTTATGTGCATTTCATTTGAAATCAAAGTGCATAACTTGATTTCTTGGGCCATCACGCATCGAAATGCGCGATTGGTGGTCCGAGAACCAAGAACCATATCCCTTTGAGTCATAAACATGATAAGGGATGTGTTGGAGCACACATTTGCTTAGAATGCATTGCTACGCCTTGTTTTGCCCTCTGCTGCTGTCAAAACAGGATTCTATAGGAAGATTTGGTCGGCTAGCCATCTTTAGTGCCAACCGACCAACAATTGGTGGCCGATAGCTTAACCAGTGGCCGGTGATCATTCCCTTTGGCTGGTGACCATTTCCCTTGGCCGGTAGTATCCCACAGGGTTCATAAAGTGCACCTTGGGAATTTTGCAATGATCAGAGAAGGAAAACAGTGTGGACAGAGGCAACTTGTGCATGGCAGTGGACGTCCGAGCGGAGCCGAGCACGCGTTGTATTGGGCCCTCTTCCCGAGGCTGTTTACTATTTTATTAGATTAGTTAATTTGCTTAACTAGTTTAATTGGTCTGTAATATTTAATTAGCTTGTAAGTTAGTTAAATCTGTATTATTCTTTCGGTCCCTCCGAGCGAGGGCAAATTTGTAATAAGTGTGGGTGCGTGTGTGCATGTCTTCCAACCCCCACTTCTTTCTCCCTTTTACTTACCTGCTTTTGATGGTTAGTATTAGGACATGTCTAATTTAGCATCCTTATGCTATGCATGTGTGCATCATTCATCAGTATTGTATGCACCGGGCTCGGTGCATCATGCTAACAGCATAGTATTCCAAATCTAACTTGAATACGTGCTACTTGTTGTATCCTACATGCCATCCTAGGATTAGCCGAGCCTATTCTAGTGACATTCTGTATGCGTTGCATTAGCCACTTAATAAGGACTTGGATCATGCATGATTGCTAACATGTTCTTTGTTTTGGCTCGGAGTACGATGTAAGTATTCATGCTTTAGCATCTTGCATGAGTGTAAATGTTAACATGACAGCATGCTTACCATGTGGCTAAATGCTTATGTGATATAAACTACTTGAATGCCTGTGGGTGAAGGTTGGATTGTTTGAGTTGGGACAACTCATTGAAATCCGTATTTTAGCCTACTTACAAGTAGCAAATTTCAAATCACTTTTCTTTTTTTTTTTCAAACAAACGGATATGCAATGCTTCGTTCCAAATTAGGCGATCTAGTCTATACTTTTGTATTGTGTGCATCACATAGTAAGATTAGCTAATTAATCGGAATAAGAACACATAACGTTTTCAAAACAAGATATTATGGTTAGTAGAGGCCGATCTTTGGATTGGGCGAGAGGGGGTGCTCATAGCTGACCTTCCCCAATCGTACCCAAGTTCCCGAGCCGAGGCAACTTTGGTGATGACGGACACATGGCCTTTGGAAAACGAGTCAGGGTTTCCTAAATTCCCCCATTAAAAAAATATTTAAGTGGCGACTCTGTATCTGGCAAAGCAGTCCATATTTGGCACTTCTTTACAAAAATCTGTTTTCCAAAACAAATTGTCAGATTTGGACTCTTTGGTTCAGATTAAGAACCGTGACAATTTGAGTCCGAACTGTAGGGTGAGGCCCTCACGCAGGGCGCGTCTACACACGGTCGACCCCAAATGGCTATGGCCGGCCTCAAATGAGGTACGGTCAGACCCAAATGTAGTTCCCCTGTTCCTCTGTGTTAGGCTCAGTGTAGGTTGGCATAATGCTAAAAGATGGATCTTTGTGGTATAAAGGATAGAAACAGCTTGGGTATGGAAGGTTGCGATTTTTTAGAGCTAAGAACTGGATTCGTTCGTTGAGAATTTGAACTATTGACAATGTAACTTTCATCATTGAGTGCTCAGAATAAAGTGCCCAAGTCTTGCGGGCGGTCAAAAATGGGATGTCTATAAGATGCGGGTCAGTGGTGGAAGTATGCACGTATGTGCATTGGAGTGACTTGGGAAGTATGCACGTGGTGTCTACAAGACAAGTTTTTGCCTCCCACTGCTAGGGAGAAGTTGAGGGAGCAGTTTATGAAGCTCATGTAGCTTAGTTTACTAGTAGTCGTGTTTGAGGCAGCTTTTACTAGCCTCTCTAGGTTTGCACTAGAGCTAGTGGTGACGGAGGAACGCCGCTGTATCGAGTTTGAGAAGAGGTTGAGGATCGGGGTCTTGTTCAAAGTGGTTGGGTCAATGATTAGGGACTATAAAAGCCTTGTGGAGATAGCGGCTCATCTTAAGACTGTGGTCCAGATGGAGGAGGAACAGATGACGGGCTCCAGGAGTAGTTAGAAGATTCAGAGGGAGACATGGGACACTAAGAGACAGAGGGGTTCTACCCCACAACAGTCCCAAGCAGCATAGTCTAGATCCACCTTTCCTGTGCCAAGTTCAAGTTTAAGAAGAGGTAATTAGAGAGGTTTCACTTGTTTTAAGTGTGGCCAGTTGGGTCACAAATCTCCAACTTGCCCACAGAGAGGAGGAGGGCAACAGTCTGCATTGTCTTCGACTTGTCCTCAAAGCTAAAGTCAAGGAACAGGGCAGCCACATACCTGTTATCAATGTGGGTAAGCGGGGCACTTGAAGAGGTTTTGTCCGTAGTTGGGTGGCACACCTGGTGCATCTGGTTCGAGGCAAACATAGAGCCATCAGCCAGCATCGTCAGTATAGGCCTCAAAGGCCAACCAGGAAACCTCTTTAGCTCAATCCGTGCACCAAGCTTATGCCCCGAGGGGTGAACAGGTTGAGCAGAGACCTAGAGGGTGTGTGTATGCTATTACCATGCCAAATTTAGTGCCAGCACCGTTGGTAATGAGAGGTAACTTCTTGTTGTGCAATTCTATTGCAAATGTATTGATTAATATAGGTGCATCCCATTCTTTTATCTCATCTGTATTTGGATCGGCGTTGGGGTTAGAAGTGACTCAGTTAGCATCTTCATTATGGGTAAAGTCACCAGTTGGTGGAGAGGTTGTGTTTGAGCAGGGGTGTCAAGGTTGTGAAATAAAGGTTGGCGATCACCGACTTCCTTTTGCATTTGTGTTGACAGATATGCTGAGCTTTGATGTTATATTAGGTATAGATTGGTTGTTATTCTATCGGGCTATCATAGATTGTTACAGTCAGAGGGTTACTGTATGTACCTCGAGTGGTGATTATTTCTATTTCCTGGGGGACAGAGTTAATAGAGCCTTGTTAACAGTGTGTGATTCGCGTGGTAGGGGTGAGCTTAGTCTCCTACTTGCTACCTTCTTGGGTGTTGAGAGTGACACGGTCCTAGTTGAGTTGCCGAGGGTAGTTTGTGAATACCTAGATGTCTTTCCTGAGGATCTCACTAGTTTGCCACCTCACCGTGAGATTGAGTTCTCTATTGACTTAGTGCCTAGCATATCACTGATTTCTATGGCTCTGTTTCTCCCGCCGAGTTGGGTGAGTTGAAGATTCAACTCCAAGAATTGTTAGATAAGGATTTTATCTACCCTAGTACTTCACTTTGTAGAGCAGTAGCTCTCCTTTTTAAGAAGAAGGATGGCACTTTGAGACTTTATATTGATTACTAGAAGTTGAATTGGGTAACTATTAAGAACAAGTACCCATTGTCTCGTATAGATGATTTTTTTGACCAGTTGAAGGGGTCTTGTTACTTCTCTAAAATAGACCTGAGATCAGGTTATCACTGGTTGAGGGTAAGAGAGAAGAATATCCAGAAAATGGCATTCCGTACGCGGTATGGGCATTATGAGTTCCTATTGATACCTTTTGGGTTAACTAATGCACCTACCATGTTTATGGATCTAATGAACCGAATCTTTGAGAATTCTTAGCTCGTTTTGAGGTTGTCTTTGTTGATGACATCTTGATTTACTCACCCTCTGAGGAGGAGCACAAGGAACACTTGCGAGCTATGCTTGAGTTGCTTAGAGCCCACAAATTGTATGCTAAGTTTGAGAAGTCTGAATTCTAGTTAAAAGAAGTGAAGTTCTTAGGTGTAGACACCTCATTTTTGACCGTCCTTAAGATTTGGGCGCCTCAGGTTGATCACTCGATGATGAAAGTTATGATGTACAAAAGTTCAATTTTTTCAGCAAGAAGAGCTTCTAAATCCCAACCTTACACCCCATTTTGACCAAAACTATTTTGGACCTTAAAACCCTCTGTTTTAAAATATTTTTCCAAATGTTTCTACGATGTTTCGAGGCTCACATTTCATTTAAAAGTTGCACTTTTCAGTAAATTGAGCAAGGACAAAGTGGAGATAAATGAAAGGGAGGTGAACTCTTTGAAAAATCTTTTAAACCTCTTATTTATAGGTTTGGAGTTGAAGAAAATAGGAGAGGAGAGGAGAGAAGAAAACTAGTTGGGGAAATGGTTAAGCATGAAACCGTTAAGAGAGAACTGAGCAACCTTCACTAAATCAAGCCTATCTCTTTGTACACTTGGAATTTAGTTGGAAGGCCACCACATTGAAAATTGGACTTCCGGGGCTTCAATTTAGACTCAAGAATCTCCTAAAGCCGAGTCTGGATGAGGAAGATATGGCCATTTGAAGTTAGGCATCAATCTGGTTAAGATAGAAATGAGCAACCTTTACTAAAATAGTAATATCTCTTTGTGCATTTATAATTTAGATGTGAGGCTACCTCCGTTGGAAAGTATATTTCCGGGGCTTCAATTTAGACTCAAGAATGACCTAAAATCGAGTCTGGATTAATGAGATATGCCCATTTGAAGTTGGGCCTAGAAGCAGATTTTTGTGGCCGGCAATTCACACTTTTGGCCTACTGGCCACTTGTGAAAATCACAGATATTTTTGGCCATCTATCCTCCAAAAACTCTAGTTGTTCCTATATGATATTTCTGACCCGTGAGGCTATTTTTCTATATATACCAGGCCTTCCTTCTTGGTTTAAGGTTACAAAAATTTTCAAAAGTCCCAAAACTTGAAATTCTCTCTCTATCTCTATCTTGCAACACACACACCTTACCTAAACACTTTCTAAACCAATATTGGAGCTCTCCTTACTGAGATTATTGAGTACAAATTTTAGCCCTTTAAAGTGTAAGCTTTGTGGTTTGTGAACAAAAGAGTAACCTTGCTTCAAGAAGTATAATTTTGAGCATCTCTACACTACTTCTCTCCCATCTTTTCTTACTGTTTTTGAACTATTTTTGGACTGTTTTTATGGGTTGAAGCTTGTGGTTTAAGGCTATTAAAGGTAGAGGGGTTAACCACCCTTCTTTACACCTTGTCTCCTAAGCCTTTATACTTGTGCTTCCCATCTCTTTGTCCACTTTTTTTTTTGAGCTTTTAAATATTGATTTTCAGAGCTTTTTTAGTGTCTAAAAACATGTTTTGAAGTTCAAAAATGGAGGGGGTAGCCTCCCATTCTTATGCTTTATTTACTAGCTTACATAGCTCCATGTTTTAGCTTATTGTTCTAGCTATTTTTGTCTTAATTCCAGTATGTTTTAGGACTTATTTAGCACTGTTTTAGGACTATTTTTGGTTGTTCATTGCATTTGAGCCTTGTATTGCATGCTTGTAGTGTAATTGTCCTCATAGGCTTTGGTTTAAGCCTTAGCCACCATCCTATTTGAGTTGATAGCATTTGTTTATGGCTTTCCATACTTGTTTTTCACTCGTAATCACTTCTACAACCTCCTTTCATTCTTGGCTTTTTCTTTGCTTTAAAAGTTGGTTCAAACTAGTTTCTTGTTTAAAGCATGAGATTGAGGTCTTGTGCTTAATGGTTTAATCCCTTTGGGGCTTCATTACCAATGGTATGACACTTCTCTCATGCCTAAAACAACTCTTGGTTTGATGCTTCTTTCCATTAGAGGACTTAAAGCTCACCTTTGGACTTAATGAATTAAAGAATGGAAAGGTAATTAAAATGGAATAATAAAGCTTGGACTAAAATGATGCAAGATAATAACTTGGTTTGGGTTCAATCGGACGTTAATTGAACCCTTGAGTCTTAAGTTGTTCCATACTCATTAGTGATAAAAACGGTTCAAGAGTCAATGTCAACCATTTCCCTTGATCAATCCATGATAGGGAGGGGGTTTGAGAGTCCTTATTTATTGCATTTATTGAACTTTCACACTTTGGTTCATAGGCCATCATGCAATGAAATTGCATCGATTGATGATTTGTGAATCAAATTTACCACTCCTTTGAGCTATTTGATGATAAGGAGGGGTAAGTTGTGCAAACAACCCTTGAGAATACCCTGTGCTTGCTCTGTTTGTTCTCTGTTACAACAAGAAAAAGCAGCCATTAGTGGCTGGTAGGCCACCACTTCTAGCCTACTTAGCCACCCTTGCAAAATCCAACAGTGGCTTTTTGAAATGGATCAAAGTTGGTTTTGAGGTGAAAAACAGTGCAAGTGTTCGAACTGTGTAACAGAGGCTTCATGGCAGCAGAACAGTGGCTTTTCGGGTGGAAATCCTCGCGCATACATGAGCACTCCTTACTTCTTGAGGCTGCTTAATCTAATTGCTTAGCTTAGATATTTTTTGTAATTAATTAGTTATAGCTAGTTAATTTTGTTAAGTGTTGTAAATAATTAGTTAGCTAGACTAGTTATTTAGTTTTGTCTTGTAATAATTAGTTAATTAGCTAGAATAGTTTATTAATTTGTTGTTGTAATAATTAGTTAAGTAGCTTAGCTAATTTATTCAATTCGTTTTGTAATAGCTAGTTAATTAGTTTAGCTAATTAGGTTATTCGGACCCTCCTGAGTAAGGGCACAAAACTTGTAATAATGTGTATGTCTTCCAACCCTACGTCTTTCTCCCTTTTATTTAATTGCTTATGATGGTTAGTTTAGGGCATCATGTTTTGTTTAGCATCTCTCATGCCTTGCATTCACTTGTCTTGCATGAATTGAGGCTCGGCGCATCATTCTAACTTGCATCATTAGTTAAATGCCTCTTTGAATACGTGCTTAGACCGCATGCTATGAAATTGATTCATATGCCATATTAGTAGTCGAGCCTAGTAATTGCATATCGCATGCATTACATTAGTCATATTGCATAGTTAAGATCATGCATTTTTCTAACACTTTTATCTTTTTGGCTTGCCTTGGAGTACTAGGTGAGCTTTTTTTTGTTTTAGCATATTGCATTGTATGGTAGTGTTGCCACGTCTAGCATGCTTGCCATGAGGCTAAGTGCTTAATTGATAAATTGCCTGAATCTCTGTAGATGAAGGCTAGTTGCTTGACTTAGGATAATTTTATTGATGTCTATTTTAGCCTACTTTTTCGAGTGGCAAATTCACAAAACAATTTCAAATAAAACATGAAATCAAATATTCCAATTTTTCCAAATTAGTCTATACTTATGTGCGCATCACATAGTAATGTTAGTCTAATAAATTGAAACAAGAGCATATAATGTAAATAAGAATCAGATCATGATTAGTAGAGGCCGATCTTTGATCGGGCGAGGGGGGGTGCTCAATTCATGACCTTCCCATGTCGTATCTAAGTTCTTGAGCTGAGACAACTTTGCTAATGACGGACTAATGGCCATTGGGACGAGTCTTGGATTTCCTAAATTTTTCAAAAATATTTAGATGGCGACTCTATACCTGGCAAAGCAGTCTATTTTTGGCAATTTGATTCAAAATCGATTTTCCAAAAAGAATTGCCAAATTTGGACTGTTTTTGTGTTTTCACTGTTTCACATTACACTCGTGAAATCAGATTCAGAACCATAGGTAGAGTCTGAACTGTAGGGCTTCTCGTCTTCCGAAAGGAGTACGAAAAGTTGAGCTATAGTTTTTGGCGACTCTGCTGGGGAAATTAGAGAATTTAACTCAGACTTCATGATTTGAAATTTTATCTACACTTCTATGTTTCTTTGCATTTGCATTTGCATTGGTGTGCCTAAGTCACTGTGTGTGCCATATGCTATTCCTGGACAATTTGCTGGAGACTTGCTTAAAAAGCTTGCCAAAAGGCTGACCGATCGTGGGCTCTACCATGTTAGGAACACAAGCCTTGGATTTGAACTACCACTGTACCATTTAATCCTCCTTTCACTTCTCGGTGTTAGGTGTGAGAGGTATATTAGGTAGTCTTACCGAGGTACCCCTTTTGACTATTTGACCTAGTTGCATATAGTGAAGCTATGGTGACTATTCCAAATTAGGACAGGATGCTCACCCTTGTGCAAGATTACATAAAACCTCTTGCTTGAAATAGTGAACCCTAGATCTTGTCAAAACTAGGACAAGGTAACCCTACCCCCCCTCATAAGGGTGTTTTGGCTCTCTTTACCTGGTATGTGCTTTGCAGTGAAACTGTATAGGGGTGCTTCATATCAGTGGTACAGTTGGTATCTATTTTGGGGCATAATTTAGTGTGGAGTACACTCACCTGTGATCATATTTGTTATAGTGAAATTGGGCTGAGATGCTATCTGTTTTCTCTTTTGCTTGGTAGTATTGGAACCATAGCTTCAAAAGGCTCCGATATCCTCCGGGTACTCTAGACTCATGTCGATCAACTTTGTAAGGTCGGGGACCTAGTTCAAGGGCAACCAATGTTTGCTTCACTACCGTCGGTTACAAGGCGAAGGAGGATTAGATAGAATTCACCAATCCAGTTCCTACAGCAGTCATCCATCGGCTCACCTGTGTCTAGCTCGGTTCAGGAAGAGTCATCTACTTCCAGTCCAGCACAAGACCAGTCACCTATTCCAATGGCACAGTATCCCCCGGCCAGTATGGAAGAACTGATACACCACCTACAACAGACAATCGAGACACTACAGCATAACGCAGTCCGTCAAGCCGAGGTTACGGCCCGTCAAGCCGAGGTTATAACCAGGCTACAGCAATAGTAACAGTAATCACAGCCCATAGCGGCCACTGCATCACATATACCCACCACAGCTATCCCTGTGCCTAGTGCCACTGCTAATACTGTCAATGTCCAAGAAAACCAGGGTAATCCAACGGAGCCAATCCCAGCATAAGCTTCCAAAGCACCAGTTTATCAGACTGAGGCACCATTTGAATTCGAAGCCGATCCAACTGTGCTCAAAGTCAACAAGTTAGAGAAGTTGTTCAAGAGAGCACAAGGGGTTAACTCCATCCCGGACATAGAGGATAGATACACTGATTCGGCAATTACCTTACCAAGGCGGTTTAAAATGCCGTATATTGACCATTTTGATGGCTCCGGAGACCCAATAGTATACCTACGGCTGTTTTCAGATATTCTGCGACCAATGGGTTTGACCTGAGTGCAGAAGTTGTCACTAATCAGCTGAACCATGTTTGGAATAGCTACCATCTGGTATGCAAAATTAGAGGATCCTGTGAAACAGAACTGGTAAGAGTTGGCTAAATCTTTCATTGCTCAATATTCTTACAACATGCAAATTGAGGTCACAACTCGTGATCTCGAGGCAACTCGTCAAGAGTCGAAGGAGGGTTTCTCTAAGTTTGTGACAAGATGGAGGGCTAAAGCCTTGATGATAACCACGAGACCTTCCGAGAAGGATTAGATAAGAATGATTGTTCGGAATCTGCATGGCAAGTTACTACAGAAGATGATTGTTCTACCTCTATTTACCTTTACAAAGCTTCATGAAATAGGGGTTCAAATCGAGGATGCCATCAGACAGGAGATCATTGTGAAAGATAATGAGCCTTTGAAGAAGAATGTTGTTTGCAGTTCCAATGCTACTACCAGTGGTAGCACAGCTGTGAAATGCTCAGAAGTAAACACCGTCACCACTTCTATCAATAGCTAAAACCCAACCACTTCAACTCGGCCCCAAGCCCGAAATTTCCATCCTCTTTAGATGAGTCTCTCTCAAGCCTTGAAAATACTGCTAGAAAAAGGGTACCTAGAGCTCCTAGAACCCCGACCCCTCCTAAATCATCTTCTACCAAGATATGACCCCGCTAAATACTGTGCCTATCATCAGCAGCATGATCATGATATAAACTGTTGCATCCGCGTCCGTCATAAGATTTAGGATCTTATTGACGAAGAGATCATAACTCTACCAAAAGGACCTCTGGCCACCACTAACCCATTATCTTCACATCTCAACCTAATCCATACACTACCATCCACCTACAACCCCAGCATATACATCACCCCGGCCCATTTACCTAAGCCTGAGGTGTTCATTCTAGAAAGCACGGACTTGTGTATGATGGATGCATTTGAACCCCAATCATCTCAAACCAATGAATCCACTACTTTTAAGCTAATGAGCATGATTGAAGATCTTCAGAGAATTGTGATAGATTTAGCCTTTGGGATTTTGGCTCCATCATCGACCACATCACATGCCAGAAATTTCATGCCAAAAGGCTCCCCAATCTTAGGACGAGGTGTAATTAAAAATCACCAACCTAAAGCTATCTCAAGTCTGGGCGATGACATGTCAACAACAACTGGGCTCTGCTCCGATATAGCGACCCAATCCCTTGGCAAAGTGGAGGCAAGGGGCAAGAACAAGGTTAGGGCAAGTATTGATCCTTATGAACAGCTTCAGTGGGCTATTGAGGCTTTGAAGGTCAAAGGGCTGAACAAACAGCAAGTGCTTGCAGCTGTTGCAAAAACTATGGATGACACTTTTGTTGCTCAAGTTGGGAGCATTTTGAATCAAGGGGCAAGCCAAGAAAAGGGATGCCATACCAGAAACACCCATTTCAGCTCCAATCCTACATTCATAAGAGATCATCAAACCTAGTCAACACCTGCTAACCTATCTGTCAATCCTGGTAGGACTGGAAACCACACCTTCAGTCCCCTTTACATGACCTTGTCCAAAGCTCTCCAAATCCTTATAGTACAAGGCCATCTCAAACCCCTTAACCCTTGGCCTCTCTCTAATCGCCTTCCAGCCAAGCATAATGCTGCCAAGTACTGTGCCTTCCATCAATAAACTGGCCATGACACTGACGGTTGTTTTCGTCTTCGCCATGAAGTTCAAGATTTGATTGACAATAAGGTCATCACTTCACCAGGTCCTACAAAGTCTATCGGTGCTAGATCGATGAACTTAGGGGATAATGTGACTATGTGATCAGGGATGAACCACCTGCTGATGGCGCTCATTTTACTCTAGATGTGGTAGATGGCACGCACTGTTTTAGCACTTTGAAAATGTTGTTTATTGTACTTTCGGACTTGGGTATTGAGTCAGTCTTGTTGTATTGAGTCAGTCTCATTGTATTTAGTCAGTCTTGTTATGTCGGAGGTTGATGATTTTAGGGGTGTTAACTCAGGCATCATTTTATTGTTTCGTGTTTGTCTTTTTCACTCTTTCTTTTCCGTTTGTTTCTACCATTGAGCCAGTTGCGCCAGAAGATCCGAATGAAATGGCAGTAATTTCCACTTACTTCTCTGTGCCTTTAAATTATTACATTGACCAAAGTTTTTCAAAACTATTTCCAAAACTGTGATGAAAACAAAGAAAGAGAAATTCCTCGGGATTTGTAAAATTTGATCGATTGAGAGAAAGAGAGGCATGCTAAGCCCTTAATTAATGAAATCATATTTGTAAATGTAATACTAATGAGGATCCTGGCTTGATCCAGATTGGTTCTACATTGTTTTCAGAAGAGCACAAGTGACTAGTCGTTTTATTAAAACATTTCAAAAAATGTTTTTTGCATGGTCCCATGAAGACATGCCTGGAATTGATCTTGAGATTGTACAGCATAAGATCACTCTCAGCATCAAGACTCGACCCCTTTGCTGGCAAACCTTGAACCATGATTCAGAATGTTCAACAATCAATCACAATATGAGGTTTGCGTGGTCGACTTGGAAGCAGTCCTTGAACAAGGGGCAAGAAAGTCAGGTGTGATCAAAGGAGGCTTGTATAGCTAGATTAGAAGCAACCCTTGAACTAGGGACAAAAAAGGTCAGATACGCTGGAAGATTAAAAAATAGGTCATTTCTCAAGCCAATAGAGATCAGCAAGAAAGCCAAATTCCATAATCAGAGAAAATAAAACTATCGCTGAAAGGACAATCGAGTTCCTATCCGTGACACTAGAGGAAAATTTAAACCCAATTGGATGGGCTCTTACATCATCAGCGAACAGCAGCCATTCTTATGGATCTGGATGGCTTAGAGATCCTATGGCCAATCAACATGGACAAGTTAAACTTTTCTATCATTGAGAGGCTTGCTAGGCCAAAAACTCGGAAAGGAAACCCAGGCAAAAGTTAAAGCAAAAAAAAAAAAATGAAAAAATGGAAACAACGAAAAAAGAAGAAGAAAGAAAAATAGAGCTCGCAAGGTTGAAAACCCAGAAGGGCGGCTTTGGAAAAAGTTAATACCCGAGTGCACCTTATCCCCCGGACCTACGTCAGGCCTGATTCTCATCTTTGGGATACGTAGACAGCTTCATCCTGAAGTTCGGCCCCAACCATATTCAACCTGCTTGTCTCATCCATGTTGATTGGCTGATCCTTATTCAACTCGGCTATCTTATCCATGTCTAATTGGCTTATCTTCATTCAAAATTGGTTGTCCTATTCCGTTGGAAGATTCAGCTACAAGACAATTCAAGTTCAGATCTGAGGCTATGCATCTTAGGAGTTAATTCCACGTTGGTTGGGTAGTGGCCATTTGCAAAAATGGTTTTGAGGATGTTTAGTAAAGTTGACTAATTTTCTCGAAAAATATTCCTTTTTTTTTTGTGTCAAAACCAGACCATTTCTTGGACCTAAAAAAGAAAAAATTTCAGTGCTCACAACCTGACTTGTATGATTTCAAAGCAGAAAGTCAAACAAGCATGTTAATCTAACCCTCATGTTAGTCAAAATTGTTTTAGCAAAAAGCCAAAAATAAAAGATAGTCAAAATGATGAACTAGGGGCACAGTCGAGTCAGGTTTTCTAACTTTTCCCCATTGTCAACATACTTGGCAAAAAGGGCACAACTGAAGCTAACAGCAGAGGCCGAAAAGTTCTCTCATCCTCTAAGCAATGAGATATCAAGCCAAGTGCGAAGCATGAACTAGAAATAGAGGAGGATATTTGACCTCTCTCATAAGGTTCACAACTTCCAGCTTATCCATCAACCACACCTGGGAAAGAATAAAAAATAAGAGAGATTAAAGAATAGAGAGATGTGCATTGAGAGAAAAAGTAAGGAAAAGGCTTTGCAAAGAAAATAGAGATTAAGTGCCAAAGTGATGTGAGAATTACAAATGAGAAAGGGTGGGAAACAATACCTGGAGAAGTAGTGGGCTCCTCGTGAACTGAGAGGTCTCCCACTAGTGGAAAACATCCGAGTGTTGTGTTTGTTGTTTTTGTTTGTCTCGATTCTTGTTTTAAGTAGTTGTGAGTGTAAATAGATGTGTTAGATTGTTTTTACTTTGTTTTTCCATTGTTGAGTCATGGTGTACTATTGTTAGTCGTAGGCTCAATACCCGATTAAGAATTCATTCTTGGTTTTAATTTCAAAATAAATCGTTTTGTGCTTAGAGTGCTGTGTCATTCCCAACATGGTGTGCAAAACAAGGTTCCTTCTTTCATAAAACTGCAAGGTCCACTCTTGATTAAAAGAGAGAGCAACCGAACAAGGACCTATTTGAAGCTACATAGGTTTTGGACTGTAAAGCAAAAGAAAAGAGGGAAAATTTAGAGCATCTTAATGTATTTCAACTTCAGAAAATTCCGAGATTGCATTCCGGATGCACCTTCTCAGGCCTTGTCTTTTCTCTGGAGTATGAGTGGACCTTTACCTCAAGCTCAAGCCTTCTTCATGCCAGAATGGCGATCAAAGTGCTATCCCCAAACACCATTCCCTATCAGAGGTATCTTAGTTGTGTTTGCAATGAGTTCTTAGGAGACCAACTGAGACAGTGGAAACTAGAGTTCGAATAGCGATGCCTAGAACACAAAGGTTTGGAATTTTTGAGACTAAAGTCTGGTTTGAATACCCAAGGGTGTATCCCTGGCTTGAAATTTGTATGACATCCCCATAGGTTGAGATAGCATGTGTGCACCTCAATTCTGGATACTGAACCAACCTAGTTTGTCACCCTGTTGGAAAATAAGGAAAGTTGTGAATATAATCAGGAAGAAAAACAGCATCCGCGGCTTCTACATGCAGAGGTTACCCCCTGTCAGCATTTGAGGGCCTTTGAATCGTGAGTTGAAGGTAAGAGTTCGAAGAACACAAGAGGGAGATCCCTGTCAGAGTAGAGTGGTTCATCGCCATTCGCCCCGTGAGGTGCTTTCTAAAACGCTGCTTTGCTTGTTTATTACATTCCCTAAACATTATGCACTACATTGCTTGTAACATGTATCATATCATCACACTTATTGCATTTATTTGCATCTTGTGTTATCTTGTATCATTTATCCTTTTACGCTGAGCACCGTTTAGGTCGTTGTCCCCCGGGGCTTTTCTTAGGACCTCTTCTCACGAATTCAGCGTGGTTTGAGTGTTCCTTTCCTTACACAGTTTCAGCGTGTTTGGAATTTTTCTCAGAACCTTTTCTCACGATTTTGGCGTGGTTAGAATGTTCCCTTCCTCACATGATTTCAGCGTGTTTGGAATTTATCTTAAGACGTATGGAACGCGACCCTAAACGGTTTTCTCAGAACCCCTTTTTACGATTTCAGCGTGGTTAGAGTGTTCATTTCCTCACACGATTTCAGCGTGTTTAGAATTTATCTCAGGACGTGTGGAATGTGACCCTGAGTGGTTTTCTTAGGACCTCTTCTCACGATTTCAACATTGTTAGAGTGTTCCTTTTCTAACACAATTTCAGCGTGTTTGAAATTTATCTTAGGATGCGTGGAACGCGACCCTGAGTAGTTTTCTCAGGACCTCTTCTCAAGATTTCAGTGTTGTTAGAGTGTTCCTTTCCTCACACGATTTCAGCGTGTTTGGGATTTGTTCTTCCTCTTCTCACGATTTCAA
The DNA here is from genome assembly GCA_022316695.1 of Camellia oleifera. NCBI lineage: Eukaryota > Viridiplantae > Streptophyta > Magnoliopsida > Ericales > Theaceae > Camellia > Camellia oleifera. The sequence goes on along the minus strand of CM039313.1, from coordinate 52,570,890 downwards.
CGTGGTTAGAGTGTTCTTTTCCTCACACGATTTTAGCGTGTTTGGGATTTGTTCTTCCTCTGATCACGATTTCAGCGCAGTTAGAGTGTTCCTTTCCTCACGCAATTTCAGCGTATTTGGGATTTATTCTTCCTCTTCTCATGATTTCAGTGTGGTTAAAGTGTTCTCTTCCTCACACGATTTCAGCGTGTTTGGGATTTATTCTTCATCTTCTCACGATTTTAGCGTGGTTAGAGTGTTCTTTTCCTCACACAATTTTAACGTGTTTGGGATATGTTCTTCCTCCTCTTACAATTCCAGCGTGGTTGGAGTATGTCACCCTATTCATCTACTACACCATCCATTGTATTCATTACATCATACCATTTTATCACCTGTATCCTTTCCATGTTAAGCTTAGTTTGGCATGTGCTCATACATTTCCCTCATTGAAACATAGTTTTGTCAAGTGTACGTACCCATGCTGTGCATGAGGCCAGTATTGAGGGTGTCAACACCTTTTCTGTGTTAGATGTGGTCTGTTTTGTGTCCATGCATTTTCTAGGTAAGATGTGGTTCGGCCTACGCTTTATTCACTGCATCCGTTGTATCATACTTTGTTTTGTTGCATTCAGCATTTAGGATCATTATCTTTCCTCAGCAGATTATTCCTCAATTATATCATACCACCTAACTTACTTGTACTCTTTCTCTTTCTACGAAAAACATAGTTTTGCATGTGTTCGCACCCCTTTCACGTTAAAACATGGTTCTGTTATGTGTAAGCATCCATGTTTCGTTGAGGCCAATATTGAGGGTGTAGGCACTTAGCCTGTGTTAGGCATCGTTTGGCTGTGCCCACTTCTTTTCTATGTAAAACATAGTTTGATTTTGCATCTCCATTCATTTATGATATTCGTGTGTTTTGCACTGCTTGTGGTTTGATTATTTCGTTATATCATTTACATTGTTTCATTGCATTGTGCATCATTTTGCATCCTACCCTTGAACTACGCTGGTTTGATTCCTTACAAAGGGATACGTAAGCAACCCTCGAGTTCAACCAACTGCATTTGCATTTTGTTTGTTTGCCCAAGTCTTACGGCCTTGTCAAAATGGGCCATCTTTGGGCTTTGACATTCACTCATGTCATTTCATGACTCTAAGTTCTGTCAAAGAGGGGTAACTGTAGACATCCCATTTTTTACTGCCCTTAAGACTTGGGCACCTCAAGTTGATCACTTGATGAAGAAAGTTATGTTATACAAACATTCAATTTCTTCAGCAAGAAGAACTTCTAAATCCCAACCTTACACCCCATTTTGACCAAAACTATTTTGAACCTTAAAACCCTCTTTTTCCAAATGTTTCTACGATGTTCCGAGGCTCGCATTTCGTTTAAAAGTTGCACTTTTCGGTAAACTGAGCAAGGACAAAGTGGAGATAAATGAAAGGGAGGTGAACTCTTTGAAAAATCTTTTAAGCCTATTATTTATAGGTTTGGGGTTGAAGAAAATAGAAGGGGAGGGAAGAAAACTAGTTGGGGAAATGGTTGACCATGAAACCGTCAAGAGAGAACTGAGCAGCCTTCACTAAATCAGGCCTATCTCTTTATATACTTAGAATTTAGTTGGGAGGCCACCACCATTGGAAATTGGACTCCCGGGGCTTCAATTTAGACTCAAGTATCTCCTAAAGCTGAGTCTGGCTGAGGGAGATATGGCCGTTTGAAGTTAGGCATCAATCCAGTTAAGATAAAAATGAGCAACCTTCACTAAAATAGGAATATCACTTTGCACACTTATAATTTAGATGTGAGGCTACCTCCGTTGGAAAGTAGACTTCCGGGGCTTTAATTTAGGCTTGAGAATGACCTAACACCGAGTCTGGATGAAGGAAATATGCCTATTTAAAGTCGAGCCTAAAAGCAAATTTTTGTGGCCAGCAGGCCACCATTTGTGGCCAATTGTCCCCCAAAAGCTCTAGCTATTCCTATATGGATATTTCCGACTTGTGAGGCTGTTTTTCTATATATATCAGGCCTTCCTTCTTGGTTTAAGGTTACAAAAATTTCCAAAAGTCTCAAAACTTGAAATTCTCTCTCTATCTCTATCTTGCAACACACACACCTTAACCAAACACTTCCTAAACCAATATTGGAGCTCTCCTTACTGAGATTATTGAGTCCAAATTTCAGCACTTTAAAGTGTAAACTTTGTGGTTTCTGAACAAAAGAGTAACATTGCTTCAAGAGGTATAATTTCGAGCATCTCTACACTACTTCTCTCCCATCTTTTCTTGCTACTTTTGAATTGTTTTTGGACTATTTTTATGGGTTGAAGCTTGTGGTTTAAGGCTATTAAAGGTAAAGGGGTTAACCACCTTCTTTACACCTTGTCTCATAAGCCTTTACACTTGTGTTTCCCATCTCTTTGTCCACTTTTTTCGAGCTTTTAAATACTAATTTTAAGAGGCTTTTCAGTATCTAAAAACATGTTTTGAAGTTCAAAAATGGAGGGGGTAGCCTCCCCTCCTTATGCTTTATTTAGTAGCGTACATAGCTCCATGTTTTAGCTTATTGTTCTAGCTATTTAATTGAACCCTTGAGTCTTAAGTCATTCCATACTCATTAGTGATGAAAACGGTTCGAGAGTCAATGTCAACCACTTCCCTTGATCAATCCCTTGATCAATCAATGAAATTGCATCGATTGATGGTTTGTGAATCAAATTTACCACTCATTTGAGCTGTTTGATGATAAGGAGGGGTAAGTTGTGCAAACAACCCTTGAGAATACCTTGTGCTTGCTCTGTTTGTTCTCTGTTGCAGCAGGAAATACCAGCCATCAGTGATCGGTAGGCCACCACTTCTAGCCTGCCAGCCACCCTTGCAAAATCCAACAATAGCTTTTTAAAATGGAACAAAGTTGGTTTTGAGTTGAAAAATAGTGCAAGTGTTCTAAATGTGCAATAGAGGTTTCCTGGCAACAAAATAGTGGCTTTTTCGGGTGGAAATCCGTGCGTATGCGTGAGCACTCCTCGCTTCCCTAGGCTACTTAATCTAATTACTTAGCTTAGATATTTGTTGTAATTAATTAGTTGTAGCTAGTTAATTTTGTAAAGTGTTGTAAATAATTAGTTAGCTAGACTAGTTATTTAATTTTGTCTTGTAATAATTAGTTAATTAGCTAGAATAGTTTATTAATTTGTTGTTGTAATAATTAGTTAAGTAGCTTAGCTAATTTATTCAATTCATTTTGTAATAGCTAGTTAATTAGTTTAGCTAGTTAGGTTATTCGGACCCTCCAAAGTGAGGGCACAAAACTTGTAATAATGTGTATGTCTTCCAATCCCACGTCTTTCTCCCTTTTATTTAACTTCTTATGATGGTTAGTTTAGGGCATCATGTTTTGTTTAGCATATCTCATTCCTTGCATTTACTTGTCTTGCATGAATTGAGGCTCGGCGCATCATTCTAACTTGCATCGTTAGTTAAATGCCTCTTTGAATACGTGCTTAGACCGCATGTTATGAAATTGATTCATATACCATATTAGTAACCCAACCTAGTAATTGCATATCGCATGCGTTGCATTAGTCATATTGCATAGTTAGGATCATGCATTTTTCTAACAATTTTATCTTTTTGGCTTGCCTTGGTGTACTAGGTGAGCTTTTTTTTGTTTTAGCATATTGCATTGTATGTTAGTGTTGCCATGTCTAACATGCTTGCCATGAGGCTAAATGCTTAATTGATAAATTGCCTAAATGCCTTTGGATGAAGGCTAGTTGCTTGACTTGGGATAATTTGATTGATGTCCATTTTAACCCACTTTTTCCAGTGGCAAATTCACAAAACAATTTCAAATAAAACATGAAATCAAATATTCCAATTTTTGCAAATTAGTCTATACTTGTGTGTGCATCACATAGTAATGTTAGTCTAATAAATCGGAACAAGAGTATATAATGTAAATAAGAATCACATCATGATTAGTAAAGACCGATCTTTGATCGGGCGAGGGGGGTGGTCAAATCATGACCTTTCCCTCTCATACCTAAGTTCCCGAGCCGAGACAACTTTGGTAATGACAGACTAATGGCCTTTGGCACGAGTCTTGGGTTTCCTAAATTTCTCAAAAATATTTAGGTGGCGACTCTGTATTTGGCAAAGCAGTCAATTTTTGGTAATTTGATTCAAAATCGATTTTTCGAAAAGAATTACCGGATTTGGACTCTTTTTGTGTTTTCACTGTTTCACATTGCACTTGTGAAATCAGATTCAGAACCACAGGTAGAGTCCGAACCGTAGGGCTTCTCGTCTTCCGAAAGGAGCACGAAAAGTCACGCTACATTAGGTCATGTGGTATTCAGAGAAGGAGTGACCGTAGATTCTTCCAAAATAGAAGTAGTACAAGATTGGTAACAACCTAAGAATCCCTTTGAGATTCATAGTTTCTTGGGATTGGCCGGGTATTACCGTTGATTTGTAATTTCTCTAGATTAGCCTTAACTTTGACTAGACTAACAAGGAAGAGAATCAAGTTTATGTGAAGTGAGACTTATGAGAAGTCGTTCCGTGAGCTTAAAGTCAGGCTTACCACTGCTCCAATGTTGATTATTTCAAAGAGGGGTTTGGGCTATCCTATGTATTGTGATGCGTCTCGAGAAGGTTTGGATTGTGTCTTGATGCAAGAGGTAAAAGTAGCAGCTTATGGCTCACGTCAATTGAAAACACATGAGAGGAACTATCCTACTCATGACCTAGAGTTAGCAGCAGTGATCTTTGCCTTGAAGATTTAGAGACATTACTTGTATGGTGAGAGGTTTGAAGTATTCTCCAATCACAAGAGTTTGAAATATCTTTTTTCACATAAAGATTTGAATCTTGGGTAGAGGAGGTGGATGGAGTTTATGGAGGACTATGATTTTGAGTTGCACTATCATCTGGGAAAGGCTAACATAGTGGCCGATGCCTTGAGTAGAAAGCCCATTAGCATTGTAGCAAATATTGCCATCCGGGAATAGGAGATGTTGGATGTTATTGGCAAGTTTGACTTGCATCTTGATGAGTCCATCAAGTTAGCCACCTTATTTACTGTAATTGCACAGCCTACATTTGTGAGCTGAGTTGTAGAAGCACAGAGGGGTGATCATGAGATAGAGACCCTCCAGGAGAATATCTCTAGTAGGAAGGTAAAGAAGGGCTTGAATGTATATTCTGACTCGAGTGTTAGATATCTTGACCGTCTTTTCGTGCCGGAGTCTTGTAGTGAGGAGGTACTCTAAGAGTTTCACCACTTACGCCTTGTGGTACATCTGGGAGGCACAAAGATGTATCACAACCTTAGTCGCCAGTTTTGGTGGAAGGGGATGAAGAAGAATGTAGCCGTGTTTGTATCGAGGTGCCTCACTTATCAACAAGTGAAGGTCGAGCATCAGAGGCCAGCAAGTTTGTTACAACCCTTGCCTATAGCCGAGTGGAAATGGGAGCATGTCACGATGGATTTTGTTATGGGTCTTCCGAGGACTCAATGGGGTAATGATGCCATTTGGGTGATAGGTGACCGATTGACTAAGTCAACGCACTTTATCCCTATGCACTCGAGTGACTTAGTAGATTTTCTTGCCGACCTTTATGTTAAGGACATAGTTCGACTTCATGGAGTCCTTGTGACTATTGTTTTGGATAGAGATCTGCATTTTATGGCTCGGTTGTGGTAGAGCCTACGGAGTGTTTTGGGCACGAGATTGAGCTTTAGTACCGCCTATCGTCCTCAAACTGATGGGTAGTTGGAGCATACCATTCAGATCCTAGAAGATATGCTTCGAGGTTGTGTTCTTGACTTTAAGGGGTCATGGAAGAGGCACTTACCTTTAATGGAGTTTCCCTATAACAATAGCTTCTAATCGAGTATTGGCATGACACCATTTGAGGCCTTGTATGGTTGACCGTATAGATCTCCAGTGTGTTAGGCCGAGGTGGGTGATGCACCTATGATAGGTCCTGAGTTAGTCCACGAAACAATAGAGAAGGTTATGCTTATTCATAAGAGATTGGCTACAGCTCAGAGTTGTCAAAAGAGCTATGTTGACCGTAGGAGGAGATCGTTGTCATTTAAGGTAAGATATCATGTCTTCTTGAAGATATCACCTAGACGGGGTTTGATAAGGTTTAGGAAGAGTGAGAAGTTGTATCCTAGATTTATTGGGCATTTTGAGATCCTAGAGTGGATTGGGGAGGTAGCTTACGCTTGGCCTTGCCGCTACAGCTTTTCGAGGTGCATGACATGTTTCATATCTGTATGCTCTAGAAGTATGAGTCGGATCCGTTGCATGTGTTAGATTGGACCGAGTTAGAGATAGATGAGAATGTCTCATATGAGGAGAGACCAGTTAGAGTTTTAGATACTCAAGACCAAGTCATGTGTGGCAAGATAATTCTATTGGTAAAGGTGTTATGGAGATATCACGGGATTGAAGAAGCAACTTGGGAGCATGAGTTAGAAGTTCGTGAGGAGTATCCGAACTTATTTATTGATGTTTGAACATGTATTGAAAATTTTGTTACGTTAATGTAATATAAACATTGTATATGTTTTGGAAATGTAAATTGTATATTCAGTATCGAGAACTTGTTTATCATTGTTATGAGAATGAATAATCGGTGGGTAGGTTCTGGTGATGAAATTGAGTTACTTTCATTGTTATAATTGGCTTAAACATGGTTTTGTCGTTTGATTTAAAATTTTGGGGACGGAATTCCTTAAGGGGGGAAAGTTATAGCGATTCTGGTTTAGACCCAACCTATTGATGTTTTGGATCTGAGTTTCATTGTCTTTTATGATGGTTCATGTCTTGTTCCTCCTTATTCCTCTTTGAGTTTGGCTATTGGAATGTCTTGGTTGCGTTTGGAACAGGTTGGTTGCTTGTTTTTCAAAACTATTGTTGCCCAGATTTTTGTCTCTACGCTTGAGCAAAGCTTTCTGCGCTTGAGCTGTCTTTGACAACTCTTAGAGGTCTGCAAAACTACTAAGAGGGTGCATTTTTCGCTCAAGCGATGTTTCCTGTGCTCGAACAGTGTTGCGCTCGAGCGGTCTTTCTTGAGCTCAAGCGATGGTTTGTTTTTTGTAAAACTTCTAGGAGTTTGTATTCTACACTCAAGCGGTCACTTCCTGTACTCGAGCGGTCACACTTTTTGTGTCTGGATGCTCGAGCTGCACTTCTTGCGCTCGAGTGATCTCTACGTATATCAATTCGTAAAAGTCATTTTTTGAGTCACTTTTTCACCTCTCACTCTCTCTAAACATTTCAAAACCCTAAGTTGAGACTCTATCTTTGTAAAACTCACATTCTCTCTACAAATACACCTTGATCCATTGATTTCTCCACCCTAGTCCCTTTGATAAAAAGGTAGAGCTCATCTAGAGTTTATTTCTAATCAGAACAAAATTGGATTTTAGCTTCATTGTGGTTTCTCCATTTCATTCTCTTGTTTTCTCAGCTTGATGTAGGGATTCTCCTCACTTTCTTATGATCTTTAACTTAGTTATTTGCTTTTCTAAAACAATATTGGAAATTGGGAGATTTTTGAACAAACCTAGGGTTTTGGTTTGAAAATCAAAAGAGGGGTTTTCAAATGGATTCTTGAAAATGATTATAGGATTGGAAATGAGGTTGAGTTGTGATAAAATGGTTAGTTTTGATACTTGAAATTGATTTTAGAAGAAAATAGAGTTTTACCCTAAATATCTCAAATGTTGATTTTGCATAAATAAATGGATTTGATGTTGAAAATGTGAAATTGGCTTGATATTGATAAGGATGGTGGAGTTGGGTATGTATTACCACTCACATCTTGGAAATTTGGAATGTTTATCTTTATGGAAATTACTTATTTGTTTTGGGCTATCGGTAGAGGATAGCTATGATTGTTGTGGAAATTGCATGAGAATTAGGAGAATTGAAATTAATTTCTCATTCATTTACATTGAGCATTATTGTATATTCATACATTGAAAATGTATATTGTTTTGAGTAAAATGGGGTGAATTCAAGAAGTAAGTGTTGTCTCGTTAAATAAGTTGGCTTGAGTGTCCATGATGAAAGTCCTAAAACCCACGCGTATACATGGGTGTCGATCCCGTAGATGAAATTTTTGTGAAATGGCCATAGTAGTGCTTATATAGCCTATGTTTACATGGGTGCCAATTTACGATTTTCTACGGATGAGATTTCTGTGAAAGGTTATAATTGTTTTGGGATTCCTGGAGTTTGTGATTCACTGCCCTGCTTTCTATTGTAAAGAAAATGGTTTTATGAATTGTGATATAAACTTGGCATTGCATGGTTTTGGAAATAGATAAATGTTTTGGTACGAGCATTACATACGCATAACACCTTATGACGTTGTTAAGATTCATATACTGTGTTGTAGTCTTTCTACTAGGTTTTGGCTCACCCTATGTGGAAACCATTTTCGGGTGCTAATGATATGCCTCCGCCAAAGACGTAGCTTGGAAGGACTTAGAGCCTTGGACTTCTTTTTGTGTATTTTGTTGTTATTATTTTTGTACAAGCCAAGGGCTTAAATTGTATGGAGTTGTACTCACCTTTGTGTAACCAAGCATAGACTTGGAAAGTTATATAGCCTTTATCTCATTTCACTTGTATGTGACATATGTTGTAGATTCAAAATATATCATTGATGAGGAAATATTTTCGTCATTTTAAATTCATATTATCATACATCTTATTTAAATTCATACTTACATCTATATTATCATACATCTTATTTAAATTCATGAACTCATTCCACATAGAAAAAAATAAAATAAAATAAACGCAGTACCTAAACTTAACCCAAACAATGCATAGTGCCCAATTAAACGAAGGTAACCTTACACATGTGCACTGCAAGGAGATCGCCACACTGAAGGGAAGGGCATTGAACATCATAATTCAAATATACATACACTACTACAATGTGACAAAGCATAAAGGAGTTGATCTTCAACTACTTACTGATGCACATAAAAACAACATTTTTGTTAAGAAAACTATATTTCCACATTCACTCACTAAGGGTCTTCAAAAGAATCTCTTATAAGGGAAAATGAAATTACATGTTGGATGTGCGGAATATTACCAAGGGCAACAAATATAAGTGTCACCCGATCTACAAGTGGAGAGCTGCCACATAAGACACCTCGTGTATGTGTCAAAACATATCACTTATGTTAGTATCCACATTTCATATCATAATGTGCAATTTGTCATGAATGCATGCCAAGTCAAGCAAACAAGGGACAAGATAGCACTTAGGTCAAGAATGTGATACGAAGCATGCATGTCCACCAAAGGGACTTGAGACATAAGTAGAGAAGATAGAATAGAGTGCTTGAACACATGTAAGGCCAAAGAATAGATATGACCCGCATTTGAACGTGCAAGACAAAATTATGTGAAAATGTGAGACAAAAAAGAACAACAGAATAAGGACATAAACATGTGCTAGGTCAATAGGAGATGCCTCATGAATAGCACTTGATTTTGTTAGAGAAAGTGAGTACAATCTCCTAACCAATTTCTTATGATTCCAACCTAACCAATCTCCTACTTTCTTTAATACTATACTTACTGGTTCCAACTTCTATCCTTTGTTTTATTTATTCTCTTCTTAGAATGTTCTTTTTTTCCTGTTGTTTAATCTTTTTTTTTTTTTGGAGGGGGGGTTTATCTCTGGGCTTATTATATCATCTTCTTATCTTTTAAATATTTTTACCCATAAATAAAAACATTTAAACTATATAAAAGAGAGAGAGAGAGAGAGAGAGAGAGAGAGAGAGAGATAAGTTGGCACAATCCTAAGCGCAAATATTTATTCGGGTTGGACTGTTATCATTTTTTACGCAGTGCTCGCTTGTATATATATTCACAACAAAAAGATTTAAAAGGGAAATTCAAAAGAAGAAGAAGAAGGGGGAAAAAAAAAGGCACAACAAACCAACCAATACACTAACTACAATTCCACCAAATTACATAACAAACACTAAAGATAATAACATCAACAGAACACATATCTAAAAGAGTTGTTAATCTTCATAATTGATATCCAACTCAAATTAAGTAAACCCAAATATATTTATGAAATTTTTATTCAAATACAATAGCAAATACTTTTATTCCAGAAATTTTGTTTCCCAAATCTTTGTTCAATATGACTAAATGAAACACAAATCACCAAAATCAAATAATGATAAATCAAAGCTTTTAAATCGCTCAATAAAGAAAACAATTCCAAATTTACTTACCAAATCAACAATAAAGCCATATTATAAGCTACAAAAATTGTGAAGATTGAAAACCCATAAAATTTTGAAACAACTCAATTAAATCAATGCAATACCCAAAAAAAAAAATAGAGAAAAAAAAAAACTTGGGTTTGATGCAGAAAACGGAGCACTGTTTATACAAGAAGGGTCGACGGTGGTGTAGGTGTTGAAGGTGGAGTAACGAGGGCAAAGAGCGATGGCGGAGAGGTATTGTGTGCGTCTGTTTTAATAAAGAGAGAGAGAGAGAGAGAGAGAGTTGATCAACAGAAAAGAGGCAAAACAAAAATAAATTACTCTATTCGTTTTTTTTTAAAATTCAAAATTACCCTCTTCAGTTGATAAATAGAAAAGAAAAGACGGAAACAAAAATCAATACCCTATTTTGAGAGAGAGATGATAAACAGAAAAGCGGTAAAAAAAAAATTAATACCCTTTTTTTTTGGTCATTGCCACTCAATATATCAAAATTTTCCCACCAAAATTGATGACAACATTATTTCCTCACCAAAAGATCTCAAACATATTAAAAATTATTAGTGACGAAAATATATTCCTCATAAATAATTTTATGATTAGTGACAAATTTTTTTCTCACCAAAAGTTTCAAAATTTTGGCACTATCCAAAAAAATTAGCGAGAAAATTTTTTGTGACGAAACTTAATTTTTCCTTCACCTAAATGGAAGTATTTATTGACGAAAATAAATTTCGTCAACTATTATTTTTATTTTTTTTTATTATATGTGACAAAATTTATAAATTCCTCATGAATTATTCTTATTTAGTGACAAAATTTATTTTCTTCACTAGTTTTCGTCACCATAGGTTACTTTTGTTGTAATGCACGGGGCCTTTTATTTGTTGGCTGAGAGCCATGTATTGTATAAGGGTAAACCCCTTTTTGTTTTAATTATTATTATTCAATGTAAGTCTAAGAACATTATACTATGTCTTATTTATATATCATCATTATCATCATGAGAGAATGTTATTTGTTTATTCTTTGTTCATATTCCCCGATGGATGGGATGTTTTAAAATGATATTATTATAAAGGATTTTGGTAATGAATTCGGATAATAAAAAGTGGGGCGTTACAACTTGGTATCAGAGCAAGCCGAGTCGAATACTTTGGGCTCGTGGAAAGTAGTTTTACTATAGTGGGTTTGCTATGTTTGGTGAGGACGTTGCATATAGATGATTGGAGCAAGATGATCATTGCATATAGTAGGTTTACTATAGTGGGTTTGCTATGTTTGGTGAGGACGTTGCATATAGGTTTGCTATGCCTCTGCCAAGGTAGCAGCTTAGGAGGATCGGAGCAAGAGTTTCATTTTGTTTACTTGCTGTAATTACTTTGTATAAGCCCAGGGCTTTATCTGTTTTGGATTTAAATCTACTTTGATGTAACCAAGTACAGTCTTGGGAAGTTGTAGCCTTCAGGGCTTTTCAATTATCTGTTTAACTTCTATTTTATATCTTTATTGTTGACACATACTATAGATTCAGGGCTAGGACTTATGAATATATATTCGCATGTGTCATCCTTTTTTACAATGGAATCTTATGTGATGGAAGTATATTATGCTTTGATTCATATTGTTATTTACTTATTGTCGTGGATAGTTTATCGTATTTATTTCGGGGCGTGATAGGACTTTTAGGTACGGTGCCTTCTGGTTGCTATCAAATGGCTCCAAACTGTAGGGCAGCAGATTGAGCAAAAGGTTGCAATCTGTCTCCAAACATGTCTACCATCTTGTTGATGGTTCTTGTAACCTCCTGTTGGGACTCATTTATCTCATTAAAGGATCGAGAAATCTCTTGGGAAACTTCATGATTCCCGCTAATAAGATAGTTTCTAAGTTCTTCTGTGGCATTCTGTAACTCCTGGGATAGGACATGTTGTGCTGCAAAAAGCGTGATGTGCAGTCAAGGCAGAACTGTCTGGTGATGCCTTACCAAGTTACTAACCTTCTGTGAGATTTTTTCCTCTACCTCTTCCTGACATTTTCCCTTAGTAACTCCATGGGTCCCACTGCCCCTACCAAAAGATGTTTGTGCCAAAAATACAAAAATATTTTTTTTTTTGACTAAAACTATAAGGTTTTGCATGATTTGCGGGCGTGCCAAGGCAATAGTGTCTAAGTTGTGGAAATGTATTGAAAAATTTTGACTTCTAAAATAGTAGATTGTGTAAGGCTCAAATGGATAGAAATAAAATAAAATAAAATAAACTCCTAGTTCTTGTTTTGCCTCAATTAAAAGGACTTAAAATCTCCATGGAGTTTTTAACGTCAAAAAGAGAGGTAAATAAAGGGAAGTAAACACTAGAAAACATACTTTTATAAATTCATTGGATTGAACACATAAAAGTATGAAATTAAGTTTGTAAACCTAAAATTGAGTTACCAAAAAAAAAAAAAAAATGTAAACACAATATAAGTCTCGAAACAATCCGAAAATAATCAATTTGATACGAATGTCATGGAAACTACGAAACTACGGCTAAATCTATGGCAAAGATGCCTTCAAGTCTACTTCAAAGCTAAACTAGGGATAAATAGCATTGGGCTATGTAGTAAGTTGTATTGAATGTTGAATTGATTGAGGTTTGCTCCAACTTCAATTCTTGTATTTATAGATATTGAAACCTCCTGAAAATCATGGCCACCTCCTAGAAATCTGCAACAACCTCCTGAAAATCCCTCATGATCTCTTGAAAGTGAGATGCTAGATTGCCTCCTGCAATGACACTTGTCCCTACTTTCTCATTCCTCAACAAGTGGTTGGGTAGTTTTTCATGAATAGGGTTGATCAGATCCTCCTGAAAACAAGAACCATTGAATGGTGGGTAGGGTTCTTGGATGGTTGCCAAGTGTCCCATACTTGGTCAACTCACGCCTCCTTTGTAGGAGCTATTTGAGCAATTCAAATTCTAGCTGTTGGATGCTTTGGAAAGTGGATATAGAACCTTCTGGATTGCTGCCACCTGTACTTTTGATGCATTATCTCCAAATATATATGTATATAATAATATATATTTATAAGATTGCCACGTGATCCCTTTTTCCTAGGGATGTGATGAACTCAAATCATGATTGCTTCCATCCATCCATTCTAACCAATCTGCCACCAAAATAAATAGGTTAAAGAAACCTACTTTAAGTCACCAAATGGACACGTGGCGACCTCTCAATGGGGTGTCAAATCTGGTAGAAACAATAGTATAATACTCAAATATGATCATGCATTACTCTTGTGATATCCATGTTCCGTAGTATGCTAATTGGTCCTTATTATGAATATGATTATGTGTTTGATATGATTCTGTGTGCCATTATGTGAAGATATGTGGTTTTGAATTTATATCTGTTCACCGTAGGAATATCTGTTTGATTATCTGCTTTGGAATTTAAATTGAAGGCCTTATCGGCCACAGAACCCGAAATTGATTACACTATTGTGATTGGCATAATTTTTAAAGCCTATGGTGAAATTTAATTGGAAATTGATTCGGATCAAATTAATTAGATTAAATTACTGTTATAGTGCTCAATTATGTAATATTGTAATTGTAATTAAGGAAACTCATATAAGTGGAGCATTATACACCCAACCCCTCTCTTTTTGTTCATTTGGCTGAAATCAAGTCAAAGAAAAGAAAGAGAGGGCCGGCTAGAGAGAAAGAGGGAAACAATCGGAGTTTTGATTTTGAAGCTTGAGTAATTTGAAGACCAACTCAAGATTTGACCATAAATTGGGAAGATTGGGCTTCTAGGTAAGCAATTGGCTATGAATTCATGAGTTTAATATTATAATTTTTTGAATTCAAAGTTGAAGGGTGATCAAGAACAAGAATTGTGTTGTAATTGATGAATTTGAAGTCATGGAATGCATACATGTGTATAATTGCCATGAACTTGTATAGTTGAGCATGAAAGGTATGATCCATGTAGGATTTTGGTTAGAGTTCATGCTTGTGATCACCATTTGCATCATTTGAGTTGGTAATGAAGGTTATACCTCACATGCATGTACAATTCCTAAGAGAATGAGCTTTGAATGTATGAAATTGTTATGTTGAAAATAAGTTTGGTGTGAATTGAGACGTGCATGTGACTAATTTGTGGAATTGAGCTTCATAAGGTAATAAATTTGGTGTTGGGTCATGTTAGTACATGTATATGTGAAGTTTGAGCCAAAATCATGTGTTTAGAGCCTGTGAATATCAAGTTGAAGCTCAAGAACAAGTTCTGGAAAATCCAGAAATTTTGATATCCGCTCGAGCGGGGAAACCGCCGCTCGAGCGTAAAATACGGGCTCCCAGTATTTTCTGCAGATATGATGTCCGCTCGAGCAGGGAAGTTCACGCTCGAGCGGGGAGCTATGTAGACTGAACTTGAGCTCGAGTGCTCGACTTCACGCTCAAGCGTAAATTTGATGTAACCAATACTTTTGCAGACCTCATGGGTCCGTTTAAGAGGGGAAGTCCACGCTCGAGCGGGGACCCCTGTTTCTGAAATTTTGAAAATGCGTTCTGTGTTTCGTTTTCCATTCCCTTTTACTTCTAAGTACTCTTGGGCATGCATTGAGCATTGTAAATGAGTTAAAGGGATAAGAATGAAGCCTAAAGAGAAAATGTGAATTAAGAACGGATTGAATTGTTTGTGACCCGTTGTGTTCATGTAATGTGTAGGGTTAAGCTCCAGGGCAAATCATCCAGCCGATCACTGTGAGTAATATCTTAACAAAGACATATATTATTTGTCCAATTGCTTACTTTCATGTAAGTCTTATAAGTTTGTTAATTTGAATGGTAGACAAATGTTTGACATGATAGAATGAATGGGCCAGAGGCAAGTATGAGTTTGAATGATAGAATGAATGGGCCAGAGGCCAGTATGATCTAAATGATAGAATGAATGGACCAGATGCTAGTATGATCTGAATGGTAGAATGAATAGGCCAAAGGCCAGTCTGACTTGAATGAAAGATAAATGGGCCAAAGGCCAGTTTGACATGAATAAATGAATGAGCCAAAGGCTAGTTTGACAAGAAGGTCTAAATGGGCCAAAGGCCAGTTTGACATGAATGAATGAAAGTTTGAATGGGCCAAAGACTAGTTTGACATGATCGAAAGTCTGAGTGGGCCAAAGGCCAGTCTGACATGAATGAATTGGACCCGAGGCTGTTCAATGTGTTTGGAACCGTAGTCACTTGATTTATATATATATATACTAGTTAGAAATGTGGATTGGGCCCGAGGCCGTTTGATGTATGTTATTCTAATGTATCCTCCTTATTTGATAATATTCACTAGGCTTTCGCTCACGCTCATTCATGTGTTTGTAGGTGAGCCCAGAGAGGTCCAAACCCAACCTCAGTGAAGTCTGTGTAGAACAACTAAAGTTTTGAAGAGTCAGCCCTTGCGTCTCACGCACGAGACCCGTCTTCGCCCTTTTGCTATCTTGATTTATTTTGTTGTGTCGGCGAGGACTTTGAACATGTTTGTATATAGTTTTGATGGGCTGACCTAGACTTGAATGATCCTGTATGTACAGAGCTTTGTGTTAGTACATATTTTGATGTGAGTTATTAATATGTATATGCATGGTTTGTTATGAAGTGCCATGTAAATACAGCTCTAAGGACAAAGTTTTAAATTTTGCTTCCGTTTGGCCCCTTTACTCTGATGAGTTATGTCTGGTTTGGTTTGAGGCCACAGGTAATCCCTTGATTACTGGCCGGTTATGTCCTTAACCCATAGGGGCAGGTTCGGGTCATGACAGAGTGGTATCAGAGCACAAGTTAATAACTCACACACTTGTCCAAAAGAGCAATAAGCATCTAGAAAAGATCTAGAATGCATTCATGTGATGATTATGAATTTGGAAGCATCAAGAATATGCTTAAATGTTTTGATATGAACAATTATGTGCTATAAGTTTGTGATTTACTTACATTGTAAATTATTTGAATATGCATGCCCTTTAGTAAATGCATACCTGTGAATCTTTTGTAAAAAGTATAATGCAAGTTAATCAGATGGTGAGAACAAGAGGTGATGAGATAGAGGAGTCCTCTACTGCCAGAATAGATAGAATGGAAAGGCTGATTCAGGAAATGACAGAAACATTGAGGCAATAACAAGAGTGGCAACAACAGTGGCAGCAACCACATCCTCCACATCTACCTACGACATCACCCGTGCTAGATAATCAGAATGATGATCGGATAATAGCTCTCACCAAAGAATTCAAGAAAATGAAACCACCACAGTTCCATGGTGGATTAGATCCGTTGAAAGCCGAAGCATGGGTTCTCGGCATCGAAAAATTGTTTGAAGTGTTTCCATGTTCAGAGACACAGAAAGTGCTTCTAGCCACTTTTATGCTAGAGGACGAAGCAAGAAGATGGTGGATGTTAATGTGAGAAAATCATAAGATGTTGACTGGGTGAAATTTCTGGAAATTTTCTATGATAAGTACTTCCTGCAGTGTGTCCGAGACAGGAAAGTATCAGAGTTCATGAAACTTAGGCAGGACAGTATGACTGTAGCCGAGTATGAAGTCAAATTCACTGAATTGACCAGGTTTGCACCATACGTGATTGATAGTGATTATAAGAAAGCGAGGCATTTTGAAGGTGGGCTCCGAAGCGACATTTTAGAAAAGGTGAATGTCTTAAAGCTGGAAACCTACATTGGGGTGCTAGACAGGGCCATAATTTCAGAAGCTAATATAGCTAGACAGACTAAGTCAACGACAGACTAGAAAGGCAACAAAAGGAAAGACTTCTTTTCAAATAAGAAATTTTTGAAAAAGCAAAACACGGGTTCTTTGAGTACTTTGAATTCTTCCCGAGATACATCTCCTGTGTGCAACATTTGTAGTAAAAGGCACCGTGGGGTTTGTTACCATGTGCCAGGAGCCTGTTTTAAATGTGGGAAACAAGGGCATATGGCCCGAGATTGTAATCAGAACAGTGGGAAGATAGCTGCTAGTTCCACTGCATCGATCCCAAAGCTGGGAAATACTACGAGATCTACCACCACCGGGGATATCGTGAGACAGAGGAGAGTTTTTGCGCTTGTTCCGGGCGATATACAAAATGCCAACGCAGTTGTCTCAGGTACTATTTCTATATGTAATTAGGATGCTTTTGTATTAATTGACTCTGGATCAACACACTCTTTTGTGACATGTGCATTTGCATCTAGATTGAGTAGATCTCTAGAATTATTGCCATATCTGCTATCTGTATCTGCTCCATCCGGGGAATCTGTGTTGTGTGAATCTGTATATCGTTTTTGTGACATGCGTGTTGGGAATGCCATTCTATATGTGGATTTGTTGCCCCTGAACTTTAGGCACTTTGACATAATTCTGGGCATGGACTGGTTAACTAAATATTGTGCCACTATTGATTGTGTGACAAAACAGGTTGTGTTTAGACCACCACAACAGGAAGAAATTGTATTTGTGGGTAACGGGGTAGTACCTCCACCTTATTTGATATCCGCAATGAAAGCATGCAAACTGATCAAGAAAGGGTATTAGGGTTATTTGTGCTATGTGTTGTCTGCACAATCTGTCAATGTTGAATTGAACAATATCCCTATTGTTAGAGAATTTACAGATGTGTTTCCAAATGAATTACCAGGGGAATTGATAGACAGGGAGATAGAGTTTACAATTGAGATTATGCCAGGCACCCAGCCTATTTCCAAAACTCCCTACAAAATGGCTACTGCCAAAATGAAAGAATTGAAAGAACAGTTACAAGACCTGCTTGACAAGGGGTTTATCTGACCTAGTACTTCACCGTGGGGTGCACCGGTGTTGTTTGTGAAAAAGAAAGATGGAACCTTACGCCTGTGTATCGACTACCGAGAGTTGAACAAGGTAACAATAAAGAATAAATATCCCTTACCCTGTATTGATAACCTGTTTGATCAGTTGCAGGGATCACAAGTGTTTTCCAATATTGATTTGAGATCCGGGTATCGTCAGTTGAAAGTAAAGGTAGAAGATGTTGAGAAAACCGCATTCAGAACGAGGTATGGACATTTTGAGTTTCTTGTTATGCCATTTGGAGTGACTAATGCTCCGGCAGCATTTATGGACTTAATGAACCGAATTTTTAAAACCTACCTTGACGAATTTGTTGTGGTTTCTATTGATGACATTTTGATATATTCTAAAGATAGACTTGAACATGAACATCATTTGAGAACTGTCCTACAAATACTTCGAGAAATGAAATTATTTGCTAAACTAAAGAAATGTGAGTTTTGATTGGATGAAGTTGTTTTCTTAGGACATGTTATCAACAAGGAGGGAATTTCAGTGGACCCACAGAAAATAGAGGTGATTGTGAATTGGCCTACACCGACTAATGTGACAGAAATCCGTAGTTTCATGGGCTTAGTTGGGTACTACAGGAGATTTGTGAAGGATTTCTCAAAAATAGCTGCACCTCTTACCCAACTGACACGCAATGGGAAATCATTTGAATGGAATGACGAAAAAGAATCTGCCTTTCATGAACTGAAAACGAGACTGACCATTGCACCAGTATTGACATTGCCCACAGGTACGAAAAACTTTGTAATTTTCAGTGATGCATCTTATAAAGGTTTGGGTTGTGTGCTAATGCAGAATGGAAAGGTTATTGCTTACGCCTCCCGACAGTTGAGACCACACGAGAAGAACTACCCAACACATGATTTAGAGTTGGCCGCAGTTGTTTTTGCTTTGAAAATCTAGCGGCATTATTTGTATAGGGCAAAATGTGAAGCCTACACGGACCACAAAAGTCTGAAATACTTCTTTACACAGAAAAAGTTGAACATGCGTCAGAGAAGATGGCTTGAACTGATAAAAGACTATGATCTCGAGATTCAGTACCACCCCGGGAAAGCTAATACAGTTGCTGATGCCTTGAACAAGAAATCAACGGGGAGTATAGTTTGTTTGCTTACTGAACAGAAGGAAATCTTGCAAGATTTTGAGAAGTCTGAAATCAAAGTGGTATTGTGTGAACAGGGCGGATTGATAGCCGCTATTTCAGCCGAACCGACAATCATTGATGAAATTAAATAGAAGCAGAAAGAGGATGAATTCCTCAAGAAAGTGATTGACGAATTTGGGACAAGTCTGAAAGCGGAGTTTAACATTGAAAATGAAGTGTTGAGATTTCGGAACCGAATGTGTATTCCAGATATTCCGAAACTAAAGAAAAGGGTTTTAGATGAAGCCCATAAATCAGTGTTTGCTATGCATCCGGGTAACAATAAAATGTATCGGGATTTGAAACAAAGCTATTGGTGGCCTAAAATGAAGAAAGAAATTGCAAAATATGTGTCCAAGTGTCTTCAATGTCAGCAAGTTAAAGATGAACACCAAAAACCAGGCGGTCTACTTCAACCTTTCCCTATTCCTGAATGGAAGTGGGAGCATGTGATTATGGATTTTGTTGTTGGTCTACCTCGAACTCCTCGAGGTATGGATTCTATTTGGGTTGTAGTTGATAGATTGACTAAGTCTGCACATTTTCTACCAGTTAGAACTACATTTAATGCTTATAGACTGGCTATAATATATGTTGATGAGATTATCCGTTTGCACAGAGTTCCGGTATCTATTGTGTTGGATAAAGATCCAAAATTTGTAGGAGGCTATGGGGACAGAACTAATGTTCAGTACTGCATTCCACCCACAAACAGATAGGCAATCAGAACGAACAATACAAACTTTGGAAGATATGCTTCGGATGTGTGCTTTGGATTTTCAGGGGAGTTGGGAAGACTATTTGCCACTAGCAGAGTTTGCCTACAACAACAGCTTCCACTCCAGCATCGGTATGGCACCATACGAAACTTTGTATGGCAGAAAGTGTAGATCACCGATTTGTTGGACAGAAGTTGGGGATAGAGCTTTACTTGTACAAGACACTTCTGAGAAGATTAAGACCATTCAACAGAGGCTCAAAATAGCTCAAGACTGGCAAAAGAATTATGCAGATGTTCGGAGAAGACCTCTTGAGTATGAGGTTGGTGACCATGTGTTCATTCGTGTGTCTCCGATGAAAGGCCAAGTCAAGTTTGGAAAGAATGGCAAGCTGTCGCCCCGTTACATTGGGCCATTTCAAATTCTGGAAAGACTTGGTCCAGTTGCTTATAGAGTTGCTTTGCCACAGGGATTTGAACAAATCCATAATGTGTTTCATGTGTCGATGTTGAGGGGTTACCTCCGAGACCCGTTTCATGTGATTAATTATCACTGGGTAGCTATTGATGAAAATATGGAGTACGCCAAATGGCCAGAGCGAATCGTTGACCGGCAAGTGAAACAACTGAGAAGCAAGTCCATCCCAATGGTGAAAGTGGAATGGAAAGAACACTATGGGATAGATGCCACGTGGGAAAAAGAGGAGGAAATGCAACTACGCTATCCACATTTGTTTCCCGACGAAGGTAAAATAAGTTTGGAGAACCAAACTTCCTAAAGGGGGGAAGACTGTGATATCCCAGTTCCGTAGTATGCTAATTGGTCCTTATTATGAATATGATTATGTGTTTGATATGATTCTGTGTGCCATTATGTGAAGATAAGTGGTTTTGAATTTCTATTTGTTCACTGTAGGAATATCTGTTTGATTATCTGCTTTGAAATTTGAATTGAAGGCCTTATCAGCCACAGAACCCGAAATTGATTATGCCATTGTGATTGGCATAATTTTTAGAGCCTACGGTGAAATTTAATTGGAAATTGATTCGGATCAAATTAATTAGATTAAATTACTATTATAGTGCTCAATTATGCAATATTGTAATTGTAATTAAAGAAACTCATGTAAGTGGAGCATTATACACCCAACCCTTCTCTTTTTGTTCATTTGGCTGAAATCTAGTCAAAGAAAAGAGAGAGAGGGCCGACTAGAGAGAAAGAGGGAAACAATCGGAGTTTTGATTTTGAAGCTTGAGTAATTTGAAGACCAACTCAAGATTTGACCATAAATTGGGAAGATTGGGCTTCTAGTTAAGCAATTGGCTATGAATTCATGAGTTTAATATTATAATTTTGTGAATTCAAAGTTGAAGGGTGATCAAGAACAAGAATTGTGTTGTAATTGATGAATTTGAAGTCATGGAATGCATGCATGTGTATAATTGCCATGAACTTGTATAGTTGAGCATGAAATGTATGATCCATGTAGGATTTTGGTTAGAGTTCATGCTTGTGATCACCATTTGCACCGTTTGAGTTGGTAATGAAGGTTATACCTCACATGCATGTACAATTCCTAAGAGAATGAGCTTTGAATGCATGAAATTGTTATGTTGAAAATAAGTTTGGTGTGAATTGAGACATGCATGTGACTAATTTGTGGAATTGAGCTTCATAAGGTAATAAATTTGGTGTTGGGTCATGTTAGTACATGTATATGTGAAGTGTGAGCCAAAATCATGTGTTTAGAGCCTTTGAATATCAAGTAGAAGCTCAAGAACAAGTTCTGGAAAATCCAGAAATTTTGATGTCCGCTCGAGCGGGGAAACCGCCGCTCGAGCGTAAAATACGGGCTCCCAGTATTTTCTGCAGATATGATGTCCGCTCGAGCGGGGAAGTTCACGCTCGAGCAGGGAGCTATGTAGACTGAACTTTAGCTCGAGTGCCCGACTTCACGCTCGAGCGTAATTTGATGTAACCAGTACTTTTGCAGACCTCATGGGTCCGCTCAAGCGGGGAAGTCCACGCTCGAACGGGGACCCCTGTTTCTGAAATTTTGAAAATGCGTTCTGTGTTTCGTTTTCCGTTCCCTTTTACTTCTAAGTACTCTTAGGTATGCATTGAGCATTGTAAATGAATTAAAGGGACAAGAATGAAGCCTAAAGAGAAAAATGTGAATTAAGAACGGATTGAATTGTTTGTGACCCGTTGTGTTCATGTAATGTGTAGGGTCAAGCTCCAGGGCAAATCATCCAGCCGATCACTGTGAATAATATCTTAATAAAGACATATGTTGTTTGTCCAATTGCTTACTTCCATGTAAGTCTTATAAGTTTGTTAATTTGAATGGTGGACAAATGTTTGACATGATAGAATGAATGGGCCAGAGGCCAGTATGAGTTTGAATGATAGAATGAATGGGCCAGAGGCCAGTATGAGTTTGAATGATAGAATGAATGGGCCAGAGGTTAGTATGATCTGAATGATAGAATGAATGGGCCAAAGGCCACTCTAACATGAATGAAAGATAAATGTGCCAAATGCCAGTTTGATATGAATAAATGAATGGGCCAAAGGCTAGTTTGACAAGAAGGTCTGAATGGGCCAAAGGCCAGTTTGACATGAATGAAAGTCTGAATGGGCCAAAGGCCAGTTTGACATGATCAAAAGTCTGAGTGGGCCAAAGGCCAGTCTGACATGAATGAATTGGGCCCGAGGTCGTTCGATGTGTTTGGAACCGCAGTCACTTGATCTATATATATATACTAGTTAGAAATGTGGATTGGGCTCGAGGCCGTTTGATGTATGTTATTCTAATGTATCCTCCTTATTTGATATTATTCACTAGGCTTTCGCTCACGCTCATTCATGTGTTTGTAGGTGAGCCCAGAGAGGTCCAAACCCAACCTCAGTGAAGTCTGTGTAGAACAACTAAAGTTTTGAAGAGTCAGCCCTTGCGTCTCACGCACGAGACCCGTCTTCGCCCTTTTGCTATCTTGATTTATTTTGTCATGTTGGCGAGGACTTTGAACATGTTTGTATATAGTTTTGATGGGCTGACCTAGACTTGAATGATCCTGTATGTACAGAGCTTTGTGTTAGTACATATTTTGATGTGAGTTATTAACATGTATATGCATGGTTTGTTATGAAGTGTCATGTAAGCACAGCTCTAACGACAAAGTTTTAAATTTTACTTCCGTTTGGCCCCTTTACTCTGATGAGTTATGTCTGGTTTGGTTTGAGGCCGCAGGTAATCCCTTGATTACTGGCCGGTTATGTCCTTAACCCATAGGGGCGGGTTTGGGTCATGACAACTCTATCCTTAACAGTTTTCCTATCTATTATCTTCAATTATGTTTTACCATTTTACTCTTACCTATAAGCACATTTTTCACTATTTGTTTTTTAGTTAATAGATTGTATGAGTTTAAAATTTTGTTCTTATAGATATAATAAATTTAAAATTGTAGGTTGTTTTTCCTTAACACTTCAGTTTTTTCACTTACTTTTTTTAATTTAATTTGATTTTGCATTTTTTAAATTAGTGAAAAATTAACTAGAGTTTATAGATGGACCTTACCTAGATTTTTCGCCTAAGGCCCCAAATTGTTCTGTGTAGCGTCCACTTTTTTCTGTCATCTCATTCACGGAATAATAATGGAGCACAAAAGAGAGAATAATAGTGGAAGATAGAAAATCAAAACTTATTTTTGAAGTTGTGTAGTGGTGAAGAATGTGGTAGTGACATTAGGAGAGTGATGGAAGAGGAAGAGGAGGGGAAGGGATAGCAAGAGTAGAGGAGCGAGGAAAGGACAAGGAGTGGAGTTATGGGAGGGAGATGCCAGATGGATGGGAGTGACAAGGAAGAGGTTGCAAAGAGGTGGGCAATAGTGGTGGGTGGCAATCGTTTATAAGTGGTGCGTGGAGGAGGAGGGGGAAAAGGGGCTACAATTAGGGGTGAACATATTGCATATCAAGATTACTCTATTTAATAATATAATATGTACTAATTCAAGCTCAGTCCGACTTAATACTCAAATCTAAATTAAAATCTCAAGTCCACTCAAGGAAATTAATAATACAAAACCCAGGCATATCGTTGATTAATTAATAAATATAAATATATTTATATCACAATTTAAATTCAAAAAAATATTAATAGTTTAGGCACTATTTAGTAACATTTTTGTTTACAGAAGTTTTGAAAAAAATTGGGTAAAAACTTGTTTAGTGTCTATTTTCAGACACTTATGGTAGGCTAAATCCTGTATAATTTCTTATAAAGTCTCAACTCTTATTTAAATAAGAATGTATTCCACAAGATCTTACATAAACGTAACGTGACGTGACACTTACATAAACGTAACGTAATGTGACACCTACATAAACGTAATGTAACGTAACGTGACACCTATATAAACGTAACGTAACGTGACACCTACATAAACGTAACGTAACGTGTCACGTTACGTTTCGTAAACTTAATGAGTTTTTATTTTTTTAAATTGAATCTGAAAATGTTGCTGGTTTATGTTGGTGTCACGTTACGTTTCATATAAATATGATCTATGGTAACATTCAATTTCCTATATAGAAAATTGAATGTTGCCATAGATCATAGGTGTCGCGTTACGTTTATGTAGATGTCACGTCACGTTACGTTTCGTTTATGTAGATATGATCTATGGTAATATTCAATTTCCTATATACCATAGATCATAGGTGTCACGTTACGTTTATGTAGGTGTCACGTTACATTACATTTATGTAGATATGATCTATGGCAACATGCAATTTTCTATAGATCATAGGTGTCACGTTACGTTTATGTAGGTGTCACGTTATGTTTATGTAGGTGTCACGTTACGTTACATTTATATAGAGATGATCTATGATAACATTCAATTTCCTATATATGGTTTTACTATTATTTATGATATTAACAACTAATATTGAGGGTAAATGTGTCAACAAACTTCCCACAGGACTTATGGGAATATAAGTTTTTTAGTAGGACCATATGTAGCATAAGTCTCCCTAATAGGACTTATAAATAATTTTTTTAAAAAATAATTAACAAAATTCAATAAATTCTAATAAATTACAAATTATTTTCAATTATTTTAAAAATAAATTTTCACTCCTTCATTCTTTCCTATCATACAATGGGTTTGGACCCAAAAGAAAAAAAAGAAAAAAGAAAAAAAAAGGATAAATAGAATAGCTCCCATTATGTCTTTTTTATTGGGTTGGTTGAACTTATTTATGTTTCGATAAATTACACTTATTCAGTTATTCAGCCAATATAAATAAAAAGTCTTACTATTGTATGCTCTTGAACACAAAAAGAAAAAGAAAGAATAGGTTTTAAAATGAGTTTTTTTATTGATAAGTTCTATTTAGAAGTGTTTTAATCTAAAAAATTTATGAAAGAATTTTTTAACCCACTTAGTCCTATGTATTTATAGTTTTATTCCATAAAGTCATTTTTCTTGGTTTATACTATTTTGTTAGACTCTTATGCCCTTATATTTAATATTGATATTTATTGTTAGAGGGAGGAGAGACAAGGAAAAAGACCAAGGCATAGGAAATTTTATATACAAATTAAATAATATTGATGTTATTATTTTATATTATTATATAATGTGAATATATTTTGAATTGACAACACATTAAAAATAATGTGAACATTATCTCTCATTTGATGTAAATGTTCACAATATCTTTTCAAAAAATTCTCTCTCATCTAATGTAGTGATGTGAACGTTCACGTCATGTAAAGCTTTGTATTTTTAATTGACAATACATTAGAAATAACGTTCATTATATTTTTAATTGACAATATATTCTTATTCACAACATGTGAACATTCTCTCTCATCTAATGTAATGATGTGAACATTCACATTCATATGTTTTAGTATGAATATTCACATCAAGTAATTGACAGCACAATGACAAAAATTCATTTCAAGTTAAAGCTTGTGGTTGTGTAATTTGATGCAATGTTGTTGTGAACCTTAACATATTTACCACAACGTCATCTAATGTGAACATTCATGTTCACGTCAACTGATATAAACATTTACATTCATGTCATCGTTCACGTCAACTGATATAAACATTTACATTCATGTCATCAATAAAGAACCATGTTTAATTTTTTGTGTGTAATATATATCAACATTAAATAGTGGTGTGTAATTAATATATTTTTTTGGAGTGAAGATATAATGACAATCAACATTAATAAGGGAAAGAGAGATTTAGGGTATTTTGATCTTCTTACCTCAAATAAGACCTAATGAAATAGTCAAAAAAAAAATATAAATTGAATGAAATAAAACTCTTAAAAATAAGATTTATCAAAAAAGATCCCGTTTTAAAATGGTTAAAAAGATATATTTTGAAAGTGAATTATGTAAAAACAACATACGAAATTTTTAATAAAAATTATTTTGAAAATTACGAAGAAAAAAGAAATTATTTTCATTTTGTTCAACTATGTTTGGAAACCATACATTTTAATTAAAAAGTTAACAAAAACAAAAATAAATTATTCTCTTCAAATTTTTACACTTTTTTATGAAAATTTTAAAAAAAAATCATTAAAAAAATTAATTCTCATATGAATTCTAAATAACAAAATAAAAATATTTTAAGATAATACAATGCCACTTGGTTATAATGCCACTTGGTTATAATTTGATAAAGAAATAGAAGCGGCCACAAAGTCCAAACAAGCACTCTGTAAGTCCAAACATTCTTTCCATTCACTTGTCTCGTCTCTGTCAAACTCTTCTTCAAAAAGTCCCTATACAAATCCCATTCTCTCTCTCTCTCTCTCTCTCTCTCTCTCTCTCTCTCTACACACATCTACACACACATATATACATGTTTCGAGGAGACTTTTCCCAAAATAAGCCTATTTTACATTCTATTTTCCAAACTAGGCCAACTTCTGACGAAATTCCCAAACTAAGCTAAATCGCCATTCCGATTCGCGCTTTTACTGTTAAGAGGCGAAAACTTGATGAACAGAAAAATCGCTATTAGAAATAGCGATTTTAATTAAGAAATCGCTGCTGTAAATAGCGCTTCTAACATAAAAAAATTTTGTGAAAAAAACGCTATTACTAATAGTGCTTTTACTGTGCATATATTTTTTATTATTATTTTTTTTTCTAAAAGCGCCATTTGAATTGGCGTTTCTATGTTGCACCACAGCACACACCAATGGCACACACACCAATGGCACACCCACACCACTCAACACCACTCAAATATTAAAATAATATAATTTATATTTATAATAATCAATTATATAAATTTTATAATTTTCGTAAATATAAATTATTTTTAGGTTATGGATGGTTTGATTTATAATACGTATGTATGTAAGGGCAAAAATTTTTATTATCAAAAATAATTTATAATACGTATGTATTATAAAATTTTTTATAATAATTTATAATACGTATGTATTATTTGAATCTTTACATTTCTTATTTAAAATTTTTTACAGTAAACCCATCTTCACATTTTATAATACGTATGTATTATTCAAAAATAATTTATAAAAATTTATAATTAATACGTATGTAAATAATTTAATACGTATCTTCACATTTACATTTACAGTAAACCCATCTTCACATTTATATACGTATGGTTTAAGGGTAAATTTTTTGATAAATGACTTAAATGATAAATCAAACCATCCATAACCTAAATTTTTTTACCCTTACATACGTATGGTTTAATTAATTTATAAAAATTATTGTCATACGTATGTAAAAATTGATTATAAAAATTGTAAAAATTATTTATAAATTGATTATAAATTATTTAAAAATTATTATCAAAAATTGATTATAAATTATTATAATCTTTAGCCCCTCTCTCCCTCTCGCAAAGATTATTTAAAAATTATTATTAGAAATTGTAGATGGGTAAAAAAATTTATAATAATTTATATTTACATACGTATGACAATAATTTATGTATGACAATATTTATGACAATATTTATACGTATGACAATAAATTATTATACATATGACAATATTTACATACGTATGACATACGTATAATAATTATAATAATAATAATTTATAATCAATTTATAAATAATTTTTACAATTTTTATAATCGATTTTTACATACGTATGACAATAATTTTTATAAATTATTTAAACCATACGTATGTAAGGGTAAAAAAATTTAGGTTATGGATGGTTTGATTTATCATTTAAGTCATTTATCAAAAAATTTACCCTTAAACCATACGTATATAAATGTGAAGATGGGTTTACTGTAAATGTAAATGTGAAGATACGTATTAAATTATTTACATACGTATTAATTATAAATTTTTATAAATTATTTTTGAATAATACATACGTATTATAAAATGTGAAGATGGGTTTACTGTAAAAAATTTTAAATAAAAAATGTAAAGATTCAAATAATACATACGTATTATAAATTATTATAAAAAATTTTATAATACATACGTATTATAAATTATTTTTGATAATAAAAATTTTTGCCCTTACATACATACGTATTATAAATCAAACCATCCATAACCTAAAAATAATTTATATTTACGAAAATTATAAAATTTATATAATTGATTATTATAAATTATTATATATATAAATTATATTATTTTAATATTTGAGTGGTGTTGAGTGGTGTGGGTGTGCCATTGGTGTGTGTGCCATTGGTGTGTGCTTTGGTGCAACATAGAAACGCCAATTCAAATGGCGCTTTTAGAAAAAAAAAAAAAAAAACAAAAAATATATGCACAGTAAAAGCGCTATTAGTAATAGCGTTTTTTTCACAAAATTTTTTTATGTTAGAAGCGCTATTTACAACAGCGATTTCTTAATTAAAATCGCTATTTCTAATAGCGATTTTTCTGTTCATCAAGTTTTCGCCTCTTAACAGTAAAAGCGCGAATCGGAATGGCGATTTAGCTTAGTTTGGGAATTCCGTCAGAAGTTGGCCTAGTTTAGGAAATAAAATGTAAAATAGGCTTATTTTGGAAAAAGCCTCTGTTTCGAGGGTTCTGATTCGATTTCATTTTGTATATTCATCGATTTCCTCAACTGGGTCTCATCGTTTTTCGTCATCAAGATGCTCCAATTCAAGACTATGAAGAAGAAAATGTGGATGTTCTCTATTTGATATCTTCTCACAAACAATCCCACTTGTCCTCTTTCGCGTTATGGAAGGTATGACCACACACACAACCACCACAACATCACTACCCACTTCTCAAAAACTCAATTTTCGCCTTCGAATCCTCTCTTTCTGGTTCGCACCCACCACTCGCCCTCCTGGTGTCGACGATCCTTAGAATTTTATTGCTAATTTCTATACTTGTATACTCTGATTTATATTGAAATATGAGTTTATATTCTTGGAAATCGAGCAATTCGGATTTTGGGTCCAATTGTTTGGGGATGTTTGAGAATTTACGTGGGTTTAGTGAGAATTGGGGAGGTGGGTCGATGTCGGTTTCGCAATCTTTGGTGTTGGATAGTGAAGGGTGTGAGCTTGTGAAGACTCCACCAGTGAGAGTTGGAAAGAAAAGTGGGGCTTCAGAGGAGAAAGTTATGGCTGCTTTGAAGAATCATAGTGAGGCAGAGAGGAGGAGGAGAGAGAGGATTAATGCTCATCTCGGCACGCTTTGTGGCCTCGTGCCTCGCACTGAAAAGGTAAATTTATGATCAATAGTAGTTTTTGCTGATTTGTTATTGTTAGTATAGTCTTATTATGTTATAATTTTGTATAGTTTGTTGATTTTAATCTTCATATTACATATTCATTTGCTACAACGAAATTTCATGAGTAGGAAAGATAAAGAACAGATTCCTTAATTTGGTGAATTGGGGTTATTGATTTCATGTAATTTTACTTTTAGGCTCTCTTTGATTAGAAAGAAAAATAGTGGGAAGTGAAAGTGGTAGAAAGTAAAATGAAAGAAAAGAAGTATAAAGGAAAATGTATCCTCTTGCAAGCATTGATTAGGCTGAAAATTTTGCAAGAGAGAGAGAGATTTTAAATTTTCTTGTTCTCCTCTGTATTTTGCAAGAAATTAAAAACCTAGTTATAATACTAATATGGGTTGTACAAAAAAAAAATTAACTTTCATTAGTTTCCACCACTTTCATTCTAATGAAACTCAGCCTTAAGAACGTTCCAGCTTATGGAACATCATGATGGCATGCTTTAGAGAACATGCTAACAGGAAAGTGAGAGTTTCTTGTTTGCAGTTATTCTGTTTTACCTATGTTGTGATACATGTAGTTTCTTGGATAGTTAGACTAATGGCAAGACAACTTATGAATGGCTTTGTATTTGATTTGGTTCTTTTCTTGATTCTATTCCTACGATTGTTTTCAAGCATTGAATAGATTCTAAGACACCCGGCACTATGGTAATTTTTTTCATATGATTTTTTTTTTTTTTTTTTGCATTGGTCACATTTGTTGAGTTGTCATGAGTGATTGAAGTGATTTTGTGAACCCAACAGGGCATTCCTTCCTTTAACAAGGCTCTGTATATATAAATAACAATTGGGGTTCTACTTTTTTATTTATTTTTTATTTCTATAAGATATGGTACACTTTTTCAAATTATTTTTATTTTTATTTTTATCATGAAGTAAAAAAGACCCTCGTTTGTTTTTTCTATCCCGGCATGTTCTAAATTAGTGTACTTTTTGACTTTTTATAAAAAGATGTGTAAAAAAATAAAGAGGAGATGTTGATTGATATGACCCAAAAAGTGCACTTTTGTTGTAGATCCCAAACAAGGTCCGGATTTGGGAATCCAGAGTCTACGTATGCAGATATTAGTGTCTTCCTAATAAATTATTTATATTTTGATGATTAATAAATTGTGGTCAACTGGTATGGGCTTCACTCATAATATAGGGCATATCAATGCCCCAACTTAATTAGCAGTGGTAGAGGGCCACAAAATAGCTTTGAAAATTTTGAGTAAACATTAGAGTATTCCTTGATTTGGAATAAAAATTAGTTAAACTCAATTTAGTATAAATTTGGATGAAGGAGTGGAGAGCGTTTGAAGTAATTTTTACCCAAATTTAAGTTTGATATAGGTTTGAGTCAATGATTGGAGATGCCTTCTAGTTAGTAAAGATGGGTATATTTTTATCATTTGGAGTAATTTTGAGTATTTACAAATGCAACATAATTTTCTGTATGAAATTTGGCAAGATTATCTTGCTAATCGAATGATGATATATGTTTGTGTTTTCTGGACAATTAATAATAATTAGGTGATTTGCACTATTTAAATTTAGGTTTCATTGAAGGCTTTATTTTCAAATATTGAATTTGAGGAGCTTCGTTAATATCTTTGATCTTTGCATGCAACAACTTTTGAAGTAAGGAGAGAGAGATTGGTATCAAGCTAACAAAAGTCTTTTCATCTTACTTTATTAAAATGTAAAATGTCAAGTGACATGCACCATTACACAACAAAGTAAAGCAATAATTTATTACCAAATTTGACGTAGTATTACATCTGATGATCTTATGGTGGTTTTACTAGAATACACCTATGTATATATATTTGCTTACTAATATAATTAAGAAATTCTAGGAGGCCGTATATGTATTGATAAGTGATTGGCATGATTATGATTGGATGTGGGGTAGTATGCTAGCTGGTGAGATATGGATGGCACATCATATTTTGTGTTGTTTAACTTGTAAACAGACGTCTGTGAGAAGAACCGCCATTGAATTTTATAATCTATTTTTCAAAATAATAACTAGCTTTTCATGTCATCTTTCAATCTTGCAAAAGTTAACCAAATTGAAGGTGTCTTCTGAATTTTTTCACTTTTCGCAACTGTGTTCTCTATGGATTTCAGTTGACTGAGCCAATTCTGCTGTTAAGATGGCAAGCTGATCAATATGGAAACCATTAACCTTGTTTTTTTTAAAAAAATTTATTTATTTGTAGGCAGCATTGATGTTTATTGCACATATTGCTTGTGCCTTTGTCAGTAGAGTAAAACTATCACTAAGTTGACACTACAAACAAATATTATTTTTTTAAAAAAATCGCTGTCATTCGCATGTGATCTTCCTGTTACGAACATATCACTTGGCAAAGAGGGGAAGAAAGTAGAGCCTCTCTAGAGAGAAAGCTCCCCCCCCCCCCCCCCCCCCCGGAGTGTAAAAATGGTGTCTTTGCTGTGAGCTCAGGTTGTTGAGATGGAAAGTGAGTGTGAGAGTGTATAGGTGGCTCATGTTGCTCCGACAAGGTTCTAATTTCGGCGCCGTTGCTACAGTGTGTGTGAGGAGGTGCTGTTTTGAGCTGCTTAGCTATGGTGGTTAATGTTTTATGGAGGTAGTTGGTTTCAGTTACATCGGAGCTAGGGCCTCGTTGGTCCAGTCCGGCGGTTGTCATCAGAGGTGAAGTGTTAATGAAGGTGAATGGTGTGGTCTTCACTCTTGCTGATCATGGTGGAGGGTTTCTTTGATTCACCATGGTGGGATGTGGTTATTTGGAGGGTTTTCAAAGTTTACCGGCAGGTGTCTGGTTGCCCGTGTGCTGTTGTTTTGCTTCGCCTAGACACGTACAGTGGGTCTGGTTTGGAAGATTCAGTGGGTTTTTTTTATTCAGCAGTTGGTCTAGTTTGAAATGTAGTTCATTTGCAACTTCATCTGGGGTGTTGTGCTGGTTTGGCAAATGGTTTTGAGTGTCTTGCCGACATTCTTGCTTATGGGATAGGTTGGTGCCGCTACAGTTTTTTCGAAGTACTCCGGCAATGGTGGTTAGCGTGGGTTTGTTGATTGGCGTTGGTCATCATCGTCCGGCCGGTCGTTTGTTTGGATTGTCTGTTTAGGTTCCAGCAGTGTTCTGCGTGGTCACTGCCCATGTTTCGATCGTCAGAGTCTTTTAGAAATCTCGGCGTTTTTGATTGTCACAGGCGGTGGTTGTTCTAACGCCGGCCATCGTCGCTTGTCCAAGATGGTGTTGTTTTTGTTCTGGAATGATGAGGATGGTGTTGTAGTCTGCACGCAATGCCAAAGCGTGGAGGTGTTGTTTCTTCTCCAGCGCTGGTTTATCGCCGGTACAGGTTTGTGCGTGGTTGTTTGTAGGTTATCAACCACGTTAGGTTAGTTGTATCACCCACGTGGGTCTGGGTAAAGCTGCTGCTCAGGTTAGACCGATCTTTTGGTCTTTGAGTGTTATACACATAGAGAGGTGTTCTAGCACATGATTTTGAATCATGGAGGGATAGCTCAAATTTTGGGTAAATGTGTTTTGGGTAACTGATTTGAACCGAGTTTGGATTGGCAAATTTTGGGCCCTCTTGCATTGAATTGATTGATGTGGGCCTTGGGTTGAAATTTGTTCACGGAGGTGTTGGGATTATGGGACACTAGAAATCAATCATACACAATAACACAAGAGATTTACGTGGTTCGGCAATTGCCTACGTCTACGGGAGTGATATTCACTATAGAATTATCCCGGAAGGAGGTTACAACTCACACCTCACAACCCTGTATAGAATGCACTTTTACTCACAGATTATACACTCTATGTTTGTTTTCTTCAGCTCTATGTGTCACTCCCATCTCCAACCTTTCCTCACTCATCTCAATTTATAACAAGAGAGGAGGAGTGGGTTTGATGACAACAATGAGTGGGCTTGGTTGTGCCACCCTCACCATTTACCTTTGGTGAGTTGGTACTGCCCCACCAACTTCCTTTACCACATGGTGCCATCCACACCATGTGGATAGTGGGCTCCTTACCATGTGGGTTGTGGCTGGAGTTAACAATTCTCCCCTTTCACGCTCACATGGATAACTGACTTCTCACTTGAAGTCCATCCCAGTCAGATTCTTGTAAACTTCCTATTTGTCTCTAGTGACACCCTTGGTCATCATGTCAGACGAATTCTTGTCCGTGTGAATCTTCACTAGCTTCATCAGCTGCTTTTCCATCACTTCTCGTATCCAATGATACCGGACATCAATGTGTTTTGTACGTGAATGGTACATGGAATTCTTGCTCAGATCAATTGCACTCTGACTATCACAATGTACTTTGTACTCTTCCTGCTGTAGACCCAATTCTTGGAGAAACCGCTTTAACCACAATATTTCATTTCCAGCATCTGCGGCAACAATGTACTCTGCCTCTGTTGTAGATAAAGCCTGTTGTAGATAAAGCAACACACTTTTGTAGTTTAGACTGCCATGAAATAGCTCCCCCTGCAAAGGTGAACAGAAATCATGATGTAGACTTTCTACCATCAAGATCACCTGCCATATCGGCATCTGTTAAACCCTTCAAAATTGGTTCAGCTCCCCCGAAACATAAACACATTTTTGAAGTTCCTTTCAAGTACCGAAGAATCCATTTGACCACCTTCCAATGCTCCTTTCCTGGATTGGCGAGGAATCTGCTCACAACGCGAACTGCGTGAGCTATATCTGGCCGGGTACACACCATTGCATATATCAAACTTCCTAAGGCAGAAGAATAAGGGATTGCCTCAATTTCTTTCCTTTCAGAGCTGGTCGTGGGACACGAACGCTTTGTCACATTGAAATGGTTGGCCAGTGGTGTGCTGACTGGCTTGGCATCTTTCATGTTGAACCTTTCAATCACCCGTTCAACATATTTCTCCTGTGACAGCCATATCTTCTTAGCTTTTTTGTCACGAATATTCTTCATGCCCAAAATTTGTTGTGCTGGGCCTAAATTCTTCATATCAAAATACTGCGACAAGTCCTTTTTCAACTTGTTGATCATAGCAGTATTCTGTCCGATGATCAGCATATCATCAACATACAACAGTAGGATAATGAAGTTTCTATCCAAAAACCTTCAGAAATATACACACTAGTCTACCACCGTTCTTGTGTACTCGTGATCCACCATAAATGAATCAACCTTCTTGTACCATTGTCTCGGCGCCTGTTTCAAGCCATAGAGACTCTTCTTCAGTTTGCAAACTAGATTCTGTTTTCCTTTAACTTTAAATCCTTCTGGTTGCTCCATGTAGATCTCTTCCTCCAAATCACCATGGAGAGAGGCAGTCTAGACATCCATTTGTTCTACTTCCAGATTCAAGTGAGCTACTAATCCCAGAGCTACTCGAATGGAAGTCATCTTCACAACTGGGGAGAAGATCTCATCAAAATCAATTCATTTCTTCTGCCCAAAGCCTTTAACCACCAAACGAGCTTTATGCTGTAATAGTTTACCATTTCCATCTTTCTTCAACTTATACACCCATTTGTTCTTCAAGGCTTTCCTGTCTCTTGGAAGTGAAATAAACTCATAATTGTGGTTCTTCTGCAAAGAACTCATCTCTTCCTTCATAGCTTGCATCCAATAGTCTTTCTCTGTATGACTCTTAGCTTCCGAAAAACTTTTGAGCTCCCCCTCAACAGTAATCAGAATATACTGAGAAGCGGGATATTTGGTTGATGGCACGACAGCTCTTTCAGATCTTTGCAACTAAGGCCTAGTTGCCTCTGGTTAAGGGAGTTGCTCCCTCTGCTCAACATCCTCTTCATTTGGGTCTTCATCTCTTTCTTCCTAATCCTCAATTTCTGGCATAGGATCCTGCAACTCTGGCACTTCTTATTGCATATCATCACATCTAGCATTTTGTGATGGCTCGGGAGATAGAAACAAGTCTGGAGTGATGACATCTCTAGACTTTACAGATTTTTCAAAATCTGCTACTGTCTGGTTCTCTTGGAACACAACATCTCTGCTGAACATCTTCTTGTTCACTGGGTCCCACACCTTGTACCCAAATGTTGCATCTAAATTGCCCACAAATATGCATAGAGTGGACTTGTCATCAAGCTTCTGTCTGTTTTCCTTGGAGATGTGTGCAAAAGCCTTACACTCGAAGACTTTCAAGTGAGAATATGATACATTTCTTCTGGACTAGACTTCCTCAGGTATCGCAAAATTCAATGGGACTGAAGGTGACATGTTGATGAGATAACAGGCTGTACGGGCAGCTTCAACTCAGAATGACTTTGGCAATTTTGCCATTTTTGAGCATACATTTGACTCTTTCAATAATAGTGCGGTTCATCCTTTCTACTACCATTGTGGGGTGCCAAGAACTGTTGTCTCATATCGGATACCTCTGCTGGCACAGTATGCTGCAAAAGCATTGGAAGTGTACTCGCTTTCATTGTCTGTGCGAAGACACTTCAACTTCTTCCCGGCCTCTCTTTCCACCATTGCATAGAACTCCTGAAAGTGCTAAAATACCTCATCCTTTGTCTTCAGGAAATACACCCACAACTTCCTTGATGCATTATCAATGAAAGTCAGAAAATACTTGTGGCCGTCATGTGACTCCACTGGGCCACAAACATCCGAGTATACCATATTGAGCACTTCTGTTTTCCTCTTGCTCGTTGAACTGAATGATACTCGATGTTGCTTGCCATAAAGGCAATGATCACACGGTTTCAAGGCACTCCCTTTGGATAACGGTATTCTGGATTGCTTTGCCAACATATGCAATCCCTTCTCACTCATGTGAGCCAGTCTTCTGTGCCATAAGTCCAGTGATTCCTTGTCTTCTGCTGCATTAAGACTTTCTAGGCAAATCTTCGTTTGAGTCTTATATAGTGTTAAAGACATTTCTCTTTTGGCGATTGTCAAAGCTCTTCCTGTCAGCTTCCAACCAGTCATTTCCGAATGTACTTGTATAGCCCTGACGGTCTAGGGCGCTTTCGGAGATAAGATTGAGCCGCAAATCTGAAACATGACTCACATCTTTGAGAACCAGCTTGTGCCCAACATTAGTCTGAATACTAATGTCTCCAATATTCACAATCTTCGAATAACTAGAATTCCCCATTCGAACAGTGCCAAAATCTCCAGCGTTGTATAAGCTGAAGAGTTCTTTGTGGGAAGTGGCGTGATAGGATACAACTGTGTCTATCACCCATTTTGTGTAGCTGTGGTCAGCCACGTGAAGGCAACCCTCCTCTTCACCAACTGCAAAAAGTATTTCATCAGTTATTATGGCTGTCGTGTTCTCATCTCCCTTTGAGTTACTGCTTTGGTTTTTATCTTTTCGGCTTGGGCAGTTCCTCTTTATGTGACTCTCCTAGCTACAGTGAAAGCAAGTGAAGCTGGAGTTACCTCGACCTTTGTTGTCTCTGGATTTACTCTTGTTATTCTAGCTGTCTCTACTCTCGCTTCTTCCTCTACCTCTTCATTTACCTCTTTCTCTGCCTTTATCTTCTGTGACTAGCATGGGACTAATTACCTCTCATGTCTTTCCTTCTTGTCTCTTCATTGTACATGGCATTTGTGACCATGCTCATGGTCAGCTTCCCTTCTGGTGCGGAGTTGCTGAGAGAGACCACCAACGTCTCCCAATTGTCCGGTAAAGAACTGAACAGTAGTACGGCTTGCATTTCATCGTCTAAGCACATCTTGACGGTTGCAAGCTGATTCACCAGATTTTTGAATTCACTGGTGTGCTTGGCAATAAACATACCATTCTTCAACTTCAAATTGACAAGCCTTCTCATCACCAAGGCTTTGTTCCAATCGGTTTTTGACTGGTACATGTCTAACATTGTCCATAGAGAATCGGCATATGTCTCCTTGGCGACATGATGGTACACACCGTGGTCTATCCATCCATTATCTGATACAACCAATAGTCTTGCGGTTCATTTTTATCCAGTCATCATCTTTCACTCCTTCAGGTTTAACCATTTTTACAAAAATAGGGTCAAGTAGGTCTTTATAAAACAGGATGTCTTCCATCCGTGACTTCCAAATTACATAATTGGAAGGAGTTAACTTGAACATAGATCCTGAAGTTGATGTGGATTCCTCCATCGTTTCTTTCTTTTTACAGAAAACTCCGAATGTACAATCTGACCGTACGGATGCGTCCAGAATACTCCAAAGAGTTGGAAAATACTATCGGACCATCAAAAACAGACACAGAATGGCTTAGATCAAGCCAAAACGGTTTGAACAATTCAGATCTGTGGGTGTACCTTAGCCGCGCAGCAGCGTATAACTCTCGCCTCTGGGTTGACTGGTCAACGAGATGCTGACGTGTCTGATGATGTGGCGACACGTGGCTGCTAACGTGGTGACACGTTGTTGACGTAGTGACACATGTCTGATGATATGGCGACACGTGGCCACTGACGTGACGCCATGTGGCAGTGACGCGTTGATGACGTCACTATCACACGCAGAGTGACTCTCCTTCCTCCTTCAGCCGCGCGTTAGATGCGTGTGTGCAACTGGACTGACACGCCGGCTGGCGCGTGGCAACGCGTGTCGAGACTAGGATTCACGAGCCTTATTCAGGTGGCACGTGAGAGCACGTCTTGTTGTTTCTTAGGCTGTTCTTTGTAATTATGGACTCCTTCCCACAAGACATTGCTCTTGTTATGCTCAAAACCTGATTTTGAGCAACTTGATTTGTGGGCAGTTTCGAAAAACACTCTGTTTTTGTTCCGAAACGTGACCGACGAGGCTTTGATACCACTTGTTGGGACTATGGGACACTAGAAATCAATTACACACAATAACACTAGAGATTTATGTGGTTCAGCAATTGCCTACGTCCACAAGAGTGATATCCACTATAGAATTATCCTGGAGGGAGATTACAACTTACACCTCACAACCCTCTATAGAATGCACTCTCACTCACAGATTATACACTCTGTGTTTGCTTTCTTCAGCTCTGTGTGTCACTCTCATCTCCAATCTCTCCTCATTCATCTCAATAACGAGAGAGGAGGAGTTGGTTTGGTGACAACAATGAGTGGGCTTGGTTGTGTCACCCTCACAATCTACCTTTGGTGAGTTGGTACTGCCCCACCAACTTTCTTTACCACATGATGTTACCCACACCATGTGGATAGTGGGCTCTTTACCATGTGTAAGGGTGTAATAATGGCCCGGCCCAGCCCATGGGCTAAAATGTGGGGCCCAGGCCCAAGCCCACTCATAATAGGGCCTATGGTCAGGGCTCGAGCCTAGGGCCACGGGCTGGGCCTAGGGCCTGGGCTGGGACCTTGGCCCGCAGGCCGGGCCTAGTCGGGCTTTTTTTTAATAATAGAAATAAAAAATTAAAAAAAAAAATTATACTAAAGTATTTTAATTACGATTAATTAGATATTTTGTTTGGTTATGTAATGTTTTATAGTGATATTTAAATTTAGTTATATATGACTTATGTTTTTTTAATTGTAAACTTATAACTAAAAAAGTATGCAATTATGTAATTTTTTTTCTTTCAAAATGAATAATTTTATATATATAAAATTGAAACTTTCAATATTACAATATTAAATTAGTTATATAACATTTATTGAATGAATAATTTTTATTTCAAAATGAAATAAAATATTTCAAAAATTGATATTATTAAATAAATTAAGTGTAGATTACTAATGATAATATAGCAATTGCATCACTATAGGTCAAGTACATCCCAACTAGGTTGGCACCTACTAGCCTACCAATCATTTGCATTATACTCTACCTCAATAATCTAATACAAAAAAAAAAAAAAAAAACAAAAACAAAAACAAAAACAAAAAACAAAAACAAAAACCAAGAAAAAAACGAAATGAAATGAAATAGTAAAAAATAAATTGTTGATCAATCATCGAAAGAAGCAGACATTTCAGTCGCATTGCCCGATGATATGTCATCCAAATCATATTGAATTCGTTCCTTTTCACTAAAATTTTGTCTTCTTGTAAGCGCGTGCATATGATCCCTAGATATCATCAATGCCTCAACCATTTCGGGTGAAAGCCTGCTCTTGTAGTCACTTAGCACCCGTCCACCTGTACTAAAAGTTGTTTATGAAGCAACTGTAGAAATAGGAACGTTTAGTATATCACGGGCCATCTGTAAAAGCACAGGTCACATAGATTCATTTTGTTTCCACCATTTCAAAATGTCAAAATTATCGGAATCATCCACTGACAGGCTTTCCAAATAACGTTGCAGTTCAGAACTACTTACACTTGTATGTTGAGATATTCTTCTACTTTTTATTGCTGTGAAAATACTTAATCTCCTGCCTCGAGATTGTTGGACTGCTAGTGTAGTGTGTGTAGGTGTATTTATAGATGCAGATGCAGATGCAGCTGCAGCTACCCTGTATTCTTGAAATAATCTGTTACATGTTTGCATAATAGGGGCAAACTGTATTTGATTATTGAAAATACGCTCTAAAAATTCTTGTAAACCAACTTCTTTACACTTAGGATCAATTATTATAGCTAGACCTAATAGATGAAGCAAATGATGAAAATATTTATCAAATTTTTCTTTCATTGAAGTAATAATGGTTACATAAAGTTCATTACCTATATATTTTATGAAAACTTTAATTATTTCTGCTAGCGTATGTAAAACAAATGGTGAAGTAGGAATATATATATAAGAAAATAATTTTGTTGAAGTATCGAAAACTTTTAAAAAAATCTTTATACAAGGTTACTTAGCGCCAATTAAGTTCAGTGGGTGTCAGTACTCCTCCTATTGATGTTGTTACAAAAAATAAATATATTGCTCTTCTTAGTTTACAAGCTATTTTTAACATATTATATGTTGAATTCCACCTACTATCTACATCTAAAATTAATTTTTTAAATGACATATTTTCTCGTTGACAAATTTTTTTATATTCTGAAATTCGATTACTAGAAGACATAATAGTAAAAACTACATTTTTTATTACAAATACAAAAGTTTCGTATACATGCATAGCTTCTTTAACAATCAAATTTAAAATATGGGCACAACAACGAACATGAAATAAATCACCATCAACAAGTAATTGTAAAGTTGATTTTAAATGGGCTACAATTTGATTATAATATGATGTATTATCTAAACTAATTGTAAATATTTTATTTTATAAAGCTCACTCATATAATACATTTCTTATTTCTACACCAAGTGAATGACCAGTGTATGGAAGTTCAATTAATTTAAATGAAATAATTCTTTTATTTAGGCCTCGTTTGGCAATAAGCTGATTCAGTCAAAAAGTTACTAAAAAAGTCAAAAAGCCAACAACTCATGCCAAAAAGTCAAAGATTTTCTTTTCTCTCTACTTTTTGCACATCTTTTCGTAAAAAGTCAAAAAGTCATCCCAAATATACTAGTTTTTTTTAGTTCATATTTTAGCTAAATAGTCAAAAAGTTACTAAATTACTCTGTTTCCAAACGAGGCCTAATTTCCAATCATTATCAATAAAATATGCAGTGATACATTGATATTCAAAACTATTATTTGACCACAGATCAGATGTTAAACAAACTCTTCCATTCAAATCTTTAAAGATATCAAATAATTTACTTTTAATATCCTCAAATTTCTTTAAAATCCTGTTTCTAATAGTATTTCTTGAAAAATTTTAATATTGCGATGCAAAACTTTCGTAAATCATTTCGATAAAATCGGGACTTCACTAGTACTAAAAGGTTGTCCTTTTTTAATAATATAATCAATTATAGAATTTTGTGCACGTATAGAATCTTATGAAAATGTTTGCAAATTACCAATTGATGAAGCCCCTAATTGCATTTGACTTCGAATATTAGGTTGTTTACTTTGTAAATGTTTGTAAGAATGCCTTTTTAAATGACTAATATCCCCTGTAGATGTACCACTAAGTAAACGTGCACAATATTTACATTTTGCTGTAAATGTAATTTTGCCATCAGGATTATTTATAGATATTTTTTCAAAATGTTTCCAAACACTACTACTTCTGCTCTTAGATGATGATGATGATGTAACTGTTGGAACATGGATATTAGAAGGAGAATCAACAGATTCATATGGTGTAATATATGTATCAACATCGACATAAACATTAGGCATATTAGGATCCATAGTAATGCAAATAAAACAATATATAAGAATTAACAATTAATTTAAATAATGTGTAAATTCAATCAGTAAAAAATAATAATTAATATATGTACATAAATTTAATTAAACTAGTTAATGTTATCAACTGGCGAATGCGATATAAAAATTTTCTTCTTCTGCTAAAAGTTTCTTGTTGCACAAGTGCAATAGCCACTTAGGGATGGCACTTCAAAATTAATTGAGAGTTGAGAGAGATTGAGAGAGTTGAAGAGAGAGAGAATGATTTGTTGTAAAATATATTTTGAAAACTAAAATATATTTATACTAGTTTAAAATCTATCCGTTTGAATTATTATGACTATTTTATATATATCCGTTTGAGTTTGTAACGGCTCAAAATTGAGGTTAGGCTAGGAAATGGTTGCCTCCTTCTCGAGCAACCATTTGGACGGTGCTCTTTGGCCAGTGGAAGTCATCACGGGTCCTGTGTTGCTAATCGAAATCGTTCAATGTATACAACTCGTCGAGTATTATATGTTTGTAAAAAATCACATTGATCGGATATCTATAACTATCTTATCGGATTAGTTTTTTTGTAAATCATTAACTGTAATAACATGCATTTTTATATCAAATTGATTTGATCATGTAATTAGCGATATCCGATTAACGTGATTTTTTACAGGCAAATAGTAATGGAAGAGTTCTACACATTAACGGTTCGGATTATCAAAATGAGACTCGTGGTGAGCCCCCACAAGCCCAATATTACCTTCCAACTTAACATATATATATATTTTCACGTGAGCTTAGGACCTTAGGTGTACTTTCCCATATATATTATTAGGTGCACTTTCCCACTTTTCCAGCCACACACACAGACTGTACTGTTATGCACACAGTGATACATTATATCATCATTTTCCATTAAATAATTCATAATTTGATTTTAATTTAATAAATTATTATTAATTTTTGTTTTATTTTTAAATTATTGATGTTATTTATTTAATTATATTAATTTTTATTTAATTTTTTTATTTTTTATTTTTATAAAATCAATATTTTTATTTTTTTATTTTTATAAGATCAATCTTTTTATTTATTTATTTTAATAATCTGTTTGGTAACATTTACGTTTTCAGTTTATATTTATAAATTGATTTTTGTTTATTTTTTTGTTTATTTTTAGAAAAACATAAACTACAAACGCGTTTGATAATTGAAAAAATGTGTAAAAAATTTTAAAAATATAAAAAAAAAGTGAGAAATGGCAAGTGGCGGCGGAAGATGGTGGTGGAAAGTGATGACAGTGGGTGGTGGGTAGCGGGTAGGTGGTGGTGGTGGGTGGGTGACGGTGGCAGGTGGTAGCGAGTGGGTGGTGGTGGCGGGTGGTGGTGGGTGGCGGATGGCGGGTGGTGGTGAGTGGGTGGGTAGGTGATGGTGGCGGGTGGTGGGTGGTGGTGGTGGTGGGTGGGTGACGGTGGCAGGTGGTGGATGGTAGCGAGTTGGTGGTGGTGGTGGTGGTGGGTAGTGGTGGCAGGTGGGTGGATGGCGGGTGGGTGACAAGTGGCTGGTGGTGGTAGATGGTTGGTGGTGGCGGGTGGTGGTGGCAGTAGCGGGCAGTGGATGGTAGTGGCGAG
This sequence comes from Camellia oleifera, assembly GCA_022316695.1. Classification (NCBI taxonomy): domain Eukaryota; kingdom Viridiplantae; phylum Streptophyta; class Magnoliopsida; order Ericales; family Theaceae; genus Camellia; species Camellia oleifera. The sequence continues at coordinate 52,527,265 of CM039313.1, read as the reverse complement.
TGGTGGGTGGTGGTAGCAAAAGACGGTGGTGAAAAATGGTGGCGGGCGGTGGCTAGTGTTGGTGTAAAAAAAAAAAAAAAAAACTGAAAACTCAAAACGGAAACACATTTTTTGAGTTTATATTTTTTGGCCAAATTTATAAACTGAGATCACTGATTTATAAATCAAATATTTACCAAATAAGTTTTTATTTGAGTTTTTAAAATTTTTGTAAATATAAACAAAAAACTAATAACATAAGTGTTACCAAACGGCACCTTAACTATTGTAAGTTTTTTTTTTTTTTTGAAATTTATCGGGCCGGGGCGGGCAACCCCGCAAGGCTTGAAATTTTTTGGGCGGGGCCCCAAAATGTATTACCCGGGCCCAAGGTACTGGGCCGGGGTTAACCGGGCCGAAACGGGCCGGGCCCGCTGCGGGCTTCGAGTTGCCCACGGGCCTTGGGCCATTTTTATATCCCTAACCATGTGGGTAGTGGCTGGAGCTAACAGGAGGTTTTTAGAGAATGGTTCCGTGGGTTTTCTTTTGCCTAGGGTCTGGTGTCTATTTGGCTTCACCAACAGTGGAGTTAGATTATTTATGTGATTGGTTGGTGGGCCCATATGAGGTTTATATGGATTTTTTTGTTGAGCCACTGGACAGCGGTATATTGTTGTAGCAATTTATTTATGATGATTGATTACGTGATTCTCATCCTCATGTGACTCCATATGAGGTTGGTCCTGAGCCATGTCCGCCATGGGCGATTAAGGGGTCATTGCTATGGGGAATTGTTGGTTTGATGACTAGCCGAATTGGAGACTAGGAGATGTGTGGTCTGCTGATTTGTTCTGATTGCCTCTTGTCTTCATATGTCTCATCTTGATTGGTCTTTTAGCTGTCCCTGAAATGGAGTGAATGGGACACTGTCGTGGGAATCGAGGCTTGGTGATCAGCCAAGGAAGGGATTGGTAGATGTGGTGATTGCTCTTATAATGGAATTGACTTTGACTGTTGCTGCAGTGGTTATTGGGTTGCACTATACTTCTATTAGATTGTTAATTATGGTAACTGGTTGTGCGAGTTTCATGTGACTCCATCCGGATCCTTCATGGGGTAGACCTTTTCCTCTGTCATGGCTTTTGTTAAGTGGCTATGGATGTCACGGCCATGAGGAGAGAGATGCTTATTGGACTCTATGTTTTATCTGTGGTAGAGACTGCGAGCTTGTAGGGGTGGTTATCATACCTTGATTGGTCTGGGTAGGCGTTTAGCTTATTTATTTTGTTTAGTATGTGTGTCGATTAGATTATTATGTGTGTTATGTTGCTTCATGTTATATACTTGCCCATATATCTTCCTCATATTTCTATCTATTATCTTTGATGATAGGGGTAATTTGGGAATAAAAAGGATATATTGGCAAATTTTCGACTTTACTTGTGATTTTCCTTTGGTTTCCCGGGAATTGCGAGGTTTGTTTTATGTTCTTTTATTTTGGTTTACTCTATCCTCTCTTTGGGGTTAGTGTTAGATTTATTATATTAGTTGGGGTATGTCCCTTGTAAATGTATATATTTTTTTATCTTTAATTATGACTAATCCACCTAAAAAAATCTTCATGTTACGAGGTTTAGGTTGAAAAACTTTCCTAATTAAACTGCTCGTTATTAAACTATTGTGAAAGTTCTGTTGCAACTGAAAGTGATGAAGAACTGAGATTAAGGGTCGGTTTGGCATAAATTAAATAATACAAAAAGTTAAAAAGTCACTATCCTATTTAAGTCACATCATCTTATTTAAATTACATTACCTCTCTAAGACCATCTCCAACGGTTCACCAAACCTGATATCAAATTCAAAATTTGGTGAAAAAATCACTTTTTTGAGCTCCAACGGTTTCACCAAATCGATATCAAATCGAGAATTCACCAAACATTTCACCAAAATGAGAACAGGCGAAGCATTTCACCAAATCACTGTTCCTGACTGTTGGGGGAGACCAAACGGTCGACCAGTCGGTTGATCGGCCGGTTGACCAACCGGTTGTCCCGAAAAGAGTTCAAACAGTTCAACATTTCTGGTTCAAACCGTTCAAAAAAAAAAAAAAAAAAAAAAAATTTCGCCTAACCGGTCGACCAACCGGTCGTCCCAGAAAAAGTTCAAAAAGTTCAACAAAAAAGGTTCAATTCGTTCAAAAAAAAAAATTTCACTCACCGGTCGACCAGCCGATCGACCGGCCGGTCGACCAACCGGTTGTCCCGGGCAGATTTGATATTTGGTGAACCATTGGAGCCTCTGGTATCAAATTGGAGAATGAGTGATTTTTTTACTCAGATTTGGTAAAAAGTTTAATAACCGTTGGAGATGCTCTAACATATCACATCAAACCCAACCCAAACTCAACTCATATAAGTCAATAAGTTAAAAAGTGCACTTTTTTAAAACATCCCAAACCAATCCTAAATTTAGTTCGACTTCCTGATTATCAATTTCTGTATTTTTCTATTTTTTGTTTATTGATAATCAATAACTTCTCAATCATTTCATTGAAAATGAGAGAGAGAGAGAGAGAGAGAGAGATTATCTGCTGGAAGTGGATTTCCATGAATTGTTTTCCTTATCAATACACTATGATTTTTTTTTTTTTTTTAAATTCTTTTTGGTTTTCATTTTCAGAATTCACTTTCAAAAAATTCAATTTTTCGTTTTTCATATTTTTTTTGTTTTCACTAATTTTTTTTTATAATATTTTAAGCATTTGTTTTAAATTTTTAGACACGCCTAACATAAATACACTTAAAAAATATAGTATTTATAAAAAAAATATTTAAAAAAATTCACTAAATATCAAAAATACAAAAAAAATACAAAAATATAAAAATTCACTGTATTTTTCATATTTTTGTGTATTTATTAATTTTTTAAAATATTTTTTTACTATGTAGATACCTCTGAGTAAAGTGCATTTAAGAAAGTAAAAAATTGCTTAACATTTTAAAAATATTCACTAAAAACAAAAAAAACACAAAAAATAAAAAATTTAACTTTTAGAAAATTGAATTTAAAAAATTAAAATCAAATACTGTATTTTGATATTGTCCCTAGTTATACGTGGTGATTTGTATGTCAAGTAAACAGAAAAAGGATTTCATTTTTTTATTATAATTTGTTTATAGGAGAAAAAAAAAAAAAAATTATGGTTCATAGCAATTTCCATGATGTGATATGAGCTTACTCTGTGTTTGAATTGTTGTTCATAGATGGACAAAGCTACGTTGCTTGCAGAAGTTATAAGCCAAGTGAAACAATTGAAGAAAACCGCAACAGAATCCAGTAAAGGTTTAATTATTCCAATGGACACTGACGAGGTAAGAGTTGAGCCTGAGACAAATATTGGGGGAGACAAAAATATTTCATTGAGGGTATCTCTCTGTTGCGATTACTGGCCTGAACTTCTCTCCGAACTCAAACAAGCTCTTGATGCCCTTCATCTGAATACGGTGCAAGCAGATATCTCGACCTTGGGCAGCCGGGTGAAAACTGTTTTAGTTTTCACCAGCAGGAAAGACACAAATGGGGACAATGCTGAGGCATGCCAACTCCTCATGAACTCTGTTCATCGGGCTTTGAGCCGTATCGTGGATAAGGGTTCTGCCTTGGCAGAGTACTCACCCAGAACTACACTTCCAAACAAGAGGCGGAGGATTTCGTTTTATGATTCTTTGAGCTCGTCTTCACGAGAATAGAGATTCTGGCAAGTGGTGATAGGGGCTGGTTGGTGTGGCTTATCGAATTGCATATTACATCTTTTTTTGGAAATTTGTGTTCAATGCAGTTTCTACTTACAACTTATAATGTAGAAATAATTTAAATAAATTGAAAAAAGTGACTATTAAGTAGGGAAGTGAGATTTTTTGCTTCTATTTTTTCATTGTCAGTGTGTAACTTGGTTGAAGCTGTATCAAACAAGCCTTTGTAATGTACAATACTTTATAACATAAAAATGGGGGTCTGCTAAGTGTTGTATGGTGTAATTGTTTCTATGCATTGTATGATACCTCAAGTTGCCTGATAGTGATGTTGTACATATATATATATATATATTTGGTATTAAAAAGTTTAGGTCAGGGGAGACTTATCTCAGTCCAAGGCAAGCCGCAGATTTCAGCAAAGGCTTACATTGGATTTATAGATCGCCCACCAAGGTGAACTGCTAGCAGTGGGAATCAAAGCAAAGCCTTGAAGGCGAAGAGTCCCATCTTTACCAATTCAACTAACCTCTGTTGGCAGTGATGTTGTATATTGTAAAAGGTGATTCCATATCTTTATTTGGAACATGAATGTGTCAAACAGTTTGATGTTGTTTTGTATAAATTTTTACGAACTTACATAATTAATCTCACAAAAATTCATACAAATTTGCATAAGTCTATTTATAAAAGTGAATTTATGCGAATTTTTGTTCAATTTACGTATTTTTTTAGATCACTTGTGTAAGTTCATGAAAATTTACATAATTTTGTGGACCTGAATTTGCATTAAATTTATACATTTTTGTGAGATCATTTATGTGAGTTCATAAAAACTTACATAATTTTATAGTAGGATTACATACTATATGTATTGTGCACTGAAGCATTAACCATTGCAACCCTCAGTGCTATGGAATCAACTACCACCGAAACAAACAAACATTTTATTAAAGGCTTGTTAGACGTTGCTCTTCTTCCGATTGTTTATAGTAGAGGCAGACATTTGTAGGACCGGACCAAGTTAGGACCAACACTATATAGTAAGGAACGTTATGTTTGCTCAAGTTTAACTCGGTCTTAACATCAGGCTTCTACATCTGTCCGAGCCCAACCATTGTGTTATATGTTTAAAAAAACTTAAAATGTTTCATAATTAAATTCAATCACACATCATATTTCTTAAATAAATATATTGACATTAAAAAAACTTGAAAGATTTTCTGTATAGATTGAAAGATTTCTTAAATAAATCCAATCACATATTATTATAAATGTGAGTTTCAATAAAATCAATAAAGATTAAATCTAAATCCCAAAATAATATATATTTTTAACATATTATAATTTATTTATTTATTTAATAATGGGTCGGGCCGAACCAAACCGAATTGAAAGTATAAATCCTAAACCCAATTCATTAATATAACGGACTAAAAATATTAGCCTAGTCCGGTCCTATAGACGAAAACAATCTTCCCAAACTCTTAAAAAATAAGTTTGGGCTAAGCGGATTGTGCGGGGCGATATCCATTCCTAGTTTATAGGTATTTAAAAAAGAATATATATACATAGGGGTGTGTGTGTGAGAGACAATATTTGATACAACTTTAATTTATAATTTATGAATAAAAAATTAATTATCTAAATTTAAAAAATAGTACTTTTAGATTTTACATTTTAATTAGAATCCATTGACGATCAAATAGGTGAACAATACCAAGTTTGACAGACATTTAAGTTCCTAGTATAAAAATGAAAAAATTATGGAACGACCGTATACATTAGAAGCAATTAACTACCCCCTAATTTATATGTAATATACAACATCATTTGGTGATTCTAATGAATTTTTTTTTTTTTTTTTTTGGTAGAATCACCATTTACATACATAAGCAAATCTTTTTTTTTTTTTTCTTTTTAGATTTGAACATAAACATTAACAAATCTTATTAATTTGTTTTTACTTATAATTTTTTTTTGTCTTTAATAGATTTTTTTCAGTTTTTTTTATTATTTGTTTTTTACTTTCTAGTTTGTCTAATCAAGTAAATTTTAGAAATTTAATTTTTTTTCAAATTTTTGAAAAATTTACTAAAAATGAAAAAAAATGAATAAAAACCATTGAAAAAGCCAATTTCACATATTTCATTAATGTTAATTACAATTAAGACTTTTTAAAGACTCAATAAAATTATGATAATTTTTAAAATATATGAATATCATAACTAAAATATATGAATATCATATTTCATTAGTGTAAAGTAATATGATTAAGAGCTTAAGAGAAACAAACAACTGATAGGTATATCAATTTGAAGAGATTAGGCGTTTAGCTCAAGAACAACAAATACTCTTACCAGACATAGCAATGACAAAATTAGCACAAAGACTATGACAAATATAGCTATAGTAGTGAGAAAGAGACAAGGGAAGGAAGCAAACAAATTTATAGTGGTTCGGCTTCAACCAAGCCTACATCCACTCCTCAAGCTTTACTTAAGATTTTCCACTATCTTCTAGCTTTACAAGGATGCTAGCAACCTCTTCACAAATGGGGCGATTCTCCATAAATTTACATAGACTTTCTAAGTTCTCAAACCCTTGAAAACCTTAGGTGATTCATAATCACTCTCAAGGAATCCAAAAACCAAACCTAAGTGTACTACACTCTTACAATGTTTGAATGATAAGTTTTGCTTCACAGAAAGTTTGAAATGAAACTCTCTCAAGAAATATTACAAAGATTGAAGCTTTGAGTTATATTAGTAAAAACCTCTCGTGGGTATATATGCTTAAAGCTAAAATGCTTTGTGTATGATTTTCTGAGAATAAAATGAAAACCAAATGAAGAACTTCTCAGATAATCAAAGAGAATGAGATTGATGAAAGATCAGAAATGATTTCTTGCTTGTGTTGTTGCTCTGTTGTCATTGTATCTATTTCAGCAGTAGGAGTACTTCTATTTATAAAGAAGAAATGTATCCATTGTTTGTTGCGTGTGTTAAGAAGATTAAGTAAGATTTTGGTTAAATCTACTATACTCAAATTTGTATTTCCTATACATGATTTGATGTTGAAGGAGTTAAAGAATGGGTCTGATTGATGACAAGTAAATTTAAAAAAGAGTCGTTGCAACAGATTCATACAGAGTAGACGTCCACCCGGATGTCCTAGTTGGAGTTTTTTTCTTGGTGGTCATCCGCCATGACCGCTGCGGATGTCGAGTATATTGTTGGTTTGACAGCCAGTGTGAAGCAAAGTTGAAACGGAGCTATTAGGGGCCGAAAAGTGTAATTCCATTTTAAACAAATCAATCTTTGCCTCAAGTTCAAGATCAATGCTTTATCTTTCATAATTTTGAAAGTTCCCAAATCACAACCCACAAACACACTTGATCCTTGCATAACCTTATTCTATGGACAATCTAGAGTTCATTCATATGGTATTCATAAGGTTGAGTTCCAATCATAAACAAAATCATAGAACCCAAGGTCTAATTTCTTAAATTGAGCTCAATTAAATACATATATAAAACCCTAACCCAATTGGGTTTCAAATCTTCCAATATCACTATGATTTCATGAAATTAATGCATTAAACATAAGAATTCAAGGTAGACTTCCATACCTTAGTTCAATCTTTACCTTTCTCTTAGCTCTCTCCAATTTCCCAAGCTTTTATGGTTGATCTTCTTCCTCTCTCTTCAATCTCTTCAATTTTATCTTCAAACTCCCATGAATGTTGAGCTCTCTCTCTTAGAGAAGCTTCCTCTCTCCTTTTCCCTCTCTTTCTCTCGGTTCTCTCCCTCTCCCTCAAATATTTTTTTGGACTCCAAAATGATGAGTTCACCTCATATGGCATATATATATATATATATATTACATAAGCTTATCACAATAGAGGGAACCAAACGCACCCTTACGAATCGTACGAAATCAAATTTCAATTAAACTTCCCAGATGACTCTAAAAATTATGTTAATCATAACTATGTACTCCGTTCTGGTTTCTGAAGCCTCTAAGGCCTTCAATTTGCAGTGCAAAGTTAACCACCCAAACACACCTTAACGAATCATACGAAATAAATTTCTAATTAAGGCCCCGTTTGGGAACTTACTTTTTTAGCCAAAAAGCTAAAAAGTTACTAAATTAGCCAAAAAGCCAATAACCCATACCAAAAAGTCAAATATTCTCTTTTCTCTCTACTTTTTGCACATCTTTTTGTAATTAGCCAAAAAGTCATCCCAAACATACAAGTTTTTTTTACCTACCTTTTTAGCCAAATAGGCAAAAAAGTTACTAAATTAGCCTGTTCCCAAACGAGGCCTAACTTTCCTAAATAACTCTAAAAATTTCCATTAACATATCCAAGTACTCAATTTTGATTTTTGAACCTATAAAGGTCGGCAATTTCAATTTTAAAGTCGTAACTCAACAGATAATGCTTCAATTTGAATATATATCATTAAATTAAAGTACATTAACCCACAATTAGTTAAAGATAATTTCCAATACACATTTTGGGATCGTTACATTAGCAAAAAGGGTTGTATCAATCTTTTCTCTAGTAAAATCATTTTCAATCAAAAATTTGCTCAAACGTTCATACCATGCACATGATGCTTATTTCAAACCATATAGAGCTTTTGAGAGTTTAAACACATGATTTTCAAAACTAGGAGGTTGTTTGACGTAAACTTTCTCATTTATAAAACCATTTAGAAAAGCACTTTTACATCCATTTGATGAAGTTTAAAATCTCTAAAACATGCAAAGGAAAGCAACATGCGAATGGCTTCTAATCTAGCTATCGAAGCAAAAGTTTATACCTTCTTCTTGATTGTATCCTTGTGCAAGAAGTCTAGCTTTGTTTCTTACAATTGTGCTGGATTCATCAAGCTTATTTCGAAAGATCCATTTGGTGCCAATAATGGTATGATCTTTAGGTTTTGGCACTATTTCTCATACTTTGTTTCTCTCAAATTGGTTGAGCTCTTCATACATGGCCATCATCCAATGTTCATCGAATTCGGCTTCTTGAAAGTTCTTAGGCTCAATCTGTGAGAGAAAAGCGAAGTTACCACAAATATTTCTAAATGAAGAGCAAGTGGCGATACCTTTGGTAGAATCACCTAGGATAAAATCTTTAGGGTGATTATGAACAAACTTCCATTCTCTTGGCAAATCATCGTTGTTTCTACCTTCTTCTTGAGATGGGAGAATAGTTTGTTCAATCTCTTTGTTCAAATCACACGATTGACCCTCTTCTTTGTATATGCTTGAATCTTCCACGTTGGGTTTCATGTCTACAAAAACATCACTAGTAATTTGCTTTTGAGAAAAGATATTAGTTTCATCAAAAGCCACATGTATAGATTCTTCAACAACAAGAGTTTTTTTTTAAAAAACGTGCGATAAGCTTTACTAGTTAAGGAATAGCCAAGAAAAATTGCTTCATCGGATTTTGAATCAAATTTACCCAAGTTGTCCTTACCATTATTATGCACATAACATTTACAAGAAAAAACGTGCAAGTGACTAATGTTGAGCTTTTTATCATGCCAAAGTTCATAAGGAGTCTTTTTGAGAATTGGTCTAATCAATGCATGATTTAAAATATAGCATGCGGTTTGAACGGCCTCGGCTCAAAAATATTTAGGAAGATTGTTTTTCCCAAAGCATTGTTCTGCTCATTTCTTCCAAGGTTCTATTCTTCCTTTCTACTACACCATTTTGTTAAAGGGTTCTAGGTGTAGAAAAAGTATGTCCAATTCCATGCTCATCGCAAAACAATACAAAATTTTCATTTTCAAGTTCTCTTCCATAGTCGATTCGAATATTAGTAATACGAAAGTCTTTTTCATTTTGAATTCTATGACAAAGTTTTGTAAAAGAAGAAAAGGTTTGTAGACGTTCCCGAACGTTCCGGGAGGAGATCCCCTTTTTGTTCATTTGAGCTCACTACAGTTCAAGGACTTAATGTCATGGTCCTACATCTAATCTCGCAGAGTGCAATGCAAGACCGATGAAATCATCAAAGAGTCCAAATCCGGCAAATCGTTTTTGAAAACAGATTTTTTTTTTTTGAAAGAAGTGCCAAACATGGACTGCTTTGCCAGATACAAAGTCGCCACCTAAATATTTTATTTTTGGGGAAATTTAGGAAACCCTGACTCGTGCCTAAGGCCACGTGTCTATCATCACCAAAGTTGCCTCGACTCGGGAACTTGGGTACGATTGGGGAAGGTCACTTCGTGAGCACCCCCGCTCGCCCGATCAAAGATCGGCCTCTACTAACCGTGATATCAAGTTTTGAAAACATTATGTATTCTTATTCCGGTTATTAGCCTAGAATTACTATGTGATGCGCACAACATACAAGTATAGACTGGGTCGCCTGAATCGAAACGAAACATTTCATGTTTGTTTTGAAAACAGTTTGCTACTCATAAGTAGGCTAAAATGTGGATTTGCCACCCTCAGGTGGGCTTAGAAAAGATGGTGATTTGCCACTCTCAACTGGGCTTAAAACTCACAGTCAATGCATTATTCCAATTCAAATAACCCAACCTTCACCCACAGGCATTCAGGCAGTTATATCACATAAGCACATAGCTTTATGGTAAGCATGCTATCATGGCAGTCACTCACACACATGCAAGGATGCTAAAGCATAAACACTTACCAAGTACTCCAAGCCAAAACAAAAGCCATGTTAGAAATCCATGCATGATCCTAACTATACAGAAATGCCTAATGCAACACATGCAAAAATGCAACTATAGCAGGCTCGGCTATTCTAAAGATGGCATGTGAAATGCTACAGGTAACACGTATTTAATTTGGAATTGAAATACAAATGCAGTTAGTGTGATGCGCCAAGTCCGGTGCATGCAAGACAGATGAATGAATGCAAACATGCAAGTATAAGTATGCTAATTGAAACATGCCCTAATCTAACCATCATAAGCTGGTAAATAAAAGGGAGAAAGACGTGGGGTTAGAAGACATACATCACACACACATACACACACACTTATTACAGTTGTGCCCTCGCTCGGAGGGTCCGAATAAATAATACAATCCCGAATAAATAATACAGTCTAAATAAGTATAAAACCCTAATTAATTAATAAATTAATCTAGGAAAGCAGGTAAATTAGCACGCAAATCCATAGACCGCCTCAGCTCTGTTCCGAATGATGAATGATGCATACTTGAGTTGCCTTGCGCGGAAATCCATTGCGATGCCCTGGTTTGTCTCTGTTTGCAATTGTTCTCGGAATGTTGTGTAAGGCTTTAGAAAGCTGTTGATCCTTGATTTGCTACAACAGAGAACAAGAAAAGGGCATGGCAAAGTATTTTCACATATGTATGCTTGCCTCGATCCTCGTGCCACCAATCACGCATCTCGATGCATGATGGCCGAGGAGTTGAATTGCACGACTCGATATGAAATGAATGCACATGAAAACACAACAAGGCCTAGACTCCATCATGGATAATCCGGAGTGTCGGCGACTAGGAATTGAGACACATTCCGTCACTTGGAGTACGAAACGTCCCTCGTTTCCCATGTTTGGGCTAACTCCTATCCCAAACACAATGCAAATGAGATGGCATACACAATGCGACTAACATGTAACCTAGCATACGCAATGCTATGGACTAAAATGGCATACGCAATGCACATAATGTAACATGGCATACACAATGCTCTAATATGCAATTTAGCATACGCAATGCTATGAAATGGCATACATAATGCACGATGGACTTACACCAATATGAGTGGACCTCAGCCACACTCACATTAGTAGCCATTAGATGAAAAAGAGACAACCGAAATGTGTGCACACATGCACGCATACTGAGGACCGAACCTAAGGCATAAAATGCCACTCTACCAAAGTATGGCAAGGGATGCAAGATAGCATGCAATAACATAAATTACAGCTCTGAAAAAGTATGCAAAGTGATCCCGAAACATGGAAACATGGCACCCGATGCATGAAGTAAACCCCAAAACTCAAAACTAGGCACATGTATTGACTTATAGCTATGCAAAGCAAGCATTATTTGACTATGAAGCACAAAGACAGAGCCAAGGCAGTCCCAAAACATGAACATTTCTAGTTCAAAGCATGACCAAAAGATGCTAGCATGATGGACTAAAATAGCATGCAACTTTGACTAGCAAACATGGTTTACATGACATGTATATGAAGCGTATGAAAACTCATCGAACTAGCAAAAATCAATGAATAAAACATGCCAAAATATGCCCAAATAATCACTGAAATGCAGCCAATGCATGCCAAGATGATGAGCTCCCTTAGAGGGCCATACAAGGGGTTATTAAGCACATACAAGATAGACATGAAGCATAGCAAAACCACATCTGGAAATGGACTATGAAAGCCCAAAAACTCACCAAATGGGCCCTGAAATGAGTTTAGGAAACATGCAAAGAAGGACCCCTTTGAAAGGCCTTGGATGAGATTGCTCTATACATGCATTGTAGACATAAAATATGGCCAAAAGGGCCTTGGACAGAGCCAAGACAGACCCCAAAACTCACAGAATAGGGGCTGGAAAGTGACTTCAATGCATGCAAAATAGGGTCCCTTTGGAAGGCCAAACATGCTAATAAAAAGAATGAGGGGTGAGAGGGTCACCCCTCTATGATTTCAAAGCTCAAAATCTCATTAAAGCCACTGAAAATCCATTGGATTTCAGTGGCTAAGAGGCCAAAACAAGACTTATGCAAATGCTCAAATGTATGGCTCAAAGCATGTGGAAATGAAGCATGCAAGGAAGGAGATGACTTCAAACAGAAAAGTGACCTCAATAAAACTTAAAGAGGAGATCAAAATAAGATTTTTTCCAGTTTATACCAAATCTCAAAAATGTTCACAAGTAGGGCTAAAATATGATGCAAAAATAGCCCTAAAAGAGAGATAAAGGACAAGGGGCAGCAGATGGTCTCAAACAGCAAAGAGCCCTTCAACAAAGTTGAAGAGGGGCTCAAAATAAGATACTTTACAGTTTAGGTCGAAGCCCAGAAATGTAAGCAAAAGGGGCTAAGAGATGAAGCAAAATAAGGCTAGAAAAGGGGAAAAGAGGACTTACTCTTGTAGCACAGCAATGCAGCAGCTTTTGGTCCAAGAAAGTGAGCTCCTAACCTCTAAAAATCAGCCTCAAGGTGTTGGAATGGAGGATGGAGGTGGTAGGCTATGAGTTGGTGTGTAAATGGTGCAAGAACAAGGGTGTTTTGAGGCTTGGATGAGAGAGATATGGAGGATTGTATGCAAATGTTCCAGCTGGTTTTTTCTAACCCTTGCAAATGGAGTTCAAGGGTTGCTTTTATAGAGGGAGAAGGGTGAGGCTTCTTAAAGAAGCTAAAGAGGAGGGTTCAAGGCTTCTAAAGGAAGCTTGACCAAAGGGGTCAAGCTTCTTGGGGAAGCTAAACCAAAAGGGTCAAGCTTTCTCAAAAAGCTTGACCAAAGGGGCCAAACCACCTTGAAACCAAGCAAAAGGGGTCAAAACCACCTAAAATGGACCAAAAACAAGGACAAACCCTTGGGCAATGGATCTGGTACAAAACAGCTGGCACAGCTAGAATGCACCTGAAGAGACAAACCTGGCCAACCAGGTTCAAAAGGTCCAGGTGGCCGGCCGGCCACCTCCCCTGGTCGGCCGACCAGGGGTCAAAGGGGTCAAGCAAAATTACTGGCCGGCCACCCCAAAAAGGTGGCCTTCCAGATGAGTGCAACACAGCTGTGTAGAGAAAAACCAGAAAAAGTGGTTCAGGAGAGAGAAAAACCAGCTTTTTAGAGGGGTTCAAAAGGGTCAGGAAGAATTACTGGTCGGCTTACCCATATTGGTGGTCTCCCAGGTGTGTACAACACAGTGGTGTGGTAGAAAGTTAGAAAAAGTGGCCCGGGAATGGGAAAAACCAACTTTCTAGTAAGAAAAACGGGCGACGAAGAGCAATGAAGAGAAAAGCTGATTTTTCAGAAAAATTGCTGGTCTTCCACCCTCCTACAACCTTCCTAACAATGAAAAATTGCTGGTGATTCATACTGCTGTCGTCCACTTGCAACTCATTGTTGAACTAATTTAGTGTGATATATTTCCCTGCAATGCATTGTAGCTACGACAATCAATCACAGCCACAGCTGCTGATTACGACAGTATTCTCTCTATGTTTGCATGGAAATAGAATAACATAGTCATAGAATTTCTCAAACCTCTAATAGTTCATAAAAATTAATGAGTTTTAGATCATTTACTTTCAAAGAGGAATAATAATCTTGTTTGTATTTCCTTTGCCATAATTGTATATAACAATTTTGTTTTGTACTTTTTTTGAAAGGGAAAATCATTATAAAATGAGAGAAGAAACCAAAAAGTTAAAAAAAAAAAAATTATGAAACTAAAGGAGAGATTGAGAGATGATTGGTTGATTATTGCTTGGGTGGACGGAAACGTGTAGAAACGTGGCGAGGAAACGTGGGCTCTTTTTTTTTTTTTTTTTTTTCCCTTTAAATTCTTCTTCAAGTTGAATATTAAGTAGTTGGTTAGGAAAATGAGGAAATGTGGGATTTTATTTTATTTTTTTGTATTTTTAAATCACCTAAATTTCACATGGCAAGAGCTTCAGAGACTAAATCAAAGTTTTACTTAATATAATAGTATAGATAAATATATTTGTATTGTATCACAAAAATATAAAATAATGTTGATTATTTTCTAATTTTAGTGTTTTCTTATATACTCAAAGTTCAGAGCTCAAATTTTCGTACTAATTAATTTATATATTATTTCTCATCTCTAACAACAAAGATTTGTAGTTGCAAATATATTAGTATATAGATATGCATAGCATGAAAATTATTTATGCAAGTATATATGAAAATATGTAAATATTAAGAAAAGAAGAAGAGTTTAAAGAGTATTGCCAAATAACAACTGTTTCACATCTTAGTACTGCAACAATGGTCCCTAATAGCATATTGGTTAAATGGACTTTAGGCTTCGTTTGTTTTCAAAGGTAGAATGGAGGGGATTGATAGCGAGGGGATTAAGTAAAATTGTGTTTGTTTTGATGATAGTTGTTAGTGTAGAAATTTTTAAATTATTTTTATATAAAATAATAAAATAAATAAAAAATACAAAAAATTAAACATTAATGTTCAAAAAAAATTCCCAATATGTAAAAAATAAAAAAATAAAAAAATTTTCTAATCTCCTCACTATTTTTCTAATACCACCTCTACTTCCTCCATCCCAATCTTCCTTCCAACCTCCATCTTAATCCCCTCCTCCATCCTAATCCCTTCCCCAACTCTACTAACAAACACAACACTAAATTGCTCTACCTCTATCCTAATCCCATTCCATCCTTTACACCCCAAAACAAACGGCCTTAAAGGCAAAGCAATGCTCATTGATTCATAATCCAGTAAAAGATGAAGCCCCGAACTTGCTATAGACAGCCCAACCACATATTCATCCAACTAGATCAAAATTCAATAGATAGACAAACAAAATTAAATAATATAAAATATGAATATGTATAAATATATTTTGTATATAAGTTGCAGGCTGGGCTAGATTTCATACATTCTTCCCAAGACTGCCCATGATTATAAACGAGCCTAAAAAAATTGCTATGCCTTATGGGCCTAAAATGTAATCCCAAAACCCTGGAAGTAATGGGCGGGTTGGGCGGGCCTTTGGGCTCATATCCATCCCCACTCCACAGCCCAACCCAAATACATGTAAAAAACAAAGAAAAAAATTTGTATGGACTCATAGAATACAAAACACTTACCCAATAGTGAAGACCACTATGAATAGAGAATTTGGATTGTAATTATTAATATTTTTTGATCTTAAATGTTGTACTGATGAGTGACTGGTATGTGATTATAGATTTTGGAAACTTTAAAATTTCAAAATATTGGCATTGTTATTTTTCTTGGAATTTTCTATCATGATGAGTTTGTTTTGTGACTCATATTTAGAGAAGTGCATATTGCAAATATTGATTGTAAAATTGATTGTGATACTAACCAATCTGGGACAAATTACTTGAAAGATAAAAAGCGCAATGCTATGCTTACCATTTGGTTTGACCGTTTGCATTTACCTTGTGATGTGTCACACTCCATTATCATTGATATAATAGGTCTCACATATATAACATTAATATCTATGGGGTGTGGAGTATGCCTCATCACATGGTAAGTACAATTGGTTAACGTAGCATCATTTTTTTTTATTTTTTATTTTTAAAAATTTATCTAAAAAAAAAAATGTAGCATTTTTTTTTTTGTAAAAGATAAATAAACAATAATGCTAGAGTGACCATCTCTTTGTACCATGTTTTGTTTATCACATTATGTGGCATGCTCATACTTTTGAAATATTAATGACATTCATGTGAATCTCATTAATTGGATTAATCAAATAACCTTTGATAAAGTTGAGTGGACAAAAAGAATTTATATGATCGACCTCATTTGATGGGATTTAAGAGTTGGTTTGATTTGGTTTAATGACATTCATGTGAGACCCATTGTATTTAAAAAATGTGAGCATGCCACGTGATGTGGTAAATAAAATATGATATAAAAAGGAGTTTGGTTATGGTGTGCAACTTACACCTTATACCTTACACCTTACATTTACACCTTACACTTATACCTTTTGTGAAAAATTAAACCTTACACTTACATCTTTTTTGAGGTTACACACCATATACAACCTACTTATACCTTACACTTTACACTTACATTTTATACTTATACTTACACCTTATACTTATACTTTTTATGTAAGTGACACATGGTGTGCAATTGCACGCCGAAGAAAAGTCTTATAAAAAGATGTTAGTTATTGATAAATAAATTGTCTTTTGCCTTGTCAAAGCTTGTTGTATTTCTATTACATCTATGCAATTTGCTACAGTTGTTGCTAGATAGGGATATTCAACATTTGTCTCACATGGTGTGTTGATTTTAGTTTTAACAATTTGGTTGTTAACCAAGTAGTTGCAACAGAAGCAACTTGATTGAAAATCTCCTTGGGAAGTGAAAAGCTGTAAACTACAACAGCAAGTATGTCAGGAAATGAAAATGGATCTGTTCTACAATTTGCACCGTTCCAGAGCTTTGTAGATGAGGGTTTCTGGCATAGATTATCTTCGCTAAAGCTCAACGAGTTAGGAATTGATGAATCCCCTATTCCTATTACTGGTATGCTTCTGTATTTTTTTCATTTCATTTTAATTTTCTGGATTCTTCAATTTTGGCTAGATTATGAGATCACTTACTGCAACCACATGTATGATATCAATCCATATTATTGAAAAATTCTCAAATCAAAAAATTTAAAAGAACTAATAGAGGAAAGCCCTAGCCCTGAATGCTCACTTCTTTTGGTGTTGCTCCATTATCTGAAAGTGGAACTACGAGATAAATAAATGGCGGGCTGATCTGATCTGCGCGTTTGCCTTTCTTTCGTCACTACGACTTGGTTTTGAAAGAATGTTTTCATTAGATCAAAGACCTTGAGAATGCTTAACTCAACAATTCACAAGTTTGTTCATTTTTGAGCACTAGTTTGTACCTGGAAGAAATAAGGGGTGCTAGCTAGTGAACGGCATAGGAGAGGAGAGGGGAAGAAACACTGAAAAAGGCCACAGCCTTTTACTCTCAATAATAATATTCCAAAAATTGACTATTACAATGTCAAAGCCCTAATATATATAGAACCAAAACCCTAATCTAATTAGGAAATTTTCCTAATATTATTTGGGAAACAAAATGAAATCACATACTAAATTTTACGTAATTATATCTAACTAAACAATAATAATAACTACCCGTTAAGCATATATGTATTTGATATTATTATTTAGTACTTGGGCGATGTGGGACTTCGCTTCACACCGGCATGCATGCTAGGGACGCACCCTACCAATTACATTTTGGGACCAAAAAGTCTTTGAACCCATGGGCTTCACTTCAGGTTTCCAAATCCAATATTGCACTTCCAACCAATCTATGACTGCGCCATCACTAGCTCGTGTCTAATAAAGGAAGGGAGGGCTAGAACCATCCCATAGAGGAGGGGAGGAATGCCTGATCGGGATAAAGGGGGGCACTTCCGAATGACATTTCATGAGAAATTGTTGAATTGAAAGCCTTTGACATTTCAACTATCAATTTCTTTAATTTCTTCTTTTCTTGGTAGAAATTAAAATAGCTAGGTAAGTAATTGAAATACAAAGTCTATGGTTTTCTTTCAACTAAGATTGCAATTACTAGGGTGCACTTTTTTTTTTCCCCTCACCCTCATTTTATATTTTTGAAACAAGATCTTGGGATCGGGAAACTCTGGAGCAAGGAAAATATAACTGTGACACAAAGTCTTCAGACATGATGCTCTTAAATGAAATTAAATCTTGTTTTATGAGTTTACAATGCATAAATGACAAAATAGTTATTGCTGACTGATAGTGACCTTTCGATCAGGCCTCTCAGGATCTTGTATTAGTGGGTGGATATCAGGCTGGGAGCTAGTCGTGAATTAATCTTAGACCTTCATGGAAAATATGGTCCATATAGCTGACCTCTATTGCCGCAGTGATTTTGGTTATTTTACTTAGATTTCTGTAATAGCAAGCTTAATTTTCTTTGTGCAATTTAATTGACAAGAAAAGAAATACAAATTAATTGTTTTTAATGGGTAATTTAATGTACCTGAAGGGTGAAATAATCATGTGGCAGGTTTCTATGCACCTTGCTCACATTCTCAAGTATCAAATCATTTAACTCTTCTTACTGAATCCTTTCCACCTGAACCAAGTGAGCAATCATCAGTAACTACAACAAGCCGTGGCAATAGGAATAGATGTTCTGTCCCTGGTATTCTTTTCAACACAAATACGTTGGAGGGTTTCCATGCACTTGACAAACAGAGCTTGCTAAAGGCTGAAGCAAATAAGGTATCTTTCTTATACGGATAGATTTTACTCTTTCATACATGTGTTTTGTTTTTGCAAGTATTATTGTGTGGAGTTTGTCAAATTGATTGATGAGTCTTATCAGTTCCACAGCCTTTTAGCAGATTGCAAATGGCCCTGGGCCTTGGCTCAAGTAGCGAATGGATGGGTGGGTGGGGCTTGCTATATAGAAAATAGACAAAAGTCTCATATCACAAGTTTGTTTTTCATTGAATATCAGATTTGGGAGGACATCCATTCTGGAAAATCTGAGGAGGACAGTGCAGTACTTTCAAGGTTCCTTCTTATATCATTTGCGGACCTTAAAAAGTGGAGTTTTCATTATTGGTTTGCTTTCCCTGCTCTGGTGCTTGATCCTCCTGCAACCTTGGTTGATTTGAGACCGGCTTCCCAGTGGTTAAGCCTGGAAGAGGTGCTGTGAATGTTAGTAATTTTGTGAGTATGGTATTTAATTTTCCTTATTTTTTTTTACACAAAGGTTATTGTTGTGGCATACAGGCTGAATCGCTGTCTGCAGCTTGTAATGAGTGGCGTAACTCAAGTGCTACGGCAGGTAGAATGCCCCCTGTATTTTTACTCAAATCTTATGCTGTTTTTTTATTTTTTTTTGATGGAGTGCCTAAAGCATGCGATTCTGTTGCAGATGTGCCTTTTTTTCTGGTCTCTATTGCTTCAAACTCACATGCTACTATTAAGCATCTGAAGTACTGGGAATCATCCCAACACGATGGCCATAAGGTTTGTCCACATGCTTCACATTTTTTGTAAACTTATACTAGCTTTTGCCAATTAAAATGAACAAGACAGTTTGTTTAAAACACTTGGTGAATCGAATCCTGTTAAAGTTATGCCAAAGTTTTAGATGACTCTTCCATAAAGCTACATTGTATGTTACTGGCAGTTCTTATTTGGCTTTTACGACCCGTGTCATCTTCCAAGTAATCCTGGTTGGCCTCTTCGCAACTTTCTTGCTCTTATTTGTTCAAGATGGAATCTCGAAAAGATTCACTTTTTTTGCTATCGGGAGAATCGTGGTTTTGCTGATCTGAGCTTGTCCCTCATTGGTGAAGCCTTGATAACAGTTTCACAAGGTAGAGCGACGGAAATTGGGTAACAACTGTCTTCTAATTAAAACTCTCTCCTTTTTTAGTTGAATGTGTTTTCTGAATTGGCTTTCCTGAACACATGAACAATATTTCTTTAGGATGGAAAGATAATCAACATATTCCTAATGCCGTGGGATGGGAACTTAATAGAGGGAAGAAGGTACCCAGGTGTATTAGCCTTGCTAAATCCATTGATCCAACTAGGTATTTTTTGTGTTGTCTTTGTCTATCCATAGTCCATAACAGTATTATTCTTTTGCATCCTTAACATTTAAAGATTAAAATGTTTACAGGTTAGCAATATCGGCTGCTGATTTAAATTTAAAACTAATGAGATGGCGTGCTTTGCCGTCTTTGAACATAAACATCTTATCTGCAACTAAGTGCCTTCTCTTGGGGGCAGGTACACTTGGATGCCAGGTTGCTCGCATGCTTATGGTGAGTGAATAAGAACTTAACATTGTTAAAGTGTGTTTTAGATTGGTTTATGTGTTGCAATGCTAGTAATATTAATGCAAGTTACAGTGTACAGTTTCATGATACCAAGTAGAATCATTGGGGGTGTTTGGGAAGGATTTTTTTTGGTTTTTTTTCACTAAAAGACAAATTGGTTACAAAACCAAAAAAAACAAATCCAAACAAAATGTCACATCAAACCCCATAATCAATTCACTTTTTCTCTCACAAACATCACATCTAACCACAAAAAAATCCAACTATCTTCCCAAACACACAATTTTTTTCCTCCAATAATATCCTACAACTAAAAAAACCCACTTCCCAAACAATATGTATTAAAGCTAGGAAGAAAAGAATGAGAGAACAGAGTGATGAAAAAGGAGTAGAGTTAATTGTCAATATGTATTAAAGTTGGGAAGAAAAGAATGAGAGAACAGAGTGATGAAAAAGGAGTAGAGTTTCAATCATGAAACTGTACACTGTAACTTGCATTTATATTACTAGCATTGCAATACACAATGACCAAAATACCGTTATGGACTAAACCAATCTAGAACACAGACTAACAAACATAAATCTCTTGTTCTATTGCCTGGTTTATGAAAATTATTGTGCAACTGCAGGCTTGGGGTGTTCGGAAAATTACACTACTTGACTCTGGTAAGGTGGCTATGTCTAATCCGCTGAGGCAATCCCTGTATACATTGGACGATTGCCTCAATGGTGGTGATTTTAAAGCTTCAGCAGCGGTTAAAAGTCTCAAGAGAATCTTTCCGGCTGTGGTAATTAATATTACCCTTTACGTAGCTACATCCGCCTAATTCAACCCAAAAAGTTTGATTTCCATATACCTGTTTGTGTTGGTTTTATTCTCAGGAAGCTGAAGCTGTTGTGATGGCTATTCCAATGCCTGGCCATCCGGTGCCTAGCCACGAAGTGAATAGTGTGCTTGAGGATTGCAGATGCCTACACGATTTAATTGATTCTCATGATGCTGTTTTCTTGTTGACTGATACAAGGGAAAGTCGATGGCTCCCTACTCTTCTTTGTGCTAATGCTAACAAGGTTGTTATCCTTTTGTTTATTTATAAAATCGCATTTTTCTTGTGAACTTTCCACCAGATTTCCTGACCTTGCTGTTATTCATTTGCCTAAAGCTAAAAGGCGAATTTCTTTTTTCAACTCATTCTAAGAATTAAAAACATTTTGAGTCAATTTTGGAAAAAAGTTGACCGAAGACGAAAATAAGCCGATTTTTTTATCCAAAAAGCTCCCAAAAAAGTTGGTTTAATTTTTTCTTTTCTGAACTTTATTCAAAGAAAATTCAGATATATATATTTTTAAAGTTTTTATGACCATCTAGTCAAGATGGATCTAAAAAGTAAAGAAATTTGACATAATTTTTAAAAGAGTTCACTGGAGACAAATAAGCCTAACTAAAAGAGCCAATTCCAAATAGTTTGCATGGACACTGTTGATTGATTGGTTCTTATATTCACTAATGTACTACATCTCCAGATCACTATAACTGCAGCTTTAGGGTTCGATAGCTTCTTGGTTATGCGTCACGGTGCTGGTCCTCTTTGCACTCTTCGTGACTTCAAAGATGATGTATCTGGTGAAATGGGAAACTTCTACCAGATGGATAGAGATGGAGAGCACAGATTGGGTTGTTACTTTTGCAATGACGTGGTTGCCCCGGTGGATGTAATTTTCTAAACGGAAAACATGGTTTCAAAGTTGCTGAAAATATGTTAATCACTGACTATTCATTCTATGTGCAGTCAACTACCAACCGCACTTTGGACCAACAATGCACAGTTACTCGTCCGGGGCTTGCTCCTATTGCTTCAGCCCTTGCTGTTGAACTTTTAGTGGGGATTCTACATCACCCTCATGGGTAACTCCTTGAAAATTATGTTAACGAAGCTCAGTTATTTGCTGATTTTTAGTTGAGAAAATTTAATTTTGATTAATTTCACTTTTATGCCCTAAACTATCACTATTTTTTCTATTTCATCCTTCAAATATTAATTTCATCTATGAAGTTTCTAATTTCGATTGGTAATGATTGTTCACGTCACCAACTGTTAAAACTTGATTTGATAGGTAAAAAAGTCATTTCAAAATTAGAACAGCTTGAAACATACAACCAAACACTTATGCTCCCTTCCCTCACTGTTAGTTCCCCATTTTTCTTATTATTTTGAACAAACTACACCCCCAACCAACTTGTATGGTTAAATTGTTCAAATTTTGATATTATATTTTCGTTTCGACTGTCAAATTAGGTTTACATGATCTGAAGTCAGAAACTTTGATGACTAAATAGATGAAATTGATAGGTTAGGGATGAAATAGAAAAAAAGATAACAGTGTAGGGGATAAAAGTGAAAATAACCATTTAATGTAGGTTTCCTTCTCAATTCTGGTCCTCATTCTCATTATTGTACCACAACAGGATACATGCCAAGGCCGAGTTTGCAAACTCTACTGACAGTGGAAGCACTGAGCAACCTCTTGGCATTTTACCGCATCAAGTTCGAGGATCGCTCTCACAGTTTTCTCAGATGACACTTGTGGGACACTCCTCAAATAGTTGTACTGCTTGTTGCTGCATGGTAAGTGTGTAGCAATTTTCTTCTTGTTCCTCATTCTTTTTTTTTCTTCTAATTTTTTCATTATATTTATGAATTTCACACGGTTCAGGTGGTATCAGAATATCGAGAAAGAGGGTTGGATTTTGTCCTTGAAGCCATTAATCATCCAACCTATCTGGAGGATCTTACTGGACTAACCGAACTGATTAAGTCAGCGAACTCTATTATGCTGGACTGGGAGAATGAGGATGACGATGATGATGATTGTGTTGAAATCTGAG
Source organism: Camellia oleifera (assembly GCA_022316695.1). Lineage (NCBI taxonomy): Eukaryota > Viridiplantae > Streptophyta > Magnoliopsida > Ericales > Theaceae > Camellia > Camellia oleifera. Next base: position 52,504,049 of record CM039313.1, on the reverse strand, counting down.
GGTAAACTTTTTAATTTTATTAATTCTGTCTGTTGCATTACCTTTGCCAATTGTACAGAGAACTTAATAGGAAACCAAATGAAATTCACATTCATTATCGGTTTCACCTTTATTTTAGGGATTCTTCTTGGACCTTATATGATGATTGAACCAGTTGACTGTGTTATATATAGCATTCAAATGGCCAAGTTGACTTAATTTGGAGATGAGACTGGTAAGGGCACATTATCAATAAAGAAGTTTTGACTTGAAGGCCATATGTTACATTGGATTCACGAAGAAGGGGTGGGATATGATTATTTTATCCCGGGATAAAATTATCCCATATTTGGTTTGACTTTTGTGATCCCGGATAATTTATCCGGGGTTCTTTTATCCTGTACATGTTGGGATAACTTATCACGGGATAACTTTATCGGCACAAAATGACTAAAATACCCTCTGTGGTTAAATTGTTTAGTAGATGTTAGGATGTGCTCTTTTCCCATTTGTATTATTTGGGGGATAGATCAGGTTGTATGGTAAAGTGATCCAAAGGTAGTCTCTCTCGAGTTTAATTTGGATTTTGTAGCTTCTGCAATTAATTCAGTGCCATTGGTTTGCATAATTTTAAGCTGTAGGGATGTTTTTCCTTCTCATAATATCATTAAAAAAAAAGATGCTTTTGAAGGAGGTTGGCTCACTTTTTGGAGCAAATAGAAACCTGAATTTATGTGCACCATAAATTACCAGAACTTTTCGAAATGTTCTTTCAATTGCCTTCTGGTTTCGACGAAAACCATTTTCGGGAGGAGAGCTTTTTTTGTAACATCATCCAGGCCAAGGCCTTCCTTCCAGTCTGATCTAACATCATCATTTGGGCCAGGGCCTTTCTCCCTGCTCAGTTGAATGTCGCCATTAGGGCCAGGGCCTTATCCTCTGGTCATTTAAGTAATGGGCCAATCCCTTCAGCAATGCCTGCTGCATCAGCTCGAGCAATTTGACCCTCTTCAGTCTCATTGCTCAGTTTTCAATAACCATATAAAACATTTTCTATTGACTTTTATTTTTTATTATACCAAACAATAAAACTGTAAATCAACATCAACATCCTTTGAATTTAGCGTCTTTCGTTTTATTTGCTTTCTTTTTTGGTGAATCTCCATTATATATATATATATATACGTGTGTGTGTATTTATTTATAAATTCATGATTCAAAAATAATCTAAATTCAATAGTCCTCTCTTTGAGGGATGCAACTTGGGTGAATTTGATTGGGTTTAATGGTTGCTCCAACCCTATTCGATTACCTAACTGAATTTTCCTGCCCAAACCTGGTCCCAGCTCAATAAATCGGACTTGGGATAGGTCTGAATTAAATCTGAGCTTAGTATTTTCTTTTTACAGCTAGGCCGGTTAATTTTTTTTTTTTTAAAAAAAATTGGGTCCTATAAACATTTTGTTTGACAGAAGCATAAGTAGCATCAAAATAAATAATCTGCAACAATAATATAGGAAGGAAGCTTTTTTATCAAAATAACCTAACATGAAAAATATTTTACATCTATATTTAGGCCAAGTTTGGCAACATCAAAATAATTTATCTTTTTATCTTTTTTTATCACGTTACCTCTCTACTTTTTTATACATCTTTTCGTAAAAAGACAAAAAATACACTTATTTAGGTTATCCCAAACAATCCCTTAATATTGTATAGATTTATATATGCAACTTGAGTTTCAGGTTTTTGAAATATTATCCAAACTCGTACCAAATTAAAATAATATACTACCCAGGTTAAAATGCTAAATTCAAAGATTGAATCATAACCTAGTGAAATAATTAGAGAAAACATAGCATGAAATGAACGGAATGAATTGGTATTTCAATATATGATTTTTAGTCAAATAAAGTTGGCCGAAGCCAAGATGACAAATATCTGAAAATTGAGTTGGTGTTGAATTCAGAGCAAGAGCATTGCAACATAGCCCTCAATTCATGATTGATTTTTTCCAGAGATGTGATTCGGACCTCGAATCCGGATGCCCCGAATGCCCCTAAAAGCAAAACAACATCGTTTTTGCTTTTGTTTTGTTTTGTTTTTTTTTCAGCAGAATGAAGAAGAATGTAGAAGAAGACACAGAAGGAAGAAGAAGACGCAGAAGGAAGAAGAGGAGGAGGAGGACTAGAGGGGGCCTAAAAAATAGAGAGGAGGCGACGGAGGAGGAGGCGCGGAGGAGGAGGAGAAGGCATCGGCGATCGGCGACGCGATCGGTGATCTCTCTCTCCCTCTCCCTCTCCCTCACCCTGTAAACGACTGAGGAAGAAGAAGAAGAAAAAAAAAAAAAAAAAGAATTTCTGAAACGACGTCGTTTCAGAAATTCGGGGCATTCGGGGCAGCCTCTTTCGAGGCACAAATCTTTTCTCTTTTTTCCAATAAATTAATAAAAGGACAATCTGCCCTCATCAGTCGCAGCTTGGGGTGGGCTGGGGTGGGTTTAAATGGAACTTGTGTTATATATAGGAACATATAGAAAAATGATTTGGTCCTTGAATCTGGGATGCCCCGAATGCCCCTAAGCCCAAAACGACGTCGTTTTGGGCTTAGGCTTCTTTTTTTTTTTTTTTTTGCCATTTTCGATGCAGAGGAAGAAGAGGGAGGGAGAGAGAGAGAGAGAGAGAGAGGGCTCGTCGTCTCGCCGCTCGATCGTCGCCTGCCGACGCTCGTTGCAGCCGCGCCGTCTCTCATCGCAGCTCCAGCTCGTCGCTCGCCGCAACTCCGGCTCTGCCTCGCCGCCCCGACCTCCGCCCCTGCCTCATCTCCAAGTTTGTTGGCCCCCTCCCCTCCCCCTCCCCCTCCCCCGCCCCCGCCCCCGTCTTCCTTCTTCTGCTGAAACAAAAAAAAAAGGAAAAAAACCACGAAACAACATCGTTTCGTGGTTTCGGGGCACTCGGGGCGGACGGATTCGAGGTTCGAATCACAACTCGAACATATATATCATCTTAAGTTTAGTACTTGTTTGGCATGCATTAAAATAACACATTATTTTAGCACATTATTTTATTTGGGTTATAATTATCTTATTTAGGTCACATCACTTCTCTACCACATCACTTTAAATCTAACCTATATTTTACGTTTTTTTGTAAAAAATTAAAAAATATACTAATCTAGCATTTTCCAAACAATCCTAATTTATTTTGATATCAGGTATAATTTTTTCACTTTTAATCTTGACTAATTTCTAAATTCCAAACCTGTTTATTTTACATATTATATATATATATATATATTGTTCTAAGTCTTGGAGTGATATTAATTTTTTTGGATCTTTCTTAGTAATTATTTGAATTCAGATTAGTAACAAATACAATAGTAAAATAACCTTGGACCTTTTAACAAATATTTGAGTATAAGTAATGGAAAGAAACATATATGCACTTTTCTTATCTTTTATATTATTGTAGTTTGTTATGTAACTAAATAATATAAAATTTTAAATTAATATTTTATATATGAGTGGAAGAGCGGTACAGGTTGAGGTGTATTAAAATTCTCAAGTCCAACCCAAAAATTAAACGGCCTCAAAATTTCAGCTCAAACCTATCATATGGACCAAATATTTATCTAAATATTTTTTTTTTCTCTTGTGTAGCGTAACAGTCACATGCAACAATGAATTCATTATGGATGTACCCTATGTGGGTATTAACATTTGGTCACAAATTTATCAATAACAATTGGCATGGAGGTTTTAGGCTGGAGAATTTCATCAGTTCATTAGGCATGCATCTCATACATCTTATACCTCCATGGGGAAAAAGGAATGTTAAATGAGAAACCATGGGGAGGATCATTGGAGAATTTTGCGGGTTGCTTAGTCCTCAGGTAACAAGGGGTTTGGGAGGTGGCATCATTAGCTTTTGCAACGACGGGATCTATTTGAGTCGAGGATTGGATAGTAGTCATAAAAACCAGACGAGGATTGGATAGTAGTCACTCTTCTCGGTCGGCTCCTTGCCGACATCATCTAGGACTTTCATGTCCTCTTCTTCAACCTCTGCTTCCGCTGGTTCTCGAATGCTGCAGGTTAACTTCATTGCTGCCATGGAGCAGTTTTTCGCCTGCAACTGATCTCCTCTGATTTCCTCAATCCCATGTTCTGTTGGGAATCGCAGCAGTTGATGCAAGGTGGAGGGAACTGCCCCCATTGCATGCAACCACGGCCTCCCCAGGATGATGTTGTAAGGCGAAGGCGTATCAATCACAATAAATTCTGTCCTTACCTTCTTTGTGCCAGCTTGTACCTCCAAGCTTGTTGCGCCTAAAGGCCACGTCGGCGTTCCATTGAAGCCGACCATCGGGCCGTTTGACTGTTCCATGTCATCAGGGTGAAGGCCTAACTCCTTGTAGCATCTGACATACATGATGTCGCAGGAGCTGCCTTGATCAATCAAGATGCGTTTCACCTGGCACTCCCCAACCTGGAGGGATACTACCAGGGCATCATTGTGCGGGTGCTGAACCATGTCAAGGTCGGCTTCTGTGAAGGTTATCATAGGTCCTCGGCAATCTTCAGGCCGAGGTCTTTTCAGTCCGACCTGGTTGACATGCTGCAGATGTTTCACCCTCTGCGTCTCCCCCCGTATGTCGTTTTCGTTCACCTTTGAGTGGATCACGTTAACCACCCGAGGTCCACCTGCCTGTGGTTGCTGTGCTGGGGGGGGCGGGGCTGCTGGTGCTTGAGGCAACCGTGCCTGTTCTTCCCTGGTTCGGGCCTCATCCACAAGATCTCTTAAATGGCCTTGTCTCACCAGATCTTCTAAGTGTGCTTTAAGGGCCCTGCAACCCTGAGTTGGGTGGCCCTGCTCATTATGGTAGGCACAACGCCTACCGAGGTTTCTCCCCATGAATTCTCCTTGTGCTCTTGCCGGCGCCCTGAAGTAGGGCTGATTTCGAATTTGGTCAAGGACCTTTTGGATCGGAACTCGAAACACAGTCGTCACTGCTTGTTTAGTCCTCAACTCTGTCTCCTGTTTGTTTTGTCCATTGTTGCCTCGGCCTCGCTTCGGCGAGCCGTTGCCTTTTTCTGTCTTTGTCTCCTTGTTCCCCGAGGTATCCTCCTCGGCTCGTGCATACTTCTCAATCCTCGCCATGAGCTCTTCCATACTCTTCGGCAGGGTTTTTGCTAATGACTTCCGCAGTGGACAGTCATCCTTTAGGCCGTTCTTGAAAGAGACGACCGCCACCTCCTGGTTGCACTCAGGTATTCGATTGAACACCTCATAGTACCGCTTTGCGTAGGCTCTGAGGCTCTCATCTTTGCCGATCTTCAGGGCCATCAATGCATCCACCCTCAAAGGTTGCAGTTTGTTTGTTATGAACCTGGCCACAAACATCTCGGCCAGGCCTTCCCAGTTCTTTACGCTCCCCTTCGGTAGTTTGTGGAACCAATCTGATGCAATCTCCCCAAAGGATGAAGGGAACACTTTGCAGAGCAACGGCTCGTTCCCACTGTATAACGCCATTGAATTCAAAAATAATCCAACATGGAAGTTAGGGTCTGACTTACCATCATATATCTGGAACCTCGGCATGCTGAATCTTTTTGGTGCCACGAATTTGTCCAATTCCACCGAGAATGGAGTCCTCGGCTTAACTGGGGAGGTTACTTCGGCTCCAGCATTCTCCTGTTTCCTCTTGAGGTAGTCTCTCAAGTCCTCTTTACTTCTCCCTGCAGCCCAGCTGTCAATGGACTTCAGCCTTTTTGGCGCACTACTCTCGGCCTCATGGTGGCCCCTTTTTGATCCTTCTCCGCAGGACGCATCAAAACACAACACCCGCCCCGGAACATGCCGATGTTCTTTGGGGTCTGCATCCTTCTCACGATGTGTCCTTCGGGACTCTTCTCTCCTCGGCTCTTCTCGGCCGACCTCCCTGGATGGTCGGTGAGAGTGCCTTCCGCTCCTCGTATGCTGAGGGGCTTCGGGGACTTCTTTCCGTCCCTTCTTTTGGGCGTTTGCTGCTGGCATTGGTGTGTCCTGCAGCGGGTATGGCGGCTGCATGACATTATTCTGCATCATAAAGTTGACGACCGATTGAAGGTCAGCCAGTTTATGTGCCATCTCCTTTACTTCTTCATCCCTCCTCAGACATCTGTCTTTCCAGGTCTGGAGGTCATCCTCGTTGTAGTACTTGCTCTGGTTCGCTTTCTTTGATGTGTCGCCGTCCTGGCCGACGTCTTTTTCTGCGTGATTCTGATCACGAGTTTCTTCGTTGCGGTCGCCTCCTTCCACGTTAGGATCGACAGGTCTTCCACTCCCAGATGGAGTGTCGTCCCCAATATTTTCCTTCTGCGCGTTATTAGCCATCTACTCTTATTTCTTTCCCACAGACGGCGCCAAATTGTGTGAGTGAATTTCCGATCACACTGCCCTCCTTAGTGATTCAGCAGAAGAACACAGGCAGAGTAGACGGCTCCTTGTAACCTGCACAGAAGGAAAAGACTCCGGCGGTGGTTTCGACCACCCGGGGGTACTCCGACGATCAAGTCAGTATATCTCTCAAGGATAATCAAGTACTTAACTCACTAACTTGAGCATAAAAAACGTACCTTAGACCCATGGGGGTGCCTCTCTTTTATAGCCAATACAATCCTAGTCCCAACAGGAACCCGGTCCTAATGGACTTAGGACTCTTGCTAATCTAGGACTCTCAGTAGAATTAAGACATACTCCCTAAGAGTTTATCTTTACCCCAAACTGAAGTCTTCCCCCAACCTTGGACTCTTGTCCACATCCAGGTTTGAGCTTCCTCTTCATTCTAGGACTCTTGTCCTTTATCCGCTTATCTCGGATTCCGATATCTTCGGAGGTATCCTCGGCCTAGCCGAGATAACCTCGGCACAACTACCATAACACGTGGGGAACTCTGCTGACACTTCGGTGTCATCTCGGCCACGTGTTGGTACTCAGAAAATATATCCCCACAGTTATCATGGATAAAATGGAAAGGTAAGCTAAATTATTTTAGAACAAGATCTCATGGGTATTAATTCCAGTTAAAGGACCGGCCTGTAACTCCCCCATTTATTATACATGGAAGGACCACCACAAAACTCACACCATAAAAAATGCACCATCTGCATTGGTGTGTATTTTATAGTGGACACTTAAATTAGAGTTTCGGTTATTTTGAGATACCAATGAGTTATATTTCATTTATTGGTCAACATTTTAGTAGCTTAGGTGATTAAGATTAGAGAGATTGGGAATATTTTTTTAAAATGGCATACCTTTTTTATATTGTGCCGAAATAAGACCGTGAAGGTATGTGGCTTTTGTTCTATCATTTTTTATTTACTTATTTATTTTTTTTTTAATTTTTTTTTTTAGTGTTCTATCATATTAGAACACTATAGATTCACAAGTTTCAGATTTTATTTTTTTAAAGATATTGTGATTCCATTGTCTTCTGAAACCAACTCGCATAGCTTGACTCTTTCCTAAAAGCACAAAAGCAATAATTATTCATTGAAGAAGAGGAAGAAAAGTCCTCCACCTCCAAGTCCTCTTCCAAAAGGTGGAGAGTTAAGTGGTCTTTGTACTTTTAGTATAAGATAAAAGGGTCTTACAAGAGAGAGAAAATAAATAAATAAAGGAATGAGTGACTCTAGTCTATAAATTATATAAGTTTCAAAATTAATCTAATGACTTTATGAGCTTATAATTACTATTTGCATAATGCAAGCAATGGGAAGGGAAAAAAAAAAAAAAAAAAGATTACTTCTGTAATATTAATCACAACTTTTTTCATTTCATATAACGATTCTGATTTAAACCCAACCCATTTATTGTTTTGAATCTGAGATTCCTTGTCTTGAATGGTTATTCATGTCCTTATTCATCTTAATTCTAGTTGAGTTTGGTTGTTTAGGTGTTGTTGTTACATTTGAAACAGGTTGGGAGTTAATTTTTCAAAAGAGTTGTTATCTAGATTTTCGCATGTTCGCTCGAGCGGTGTCACTTATTGTGTCTATTCGCTCAAGCGGTGTTTTAGTCGTTCGAGCGGTCTACGTGTATATCAGTTCGGAAAAACTATTTTTTGGATCACTTTTTCATATTCCTCTCTCTCTAAACATTTCAAAACCCTGAATCTACACATTCTCTCTCTAGTTCTTGGTTTCAAACCTCAAATACTCTATCATCCATTGATTTCTTCACCCTTATCCTTGAAGAAAAAGGTAGAGCTTATCTAGAGCTTCATTCTAATTGGAGCAAAGTTCGTTTTTCGCTTTGTCAAAGTTTTATCCTTGCTTTCCTTGTCTTCTAACTTTAGGTAGGGATTCTTCAACCTTTGGTATGGTTTTTAATTTAGTTATTTGTCTATTTAAAGAATCTAGTGATTTAGAGATTTGGATAAAACTTAGGGTTTGATTTTGAACTTAAAAGAAGGGTTTTCAAATAGGTTATTGGAAATGGTTGTGGGAATGTGTTTATAGTTGAGCTATGTTGAAATGGTAGATTTTATCACTCAAAATCGATTTTAGAAAGAAAATGGGTTTTGTTCTGATAATACAGTGTGTCCTGGTGAATGGGCTGGACCGATCCAAGCTCCTCAAGCCCACTGGATGACCTGCAAGCAAGTTCAATCGGGGAATAGGGTAGTCCCCCGGCGAACCCTCCGGTGTATGAATTAGAAGAGGTGATGGACCAAAATGTAGAGAGAGAGAGGATAGAAAACTTAACTTTCTTCTTGTCTTCAAGTTTGGCTTATATCCTCTGGAAATCATTTCGCTGTCTTAGCCGTTCTGACCTTCCCCGCCGAAAGCTTGCGCCGTGGTTCGTCTTGTTCAGGGTGAGGGGGCGCCATTCCGGCTGAGGGGTGTTGTCGCAATAAATGCTGTGATGGGTTGCATTAATGGTGATGTGCTGTGGCAATAACTTTGCAGATCTTTGTCTGCTGACATGGCCTGTTCTGCACCCGCCACGTGTCCGAGCATCATTGGCCTTTCTTGCTCAGTTGGCCTCCAGCTGTACCGGGTTTTACTGACCGGGTTGTGTAATGGGGTCTAAATGGTGGGCTTGGGTTTACTCATGGTGGGCCGTGGTCCTTGTGGGCCTATCCCTGTCAGTAGTCCCCCATTCCCGAGTGCAGCTTTAGTTAAACGAAGGGAATAATAATAGTGGAGATGAATCCGACCTGTAGGGGGAGACCGACCGTGAGAGGCCGAGCGTGAGGGAGGCCGAGCGAGGTGAGGCCGAGCGTGAGGGTGACCGAGCAGGAGAGGTCGAGCGTAAGGGAGCGTGAGGGAGGCCGAGCGGGGTGAGGCCGACCGTGAGCGTGACCGAGCGGAAGAGGTCGAGCGTGAGGGAGGCCGAGCGGAGGGAGGCCGACCGTGAGGGCGACCGAGCAGGAGGGGTCGAGCGTGAGGGCGGCCGAGCGTGAGGGAGGCCGAGCGGGTGAGGCCGACTGCGAGGGTGACAGAGCGGGAGAGGCCGAGCGTGAGGGAGGCCGAGCGGGGTGAGGCCGACCGTGAGGGCGACCGAGCAGGAGGGCGCGGGGCTTAAGAGGCGGCATGTCACGTGATGAGTTAAAGTGGAAAAGACAAGGTAAGGGCAGAAGTCAGCGTATCAGGACCATGCACGTGGCAGGATTTCGGGGGGAGGGGAAAGGTCAAGCGTTGGATCAGGAGTGAAGCGTCAGGGCATTATTATGGGCATTGATGGTACAGTTTTGGTGGATGATTTGAAAAGTTTTCAAACTGGCGAAAATTAACTTGGACCCTTGGAATACGGGTAAACCGTGGGCATTTGGTATCATTCGATTTACTTACCTGTTTTCAAGAACCCAAAACATTCCAAGTATCATACCATTTGTTGCGCGCGATACAACATTAGAGCATTTCTTCGACTTCCTAGTGCCTGCTTCAGAAGCGATCCGCAGACATACTTTAGAGATGGCGCATGAAGGAAACGTGAATGTGAGGGTGGATCCTCTGGGAGACGACGATGCAGAGGAATTAGCTGCACAATACAGGATGGAGAAGGTGGGGGAACCAGCGAGACGTTTCCATGGTTCCACCTTGGTGGCAGCGCCGACGCCGATCAATGAAGCAGAGCCAGATCATTGGCACACAAAGGCGGACAAATCGACAATAACAGAGGCGGAGTTGGGGGCGATTTGCGAGAAGTACCAAATTCCGGCGGGGGTGGAGTTGTGGCTGCCAACGTCGACGGAAAGGCCGTCGGACGCCAGGCTAGGAGGGTTTTCCCTCTATGAGGAGGCATTGAAGGGGAGGCTGAGGTTGCTGCTGTCTCAAATAGTGGTGGACGTGCTCAACCACCTAGAAGTAGCCCCGGGCCAGCTGATGCCCAATGCCTGGAAGATCCTGATGGCCTGTGCAAGTGCGTGGCCAAAGGCGAATAGGGGGGAGTCGATGGGGTTGGAGGAGTTCTTTGCTTGCTACAAGGCCTCAGGGCAACAGGAGACGTGGGTCACCCTGCAGGCAGTTGTGGGGAAGGGGTTGGTGGCTGGGTTGCCTACGTCGATCAAGGGATGGCGGGCACGGTGGTTCTACGTTTCTGCCAGTGGGGGGCCTGGGGTGCGCACCATCTGGAAGGTGCCAATCAGGACGGTGGAGGTAAAATTGGGGCCCACGGCAGGGGAGAGGGTGAAGAGGGTGAAAGAGTGGAGGGAGAAGGAGAAGGTGAGATGGGACGACCTGGTGCAACCTTCTGCACTGTTTGAGGCAGGGTTGGGTCCTCAGCCGATCGGTGGGGATCTTGGCCGAGTAGAGCTGGAGGCGCGGAAGGAGGCTCAGGAGGCTGAGGATCAGGCCCTTCTTGCCAAAGCCACCATGTTCAAGAGGGCACAGGACGACCGACCTTCACAGCCGATCGCGAAGGAGAGGATCAGGCCTCGCTCGAAGTCGTTGGGGGAGAAGGATCTAAGTAAGTTTGAACCACGAAAGCTCCCTGTGGATCCTGTGAAGGAGAGGGCCAGGGGTGGGGAGGAGGCGTTGAAGAGGAAGAGGAAGAGGAAGAAGAGAAGTGCCCCTGGAGGGGCTGCAGGGGAGCCTGGGCCCAAGAAGGTGAAGGGGGCCCCAACTGTGGTGGAGACTGTGAAGGAGGCCCCAGAAGTAGCAGAAGTAGCAAAGGTCATCCCAGCACTAGAGGCTGTGGAGGTTGCCCCAACAATTCAAGTGGCAGGAAGTGTAAGCAGTGCTGGGCCAAGTGGGGAGCAATAGACCCAAAGGGGTCCTGCCCCCCAGGAGGGAGGAGTGGGTCTGAACACCGCCTTCTACCATGCTCGCGTGGTGGCTAGGAGGGTTGAAGGGGAAGTGGGGCCAGCCAGGGCAGGGGCTGACCGTCTGTTGAAGATTGCGGAAGGGTCAGACCTGCGCGCGGCCGCCAGATTCAATGAGGCTGACCTGCTGAGGGGGTTATGCTCCGCTCAGATGGAGGTAACTGCCCTGGCAGGGGCGCTCCTGAGGAAGGCAGGGGGAGCCAGGCTCAAGGCAGAGAAGGCGGAGGCACAGTTGGAGAAGCTGAAGATGGAGAAGGCAAGTTGGACGAGTGCCCAGGCTGAGCTGCAAGCAGTCAAGCTAGAGCTAGAGGATACACGCCGTAGGGTTGTGTCACTCGAGTTCCAGCTGGTCGGCGAGTAGAGGAAATTAGAAGAGTCCCAACGAGCCTGTGCCATTGCCAATGATCGGCACGAAGAGGCCATGAACAGCAACGAAGAGTTGGTGAAGCAGAAAGATGAGGCAGATGCTAAGGTGGAGGCTCTGCAAAAGGCGTTGGAGGATGAGCTAGCCAAGGCAGAGGAGGAGAAGGTGAAGCTTAGGAGGGAGTTGGAAGTAGAGGGTGAGAAGGCGAGGGCGGAGAGGGAGAGCCTAAGGAAGGAGGTGGAAGGGGAGAGGATCAAGTGGATTGCTGAGGGGGAGGCCTGGAAGAGGGAGCTGGAGGCTGAGAGGGCCAAGGCTGTAGCTGAGAAGGAGGCCCTACAAAAAGAGCTGAACGAAGAGAAGGCGAAAGCGGCCTCGGAAAGGGCAGCCTATCCTGATCTTTATGTTGCAGCTGTTACTCAATTCAAGGGGTCTCCTGAGTTCCAGATGGCAATTGATGCTGCAGTTGCCAGCAGCTTGGCAAGGGAAGAGTCTGGGGGGGCTGGCCCATCACGGACGACGGCTGAAGGAAGACCTGAATCTGAAGTTATAGAGAGCTTCCAACGATCAGATTTTTATAAGCATGAAATGGCAGAGTTCTGGGACAGCGGGTGAAAGATGTTCAAGCGCAAGGTTGAAGAGCTGTTCCCAGAACTTGACTTCAGCAGGGTGACCATTGGGGAGGATGATGTGGCCCAGACCCCCTTGGATGAGGGCATAGAAGAAGCAGACCTTATCTCCAGTGAGGAGGAGGAGTGATCTGGAGGATAGGTGTTCTTAGGAGTTTTTGTCTTCTTTTTTTTTTTTGTATTCGCATTTTTGTTTTGTTTTGTTTTTGAAGTATTGTAATGAACTGATGTACATATTGGGCCAATAAATAAAACTCTATTTGTCTCTTGTAATTGACTGTGTTTACTTGTTTGGTAGGTTTGAAATGGAGAGTGAAAAATTTGCCTGCATGACAGAGTGAACTTATGAAAAACGAGTAGTGAATGTATGAGAAACTCAGTTTGCAATGAAAATGGGTAATGAACTTATGGAAAAATTCAACTTATGAAAAATTCAACTCGTAATAAAAATGAGTAATGAACTTGTGGAAAAATTCAACTTCATGACAGAATGAACTTGAGATAAGTGAGCCAAGTGAACTTGAACTTGTGAGATTAGGTTGATAAACTTGGACCGATGAATTAAAGAGGGTGAACCTGTGAATCTGAAGTTGACTTTGAACTTGTTAAATTAAAAATTCTATCATGCAGGGTAAGAGTAAACTGATAAAATTCCTTTATGCAGAGTGAGATTGGACTGGTGTAAAAATTCGATGAATGAGGGTAGGAAAGTGGGTTTTAATTTAACTAAGTGGAGATGCTGTAAATTTTTGTGACCTAAACTTGTGACTAAGTGTTCTCCCAAGGCTATGCTAGTGGTTGCTTCGCTGGGTCTTCGGATGTTCGAAAGTGCTCAGTCGGACGGAGGCTTTTGAAGATGCTCAGTCTAGCCAAGGCTTTTGTAAGTGTTCAGGTCGGATGGAGGCTTTTGAAAGTGCTCGGTCTGGCCGAGGCTTTTGAAAGTGCTCAGGTCGGACTGAGGCTTTTGAAAGTGCTCGGTCTGGCCGAGGCTTTTGTAAGTGCTCAGGTCGGACTGAGGCTTTTGAAAGTACTCGGTCTGGCCGAGGCTTTTATAGGTGCTCAGGTCGGACTAAGGCTATTGAAAGTGCTCGGTCTGGCCGAGGCTTTTGTAGGTGCTCAGGTCGGACTGAGGCTTTTGAAAGTGCTCGGTCTGGCCGAGGCTTTTGAAAGTGCTCAGGTCGGACTGAGGCTTTTGAAAGTGCTCGGTCTGGCCGAGGCTTTTGTAAGTGCTCAGGTCGGACTGAGGCTTTTGAAAGTGCTCGGTCTGGCCGAGGCTTTTGTAGGTGCTTAGGTCGGACTGAGGCTCTTGAAAGTGCTCGGTCTGGCCGAGGCTTTTGTAGGTGCTCAGGTTGGACTGAGGCTTTGAGTGCTGCAAATGAAAGTTTCATGGAAGCGACATTCAGATAGTTGAATTATAGCAGGTTGGGAATCCGGTCGATATTTGTATTATGTATTGAAAAAGACAAATACAACAAGTTTGACAATACAAAAGTAAGAATTCATTGATAGTAACGCTTCAGATGTTCAGCATTCTAGGGATGGGGGAGGTCGCGGCCGTCCATGTCTTGAAGTCGATAGGTGCCTGGACGTGGGCGGGCCTTCACAACGTAAGGTCCCTCCCACTTGGCTGCTAGTTTGCCCTCGGTCGGATTCTTAGTGGCGAGAGTTGCTTCTCTCAAGACAAGGTCCCTTACCGAAAACTCCCGTGGTCGGACTCTGCGGTTGTAGTGTGTTCTCATTTTCTGCTGGTACGAAGCCAATCTGACAGCAGCAATCTCTCTAAGCTCTTCGATGAGGTCCAAGTCTGCTCGACGGAGTTCTTCGGCTGAGGCGAGGTCAGGATGTAAGACCCTGGGAGTGGGCAGACCGACTTCTACCGGAATGACCGCCTCAGCGCCATGTGTTAAGCGAAAAGGGGTTTCCCCAGTAGGAGTTCGGGCAGTGGTTCGGTAAGCCCAGAGTACATGTGGTAGTTCCTCAGCCCAGAGGCCTTTAGCAGCTTCGAGCTTAGTTTTGATGATCTTCAGGAGAGAGCGGTTGGTGACCTCAACTTAGCCATTGGCTTGGGGATGACCGGGGGAAGAGAAGCATGGTTGAATTTGGAGATCCGCACAAAATTTCCTGTATTTAGCATTGTCGAACTGTTTGCCGTTGTCGGAGACGATGGCTTGAGGGATGCCAAATCTGCAGACGATCGATTGCCAGATAAACTTGGTGGTGTTCCGCTCGGTGATTGTGGCGAGGGGTTCTGCCTCGACCCACTTGGTGAAGTAATCAATGGCAACAATTGCGAACTTGGCCTGGCCTCGACCAGTGGGAAGTGGACCAACCAAGTCGATCCCCCATTTGGCGAACGGGTAAGGGCTGCAGAGAGTGATCAGCTCAGTGGGAGGAGTATGGAGGATGTTGGCAAAGCGCTGACATTTGTCGCATTTTAGCACGAAATCAGCGGCATCTTTGTTGAGGGTCGGCCAGAAGTAGCCTGTACGGAGTACTTTGTGTGCGAGGGACTTGCCACCCGAATGATTGCCACAGATTCCTTCATGGATCTCTTGCAGTACATAGGTTGCTTGGGCGGGGCTGAGACATCGCAGGTACGGTCGTGAGAAACCGCGCTTGTAAAGGAGGCCGTCGACCAGAATGTAGTTAGCCGACCGAGCTCTGACCTTGGCAGCCTGCTGTTGGTCATCTGGGAGTTCTCCAGTGGTCAAGAAGAGGAAGATGTCGGATGCCCAAGGGATGGGTTCCGTTTGGAGGAATTGCACTTCTTGCAGGTCGGGTGAGATGGCCGGGTGAGTCAGGTATTCGAGGCGAACTCCATGGCTGAGGTCGGATTGGTCGGCGGAGGCCAGCTGGGCCATCTCATCTGCTTTGGAGTTTTCCGCCCTAGGTATGTGTATGATCTGGAAAGTGTTGAAGAGACGAACAAGTGTGAGCGCTATGTCCCTGTAAGTCCGCATTGTGGTGTCCCTGGCATCGAATTCACCCGTGATCTGGCCGACAATAAGTTGGGAGTCACTGTACACGCGAATGTGGCTAACACCAATGTCTTTGGCTAGACGAAGTCCTGTCATCAATGATTCGTATTCGGCCTCATTGTTGCTGGCCGCAAACAAGAGGCGGAGGGCACATTTGAAATAACCCCCTTCGGGGGATGTGAGGATGAGGCCAGCCCCGCTTCCTTTCCTACGAGACGAGCCGTCAACATTGAGTGTCCAACAATGAGGGTCTTCAGGCTCTGGTGGAGTTGGTGGGGGTGGAGGGTTAGTGGTTGGGGCTGGATTGGTGAATTCCAAGATGAAGTCGGCTACGACTTGCCCCTTGATTGCTGTCCGGGGGCGATAAGAGATATCGAACTGGCTTAGTTCTACTGACCACTGCATGAGTCTTCCTGAGAGCTCTGGTTGCTGCATGACTTTCTTCAGGGGCTGGTCGGTGAGAACCACTATGGAATGGGCTTGGAAGTAGGGGCGGAGTCGTCTGGAGGCGGTGACCAAGGCCAGGGATAGCTTTTCTAATAGGGGGTAGTTTTGCTCCGCTCCCCTGAGAGCCCGGCTGATGTAGTAGACCGGCCGTTGGACTGAGCCGTCCTCTCTGACGAGGGCTGCACTGATTGCGGTGCTTGATACTGCTAGGTAGAGGAAGAGGGGCTCGCCGGTAATTGCCTGTGAGAGAAGGGGAGGATTGGCCATGCACTGTTTTAACTGTTGGAAGGCTTCTTCTGATTCAGTTGTCCATTCAAAAGTCTGCCGCAGGACTTTGAAAAATGGTAGGCACTTATCCGTTGCGCGGGAGATGAAACGGTTGAGGGCTGCCACTCTGCCGGTGAGCCTTTGGACCTCTTTAACGGTTTTAGGTGATTGCATCTCAATCAAGGCCTTGATCTTCTCAGGGTTGGCCTCGATGCCGCGCTGACTGACCATGAAACCCAGGAACTTGCCAGATCCTACGCCAAAGGCGCACTTCTCTGGGTTGAGCTTCATCCGATATTTGCGAAGGGTAGCAAAAGTCTCTCGTAGGTCGGTGAGGTGGTCAATGGAGAGTTTGCTTTTGACTAGCATGTCATCCACATACACTTCCATGTTCCGTCCGATCTGATGGTGGAAGACTGTATTGACTAAACGTTGGTAGGTGGCCCCAGTATTCTTTAGTCCGAACGGCATGACACGGTAGTGGTAGGTGCCCCGGTCGGTGATGAAAGATGTGTGTTCCTGGTCGGATGAGTGCATTACGATTTGGTTGTACCCTGAAAAAGCATCCATGAAGCTGAGCATTTGGTGACCGGCCGTGGCGTCGACCAGTAGATCAATGCGGGGGAAAGGATAGCTATCTTTGGGACAAGCTCGGTTCAAGTCGGAGTAGTCGACGCAGAGACACCACTTGCCATTGTTTTTGCGAACCAGGACCACGTTGGACAGCCACTTAGGATAATCCACATTTCGGATAAACTGGGCCTCGAGAAGTTTGTCAACCTCTGCAGCTATGAGATTGTTGCGCTCTGGATGGAAAATACGCTGCCTTTGTCGGTAAGGTCGGAAATGGGGCTCGATACTGAGGCGGTGGGTAATGAAAGAGGGGTCGATGCCTGGCATGTCTGCATGAGTCCAGGCGAAGACGTTTCTGTGTTCGGTCAGGAGAGCGGTAAGGTCGGCCTTTGCTTGGGAAGGCAGTTGGCTGCCGATTTTAGCAGTTTTGAGTGGGTTGGTGGGATCGATGTTAACTTCGACGAGTTCCTCCACAGGTTCGCCTCTGATCAGTTCGTCCTCATCTTGGACGTCAAGTCCTTCAATGATCATTGCCTCCTTCAGTTTGACCTCTTTAAGTGAGACCACATAACATTCTCTAGCGACGGTCTATTCTCCTATCACCGTTCCGACCCCGAAATCAGTAGGGAACTTGAGGGCAAGGTGGTAGGTGGATGTGATGGCTTGGAAGGCATTGAGGGCGGTGCGGCCAAGGATGATGTTGTAAGCAGAGGGGCAATCAACAACAAGGAAAGTAAGCAACTTCGTGGTCTGCCGTGGGTACTCTCCAATGGTGATGGGGAGATCAATGGAGCCGATAGAGGTCACCCGGTCGCCGGTGAAACTAACCAGGGGAGTTTGGAGTGGGGACAGGCTTTCTTCCCCGATCTTCAGTTGGCGGAAGCAGTTGAGGAAAATGATGTCCGACGAGCTGCCATTGTCAACGAGGACTCGTCTGACCTTATAATTGGAGAGGACGGTGGAGATGACAAGGGGATCATCGTGAGGATAACGGATGCCTGCACAGTCGGTGTCCGTGAAGGTAATGGGCTCTGTCCACTGCTTGGGTTGCTTGGGGGGTCGGTCGACCGTGGCAACTGTCTTGTCTGAGCCCTGTCGTATCTTCCTAAGCTCTGCCCTCTGAGCTGAGCGAGATGGTCCCCCACAAGCGAGACCACCTGAAATAACTCTGATTTCACCAACTGGTGGAGGTGGATTACCTTGAGGCCGAGGTTGTTGGGGGGGTCGATCATGCCCCTGGTCTGGTTGAGCTGGTCGCCGTGGAGGGGTATGCCTGTGATTGTCTCTGTGGGGCTCGGTCCTTTGCCTCTGCTGAGGGCGGGTGTCTGTGAATCGGCTCAGGCGCCCCTGGCGAATGAGGGTCTTCACTTGATCTTTGAGGCTGATGCAGTCGTCGGTGTTATGGCCATGATCCTGGTGGAAACGGCAATATTTGGACTGATCTTTACGGATGAAAGGGTTCCGTGGAGGAAGAGGCCACTTGAGGGGGTAGTCCCGTTGGATCTGGTTAAGAACTTGTTCCATGGGAGTATTGAGGGGGGTATATCGCTCGAACCGACCGGGGGGTCTTACTGGGGCCGACCGGTCGGCGCAAGGAGGTCGGTCGGCATAGCGGGATGTTTGGTTATGATGCCGGGTGTTACTGGGTTCTTGGTCTTTTCTTTTTTCTCTGGGGGTCAGATATTTAGTTGTGGAGTCTTGCCGAGCGGCTAGAGAATCCTCGGTGTTCATGTACTTTTGGGCTTTGGAGAGCAAGGCTGCCATGGATGTCGGGGGGTTCTTAGAGAGGGAGAAGAGGAAATCGGATGACCGCAGACCAGCCATGAAGGCTGTGAGGATGACTTTATCGTCATTTTCAGCAACTTGTAAGGCTTCGATATTGAAGCGAGTGACAAAGCTGCGCAGTGACTCCCCCTCGGTCTGACGGATGTTGAGGAGTTGGGTCGCCGGACGTCGCTGGCGTTGGGCCCCGATGAAGTGGCTCAGGAAGGAGTCACTGACGTGTTGGAAGGTGGAGACCGAATCTGGTGGCAACTGGCTGAACCATAGCCGAGCCGATCCCTTCAGGGTCACGGGGAAGGCTCGGCACATGATTTCGTCGGGGAAAGCATGGAGGATCATGAGTGTACGGTAGGTCTCCAGGTGGTCGACGGGGTCAGTTGTTCCGTCAAAAGGGTCGATGGTAGGCATTTTGAACTTGGGGGGTAGGGGTTTGTCTCGGATGGAGGCGACAAACGGGGAGTTTGCTGTAGTGGAGGGCTTATGTTGGATATTCTGCATGACCCCTTGGAGTTGGAGTTTCATGGCTCGGAGTTCAGCGTCCCATAGGGGAATGTTGTCGCCGCCAGAGGGAGATAGATGTTGGACGCTGCTAGCTTCACCCTCGGGAGCTGGAGCTATGATTGATGGACGTGGGGGTGGAGGAGGTGGATGTATATGTGGGTGAGGGAGTTGCAAGCCCCCCGAGTTAGGAGGATCGGGTTGTGGGACGGTATGGCCCGGAACGTGTTCTGGATGGGGTGGGATATCTGGAGGTGGTGGAGGAATAGGGAGGTTCCGTTGGAGCAGAGCATTGATTAAGGCCTGGTTTTGTTCGGCCATTCGATTGATGCTGTTGGTGAGCTCGATGAAGTACTGTGGTGGGTTGTTTGGATTGGAAAGGTCGGTCTGGTGATCGGCAGCATTATGGTGGGAAGCCATGGATCTGGTCGTTACCATACACGTGACGGGTGAGGTGAAAAAGGTTGCTGGAAAAGGGTCTCCGGCGGCAATGAACACAACTGGCGCACAGACAAACCGGATTCCCACAGACGGTGCCAACTGATAATACAGTGCGTCCTGGTGAATGGGCTGGACCGATCCAAGCTCCTCAAGCCCACTGGATGACCTGCAAGCAAGTTCAATCGGGGAATGGGGTAGTCCCCCGGCGAACCCTCCGGTGTATGAATTAGAAGAGGTGATGGACCAAAATGTAGAGAGAGAGAGGATAGAAAACTTAACTTTCTTCTTGTCTTCAAGTTTGGCTTATATCCTCTGGAAATCATTTCGCTGTCTTAGCCGTTCTGACCTTCCCTGCCGAAAGCTTGCGCCGTGGTTCGTCTTGTTCAAGGTGAGGGGGCGCCATTCCGGCTGAGGGGTGTTGTTGCAATAAATGCTGTGATGGGTTGCATTAATGGTGATGTGTTGTGGCAATAACTTTGCAGATCTTTGTCTGCTGACATGGCCTGTTCTGCACCCGCCACGTGTCCGAGCGTCATTGGCCTTTCCTGCTCAGTTGGCCTTCAGCTGTACCGGGTTTTACTGACCGGGTTGTGTAATGGGGTCTAAATGGTGGGCTTGGGTTTACTTATGGTGGGCCGTGGTCCTTGTGGGCCTATCCCTGTCATGTTCTAAAACCATGGTTATTCGGTTTGTGAAGGAAAATGGGAAAATGATGTTGGATTTGTAAGATTGGAATGAATGTAGATGTTGATGAGAATGGTGAAGTTAGATATGTAATATCACTCTCATTTGGAAATGATGGAATCATGCCTTTTATTGAAAATTATTTGTTTGAATAGCGATATCTATTTTGGGCTATCAGTAGATGATAACTTTAATTGTTGTCGAAATTGCATGAGGATTAGGTGAATTGAAACTAATTTCTCATATATATTGCATTAAGCATTGTTGCATGATTAAACATTGAAAATGTATTATTTTGAGAAAAATTGGTGAATAACTTGGTACATCTGTGTAGGGGGTGTGGTTGTGGTTATTATGTTGGCCTATGTGTCTTTGGTGAAAGTCCAGAAACCTGCGCAGTTAGGTGTCGATCCTTCCAGTTAATATCGGTAAAATTACTTTGGTAGTGCTTGTATAGTCTACTGGCAGACACGTACCTAGAGATTCCAGTGCTTGTATCCACTAAAAATTATTTTCATAAATTGAATTATAAAATGGCATTGCATGTATATTCTCATTATGACTTTGTTAAGATTCATACATTGTGTTAGAGTATCTCTACTGGGCTTTGGCTCCCTATGTGGAAAACAACTTTCAGGTGCTGATGATATGCCTCTACGAAGGACATAACTTGGGAGGACTTGGAGTCAAGGGTTTCTCTTTTGTTTATTGATGTAATTATTTTTGTACAAGTCTCGGACTTTAACTGCATTGAGACACTTTTGTTGTACCTAAACATTGTCTTGGAAAGATGTAGCCATTAAGGCATTAATTTATCTGTTTAACTTTATTCCATTTCGTTCGCAAGTAGCATATGCTATAGATTCAAGGTTAGGTCTTATGAATGTATATTTGCATATGTTACCTTTTACACAATGAATTCATATGAATAGAAGATTATGATTTTGGAATAAGTTGTTATTTATTAAATATCGTGGAATGGTTTATCTTTATTATTTTGGGGCGTTACAACTTGGTATCAAAGCTATCGGGTTTGAATACTTTGGGATCGTGGGATGCAGTTTTTACCACAATGGATATCTCGCTCGTTAATATTAGAAGTAAACTTGGTATGCTATGTGATAAAATGCTTATGTGACTAAGTGAGTATGTGATTTAATTTCTAAGATATTGATTGGGTCTACGAGTTTCTAGAAGTTCTGTTAAAAGAGCACTTGATCACTGCTATTTCTAACTGGAACTCTGATAATGTCGCTAGATGGTCATTATCTAGAAAGGGAATTAGTATGTGTTTATGTGACTAAGTGCTTATGTGAAGTGAATTATTTGTTGTCTACCGTATTAGGACACTGGTGAATTAGCTTCGGTACGTTTGTAAATGTGCTAATATCTTGTGCTACCTTAATTAGGATGTCAGAACGTAGACGTGGTAGTGGTAGGCGTAGTAGACCTAGGCAGCAGGAGGAGCCATTATCGGATGATATTCCGACGCAAGAGGAGAGAGTTGATCAAGCCAGTGTGACTGAGCCAGCAAGTCAGCAAGCCATGGGCGCTTTGGCCCATGAAATGTACGGAACTTTGCGAGAATCCATGGTTATTCTTAGGGCTGAGAATCAAGTCCAGGCCCATGTTGCTGAGACAGGGCTATCTTTTCTGAAGATGGAGTTTTTCCGGTTGAATCCGAATGAGTTTTTAGGGGATTCGAAAGAGCCATTGAAAGCGGACGAGTGGCTCAAACAGATGGTGAAGACGTTCGAAATGCTTGACATTGAGGACAAAGGGTTGAGAGTGACCTTGGCATCTTTCCAACTGAAAAGAGATGCGGATCAGTGGTGGAAGTATGCGCGAGGGTGCATTGGAGTGACTTGGGAGGCCTTTGCCAACGCCTTCCAAGATAAGTTCTTGCCTCCTACTGTTAGGGAGAAGTTGAGAGAGCAATTTCTGAAGCTCAAGTAGCTTAACACACCGGTGGTCGAGTTTGAGGTTGCCTTTAGTAGTTTATCGAGGATTGCACTGAAACTCGCGGGGATAGAGGAACGCCGTTGTATCGAGTTTGAGAAGAGATTGAGGACCGGGCTCCTTTTCAAGGTGGTCGGGTCTATGATTAGGGATTACAGTCACTTTGTGGAGGCGGTGGCTCATCTTGAAACCGTGATCCAGTTGGAGGAAGAGCGATGAGAGGCTCTAGGAAGAGGAGTCAGGAGGTTCATGGGGAGACTCGAGACAACAAGAGGCAGAGGGGTTCCACTCCACAACAGTCCCAGGGAGCACAGTTTAGATCCACTTTTTCGGTGCTGAGTTCGGGCTTGGGGAGAGGTAAGCAGGGAGGGTTCACTTGTTTCAAGTATGGCCAGTTGGGTCACAAGTCTTTAGTTTGCCTGCAGAGGAGAGAAGGGCAATAGTCTGCATTGTCTTCAACTCGTCCTTAGATCTAGAGTCAAGAGAGAGGATAGTCGCCTACTTGTTACCAGTGTGGGTAGTTAGGGCACTTGAGGAGGTTTTGCCCTCAGTCTGGTGGCACATCTGGTATGTCTGGTTCGAGACAGACACATAGCCCTCAGCCTACTCAGTCAGCACTGACCTCGAGGATTAATCGAGGGGCCTTTTTGGTTCAATCAGTGTATCAGACCTATGCTCAGAGGGGTGAGCAGGTAAAGCAGAAACCCACCGGGTGTGCGTATGTTATTACCACGCCGAATTTGTTGCCAGCATCTTCTGTAGTGAGGTAATTTCTTATTATGCAATTATATTGCCATGTGTTGATTGATACGGGTGCATCTTATTCGCATCAGCATTGGGGTTAGAAAAGGCTCAGTTAGCGTCTCTGCTTAGAGGAGAGTCACCTGTTGGAGGTAAGGTCGTTTTGAACCAGGGATGTCGGGGTTGTGAGATAGAGGTTTCCGATCGCCAACTTCCTTTTGCTTTTGTATTGTTAAATATGTCAGGTTTTGATATCATTTTGGGCATGGATTAGTTATCTTCGTACCGTGCTATTATAGATTATTACCATCAGAGAATTACGGTGTGCACCTCGAGTGTTGATAGTTTTTATTTTCTGGGAGACTGAGATGATAGAGTTTTGTGGCCATTGTATGACCCACATGGTCGGGGCAAGTTTAGCTTTCTTCTTACTACTTTCTTGAGTAATGAGAGTGATTCCATCCAAGTTGATTTACTGAGGGTAGTTTGTGAATACCTGAACGTCTTTCTCGAAAATCTCACTAGTGTTTGCCATCGCACTGTGAGATTGAGTTCTCTATTGACTTAGTGCTCAGCACAACACTGATTTCTATGGCACCATATAGATTCGCACCCGTTGAATTGAGTGAGATAAAGATTCAACTCCAAGAACTATTAGATAAGGGCTTTATTCGCCCTAGTACTTCGCCTTAGAGAGCATCGACTCTCTTTGCTAAGAAGAAGAATGGCACGTTATGACTGTGTATTGATTACTGGAAGTTGAACTAGGTAACTGTCAAGAATAGTACCTATTACCACGTATAGATGACTTATTTGACCAGTTGAAGGAGTTATTTTTCTAAAATAGACTTGAGATCAAGTTATCATCAGTTGGGGGTGAAGGAAGA
Source organism: Camellia oleifera (assembly GCA_022316695.1). NCBI lineage: Eukaryota > Viridiplantae > Streptophyta > Magnoliopsida > Ericales > Theaceae > Camellia > Camellia oleifera. The sequence goes on along the minus strand of CM039313.1, from coordinate 52,480,513 downwards.
GAATATCCAGAAAATGGCATTTTGTGTGTGGTATGGCCACTACGAGTTCTAAATGATGCCTTTTGGGTTAACCAACACATTGACTTTGTTTATGGATTTGATGAATTGAATCTTTCGTGAGTTTCTAAATCGTTTTGTGGTCGTCTTTAACGATATCTTGATCTACTCACCCTATGAGGAGGAACACAATGAACACTTGCGGGTTGTACTTCAGTTGCTTAGAGCACACCAGTTGTATGCTAAGTTCGGGAAGTGCGAGTTTTCGTTAAAAGAAACTAAGTTCTTAGGCCATGTGGTATCCGAAAAATGGGTGACTGTAGACTCTTTTAAGACAAAAACAGTGCAAGATTGGGAACAACCTAAGAATGCCTTTGAGATCTAGAGTTTCTTGGACTTAGTCGGGTATTACTAACGTTTTATGAAAGTTTTTTCTAGATTGGCCTCAACATTGACTAGACTGACGAGGAACGGAAGTAAGTTTGTATGGAGTGAGACTTGTGAGAAGTTATTTTAAAAGCTTAAGGTTAGACTTACCACTGCTCTAGTATTAATTATTCCAGAGAGAGGTTCTGGCTACTCGGTTTATTGTGATGTGTCTCGGGAAGGTTTGGGTTGTGTCTTAATGCAAGAAGGGAAGGTGGTAGTATATGGTTCACGGTAATTGAAAATACATGAGAGAAATTACTCTACTCACGACCTAGAACTAGCAGCAGTGATCTTTGCCTTGAAAATTTTGAGGCATTACTTATATGGTGAGAAATTTGAAGTGTTTTTCGATCATAAGAGTTTGACATATCTATTTTCATAGAAAGATTTAAATTTGAGGCATAGGAGGTAGATGCAATTTATAGAGGATTATGATTTTGAGTTGTACTATCATCCGGGAAAGGCCAATGTAATGGCTGATGCCTTGAGTAAGAAATCCATAAACAGTGTAGCTAGTATTGCCATCCGAGAATGAGAGATGTTGGATGCTATGGGACAGTTTGAATTACATCTTGGCGAGTCCGTTGAGTCGGCTGCTTTGTTTACTATAGTTGCACAATCTACACTTGTAAGCCGAGTTATAGAAGCACAGCAAGGTGATCACAAGGTAGAGACCATCTAGGAGAAGATATTTAGCGGAAAGGTAGAGAAGGATTTGAATGTGTACTCTGACTCTAGAGTGAGATATCTAGACCGTCTTTTCTTCTAGAGAGGAAGTACTCCGAGAGTTTCACTATTCATGCCTTGCGGTACATCAGAAGGCACAAAGATGCACCACGACTTTAGCCGCTAATTTTGGTGGAGGGGGATGAAGAGAGATGTAGCCTTGTTTGTTTCGAGGTGCCTTACTTGTCAACAAGTGAAGGCCGAGCATCAAGAGACCAGTGGGTTTGTTGTAACCCTTACCTATAGTTGAGTGGAAATGAGAGCATGTCACGATGGATTTTGTTGTGGGTTTTTTGAAGAACCAACGGGATAATGATGTCATGTGGGTGATAATCGACCAGTTAACTAAATTAGTACAATTTGTACCTATGCGTACAAGTCACTCGGTAGATTATTTTGCCGACCTTTACGTTAGAGACATAGTGCGACTTTACGGGGTCCCTGTGACTATCGTTTCGGATAGAGATCCACGTTTTATGGCTTGGTTGTGGCAGAGACTACAGAATGCCCTAGGCACTAGATTAACGTTTAGCACTGTCTATCATCTTCAGACTAACGGGCAATTTGAGCAGACCATTCAGATCTAAGATGATATGCTTTGGGGTTACGTTATCGACTTTAAGGGGTTGTGGAAGAGGCATCTACTTTTAGTGGAGTTTGCCTATAATAATAGCTTTCATGCGAGTATTGGCATGGCACCTTTTGAGAGCTTGTATGGCCAACCGTGTAGTTCTCCAGTGTGTTGGGCCGAGGTAGGTGACGCACCTATGTTAGGTCCTAAGTTAGTCTGGGAAATGACAGAGAAGGTCGCACTTATCTGTAAGAGGTTGATTTCGGCTTAGAGTCGCCAAAAGAGCTATGCTGACCACAGAAGGAAACTGTTATCATTTGAGGTAGGGGATCACGTCTTCTTGAAAATATCATCAAGATAGGGTTTGATGAGGTTTGGAAAGAGCGAGAAGTTATCTCCTAGATTTATTGTGTCTCTTAAGATTCTAAAGTGCATTGGGGAGGTAGCTTATCATTTGGCTTTACTGCCCCAACTTTCTAGGGATTTATGACGCGTTTCATATCTCTATGCTCCGGAAGTATGAGCTTGATCCTTTACACGTGTTGGATTAGACCGAGTTAGAGGTAGATGAGAATGCCTTGTATAAGGAGAGACCGGTTCGAATTTTAGATACTTAGGACCAAGTCTTGCGAGGCAAGACTATTCCATTGGTTAAGGTGTTGTAGAGATACCATGGAGTTGAGGAGGAGACTTGGAAGCGTGAGGTGGAAGTCCATGAGAAGCATTGGACCTCTTTGTTAATGTTTGAAACTTGTATTGAAAATCTTATTATGTTGTTATATGTAAACATTGTAGATGTTTTAGAAAGTGAATTACGATATTCGGTATTGAAAAACTTTGTTCGTCATTGTTATGAGAATGGATGATCGGTGGATGAGTCATGGTTACGAGTTGAATTAGTTATCATTGTAGTAATTGATTTAAACATTGTGATTATTGAGTTAATTTAAATTTCGGGAATGAAATTCCTTAAGGACGGGAGGTTATAACGATTTTGTTTTAGACCCAACCTGCTTATTGTTTTGGATCTGGGATTCCTCGTCTTGAATGGTTGTTCATGTCCTTATTCAACTTAATTCTAGTTGAGTTTAGTTGTTTGGGTGTTGTTGTTACGTTTGGAACAGGTTGCGAGTTAGTTTTTCAAAAGAGTTGTTGCCTAGATTTTGGCTTATTCGATCGAGCAGTCTTTCTTATGCTTGAGCAGTCTTTGAGATCTCCCACTATTTTTGCAGGTCTGCAAAACTTCTGAGAGTGTGGTGTTCTTCGCTGGAGCAGTATTTTTTGCTCTCGAGCAATCTTTTTTGCGCTCGAACGGTCTGCTTCTGTCTGCAAAACTTTTGGGAGGGTATCGTTGTGCGCTCAAGCGGTCACTTTGTTTGCTCAAGCGGTGTCACTTATTGTGTCTGTTCGCTCGAGCGGTGTTTTGGTCGCTCAAGTAGTGTTTTGGTCCCTCAAGTAGTTTGCGCGTATATCAGTTCAGAAAAGCTACTTTTTGGATCACTTTTTTATATCTCTCTCTCTATAAACATTTCAAAACCCTAAATCTACACATTCTCTCTCTAGTTTTTGGTTTCAAACCTCAAATACTCTATCATTCATTGAATTCTCCACCATTATCCTTTGGAGAAAAATGTAGAGCTCACCTAGAGCTTCATTTTAATCGGAGCAAAATTCGTTTTTGGTTTTGTCAAAGTTTCATCCTTGATTTTCTTGTCTTCTAGCTTTGAGGTAGAGATTTCTTCTATAACAACCCTCGTCACTGTTTACCGATTAACTACCGGATACTGCTAAACTGAGACTGATTATGATAAGTAATGGGACTGACTGAAATACTAAACTAACCGACTGAAATCTGAAACTGATTGATTGACTATATCTGTTTAAATGCATTTCTATCTGTTTGATTGTTTAATTATCTGTTCATGTTTTTATGTTTAAATTGCAAATTGAAGGCCTTATCGACGGCCGAACCAGAAATCGATTGATGTTTTATGATCATCATAATTTATGTGATTTTATGACATATTTATCTAAAATGTGATTTAGTATGATTAAATTGGATTAAAATAAGCTAGATTGCATTGTTGGACTTATTCACCAAATTGCTATCCTAGTGGCCCACTATCTTGAACTTATTGGAGCCTTATTACATTACAACAAAACACATTTCATCAGCCCTTTTGTTGAGCTCAACCGACCAAGAGAGAGAGAGAGTGAGAGAATTGAGTTCAATTCGTCAATTTGTTTGGAGAATTGAAGGAATTGGAGGTTAATCTCCATATCTTAGCTTCTACACTTGACCTACTAGACTTAAGGTAGGACTTAATCTTCTTATTGTTGTCTTTGAGTTGGCTCTTGCATTGTTCATGTCAAATTGAGGAGCTAAGTCATGTTTTAGTTCTAACATGTTGAGTTGAAGCTTAATTGTTGCATGCATGTATATATATTGAAGTTTTGAGGTTGTAGTTCATAATTCCTTACATGCATGTTCATAATTTTACAATGGACCTTGATTTCATCTTGTTTTCGAAAAGAATTGGCTCATTAGAGCAAGAGTTGAAGCTTTGAATTGGTTAAATCCATACATGTTTGCATGATCTTCATGTTCTTGAAATTTGATTCAAAATTGTATTTAATTGAACTACATTTGGGCCTCGATTCCTCAAATTGAGCTTTGAATCATGTTGTTCTATGTGTTTACAAGTGTTTTCCAGAAAAGTAGCCCAAGAGGATCGAAATTAGTGCATTTGAACTTGATTTGGGCTTGGAAGTTTAAATCTAGAAATTCCAGATTTTGGACTCCCGCTTGAGTGGGGAAAGTAGCAGTCGAGCGGGAAATTCGTGCTCCCAGTACTTTGCACTATTTTGAGGTCCGCTCGAGCGGGACCTTGTGTCTTATGTTCGAGCGGATATTGAGCGCCCAATTGAGCGCCCAATCGAGCGTGATTTTTGAGCATCCAGTACTTTTGACTGTTTTTGCAGTCCGCTCGAGCGGGAACTGTTGTCTGCATGTCCGCTCGAGCGAAGTAATCTACGCTCGAGCAGGACCTCTATTTTCTGAAAATTCTGAAAATGATTTTAAAAGTGCATCTTTGCATCCTCATTTCATTCTAAGCATTCTTAGGCCTAGTTTAAAGCATCTTAATAAGGATATAGATGTAGAACACACCGAGGCAATTAGAGATTAGTTATTATCTTTCCCAATTGTGTAGCTTAATGTGTGTTCGATCTGTTAACTGTGTAGGGTTGGCTTCCAAGGAGACGCTCTAGCTTACCGTAGCCCAAAACTCTGTGAGTAACAATTGTGTAAAGATATGTTCAAATGATTATCTTCTGAACAATTAAACCGTACTGTTTTTGAACTGCTACTGTTTACTGAATGAATGTATGTCCTATATTCTGAACTGTATTGTGGCATCCTTAGCAACTACTGTTACTAACTGTTCTCTATCCGTTCCCTTGTTAGAACCACTACTGTTTACCGATTGATGGCTATCATTGACTGTTCGGTCTTTTAAGACCTACTGTTTACTGTTATGCTAATGGATGTACCACATATGACTATTTACTGTACTAAACAACTGATATACTGATTGAAATGAACTGTTTTCATTACTGTAAGACATTCATTCTAAACCCCTTTACGCTTTTTGTTATTCACTGGGCTTTAGCTCACTGCTCATATATATATGTAGGTGTACAGGCACCAGACTGGAGCTAGAAGCGTCGGGGTAGACTCCTAGTTTTGTCAAGCCAACTACTGTGCCTCACCGCGAGGTTCCGAGCCTTCCAAGCTATGGCTTAAGGGGTGATTTTATTCTCCCCTGTCTGTCCCTGTGTCTGTTTTGTATAACTGTATAGACTGATAGCACCGTACTGTACTGCTTAATAGGGATTAAGTCCATGTTCTGAATGTTTGTAAATATGGTACATACTGTTTTGTCTCTGACTGCATATATGTATGAAAAATCTTTTTGCATACAGACTGTCACAGCTCATTGGACATTGTTTAATTACTGTATTGGCTTCCGCCAAGCCCCTGTACTCTGTTTTACTGTACTACTGTTAAGCAGGCCTTCGGTAATCTCAGATTACTGGCCGATTACGGTGCTAAGCCCATAGGGGCGGGTTTGGGTCGTGATAGATTGGTATCAGAGCGATACTTACCACGAGTTATACCACACATACGTGTCCAAATGAGCTATAGGGTGTCCTAGAAAAGCAATTAGGGCATCGCCTGAGCATGAAAAATGTGTGTGGACATGACTGAATATGTGTTAATGTGATAAACTGTTCAAGTGTGCAACTGCTTATGTTGATAACTGTTATAACTGTTTATAGTGAAATGGATAATACAAAAACTGCAAATGAATCCTCATCCTCATCCTCTGAGGCAAGAATGGCAAGACTGGAAAGAATGATAGGAATTAATAACTGAAAGACTAGATCAATAACAGAACCAACAGCCCCCACCACCTCCTCCGGTACAGCCGGAACAGAATGTGAATGTTAATGATAAGGACATAATTGCTCTTACCCAGAAGTTCAGCAAACTGAAACCGCCATCCTTTCAGGAAGGCCTTAAACCGTTAAAAGCTGAAGCATGGGTTTTGGAGATCGAAAAATTGTTTGAAGTGTTTCCGTGCTCGGAGGCACATAAAGTACTGTTGGCCACCTTCACTTTGCAAGAAGAGGCTAGAAGGTGGTGGATGCTTACCCGTGATGACAACACTTGTTATGACTTGGGCTCAATTCAAAGGAGGATTCTTTGAAAAGTACTTCCCTCAGTGTGTCAGGGACAGAAAGGTGACTAAATTTGAACAGCTGAGACAGGGCACAATGTCCGTTGCCGAATATGAAACAAAGTTCACCGGGCTTGCTAGATATGCACCACACATGGTGGACACTGACTACAAGAAGGACCAGAAGGTTTGAAGGTGGCCTTAATGTTGCAATACTCGACAGAATAAATGTTCTGAAATTACCGACTTATGTGAATGTTCTTGACCGAGCCTTGATAGGCGGAAGCGAACATCGAGGCATTGAAAACTGAAACACCATCGTCTGAATGGCGTGGTAAAAGACAGGGTTTTAAATTCAAGAAAGGAAAGCATAACCCGTTGAACAAGAAACAAAATATGGGGTCAACAACTAGCCCCAGCCAAGGGAGTGGGTCTATACCGCCCTGTTCTGAATGTGGTAAGAATCATAAGGGGGTTTGTTATAAAATCTCTGGTGCTTGTTATAGGTGTGGCAAGGTGGGCCACATGGTTAAAGATTGCCCTTTCACTGCTCTGGGCAATAGTAAAGCTGCAGGCAGCGCCGCAACATCAACTGTTGCACCAAAATCGAACCCCAAAGCTACCGGGAAAGAGCCTATGAGGCAGGGCCGAGTGTTCGCCCTAATACCGGGAGATGTACAAAATACTGAGACCGTTGTGTCAGGTATCCTCTCTATTTGTACTCAAAATGCATATGTACTGATTGATTCGGGGTCTACACATTCTTATATATCGTATGCTTTTTCGCGAAAATTGAATAGACCCTTAGAACTCATGAATTATCTGTTAGCTGTATTATCACCTGTTGGGGGATCCATGACTTGTGCATACATGTACCCTGCTTGTGAAATTATTGTTAGAGATGCACATTTGTTTATTGATTTATTGCCACAGAACATTGACCATTTTGACGTAATATTGAGGATGGACTGGTTAACGAAATATCATGCCACCATAGACTGTGTAACGAAACAAGTAGTTTTCCGTCCACCGGGTTTACCTGAATTTGTGTTTGATGGGGTTGGAGTAGTACCTCCTCCGTATTTGATTTCATTTGTGAAAGCTGTTAAGTTAATTAGAAAGGGATGTAAAGGGTATCTGTGTTCCGTATTGACTGTATCTACTGATAATGACGCTAATGTGAACAGTATTCCCATAGTCAGAGAATTTCCAGATGTTTTTCCAGATAATCTGCCAGGGGATTTGACTGACAGGGAGATTGAATTTACCGTTGATGTGATTCCGGGTACCCAGCCTGGTATCTAAAGCCCCTTACCGAATGGCTCCAACTGAATTAAAGGAACTGAAAGTGCAACTGCAAGAACTGTTAGATAAGAAGTTTCATCAGGCCTAGTACTTCACCGTAGGGCGCACCTGTCTTATTTGTGAAAAAGAAAGACGGCTCACTGAGACTATGTATTGACTACCACGAACTGAACAAGGTAACTGTGAAAAATAAGTATCCATTACCGTGTATTGATGACCTGTTTGATCAGTTACAGGGTGCTCAAGTGTTCTCTAAGATCGATCTCAGATCCGGATATCATCAGTTGAAAGTTAAACCGGAAGACATTGATAAAACTGCTTTTCGAACGAGGTATGGACATTATAAATTTTTAGTTATGCCTTTTGGAGTTACCAATGCACCTGCTGCATTCATGGACCTCATGAACAGAATTTTGAAACCATTCCTCGATGACTTTATTGTTGTATTCATTGATGACATTCTGATTTATTCCAAAAGTATAGCAGAACATGAACATCATCTGAGACTTGCTCTACAGATCCTAAGAGAACAGAAACTTTATGCTAAACTGTCTAAATATGAGTTTTGGCTTGATCATGTTATGTTTTTGGGACATGTTGTTAGCAAAGATGGAATTTCTATTGATCCGCAGAAAATTGAAGCTGTAGTAAACTGGCCTAGACCAACAAATATGACAGAAGTCCGAAGCTTTTTGGGATTAGCCGGGTATTACAGGAGATTTGTCAAAGATTTCTCCAAAATTGCCTTACCATTGACTCAGTTAACTCAGAAGGGGATATCATTTGACTGGACTGACCAAAGGGAATCGGCTTTCCAAGAATTGAAAACCCGACTTGTGATTGCACCGGTTCTCACCTTACCTTCAGGTACCGATGGTTTTACCATTTTTAGTGATGCTTCTCATAAGGATTTGGGATGTGTTTTAATGCAGAATGAGAGAGTTATTGCTTATGCTTCCCGCCAGTTGAGACCGCATGAAAAGAACTACCCGACCCATGACTTGGAACTCGCTTGCTAGTGGTATTTGCCTTGAAAATCTGGCGTCATTACCTTTATGGGGTGACATGTGAAGTATATACCAACCACAAAAGTCTGAAATATTTCTTCATACAGAAAGAACTGAACATGAGATAACGGAGATGGCTAGAACTGATTAAAGATTATGACCTACAGATTTTGTATCATCTGGGAAAAGCCAACACCGTTGCCGATGCATTGAGTCGGAAATTGATTGGGAAATTAGCTTGTTTGCTTACCAGGCAGAAGGAATTGCTTTGTGACCTTGAAAAATCTGAAATTGAAATTGTTTTGCGAGAACAAGGCGGAACAATAGCCGCTATTTTTGCTCAACCGGTACTGATTAAAGAAATTAAAGAGAAACAGTAACAGGATGACTTCTTGAGGAAGATCATCGAAGAAAGGGAATCTAAATCGAGACCGGGGTTCAAATTTGAAAATAATGTACTAAAATTTCAAGAAAGACTGTGTGTACCGAATGATACCGAACTGAAAAGAAGAGTTCTGCAAGAGGGCCACAACTCAAAATTTTCTATTCATCCGGGGACTACAAAAATGTACCAAGACCTGAAACTGAATTTCTGGTGGCCGGGAATGAAGAAGGAAATTGCTGATTTTGTATCAAAATGTCTTCATTGCCAACAAGTCAAAGCCGAACATCAACGACCCACAGGCTTATTGCAGCCCTTACCGATACCGGAGTGAAAATGGGAACATATTACCATGGATTTTATTGTGGGATTGCCTCGCTCCAGTAAAGGTATGGACTCGATTTGGGTTATTGTTGATAGACTGACTAAATCTGCCCACTTCCTACCTGTTGAAACAATTTATAATGCGGACAAATTAGTTGTGCTCTATATTAATGAAATTGTTAGACTGCATGGAGTGCCTGTGTCTATTGTTTCTGACAGGGATTCAAAGTTTACATCGAGATTTTGGCAAAGCTTACTAGACTGCATTGGGTACTGAACTGAGACTAAGTAGTGCCTATTATCCTCAGACAGATGGTCAGTCAGAAAGGACCATCCAACTCTGGGGGATTTATTGACAATGTGCGTCCTTGATTTTCAGGGAAACTGGGAAAGCCATTTGCCCTTAGTTGAATTCGCCTATAACAACAGTTATCACTCAAGTATTGGTATGGCGCCTTTCAAGACATTGTATGGCAGAAAATGTAGATCTCCGATTTGCTGAGAAAAAGTTGGAGATGGGCCTTTGCTTGGGCCCGAAATTGTGTATGAAATGACCGAGAAAGTAAAACTGATACAACAGAGACTAAAAACTGCACAGAGCAGACAGAAAAGTTATGCAGGTGTCAGAAGGCGAGATAGAGAATATGAAGTGGGTGACCTACGTTTTTGTAAAAGTGACACCAATGAAAGGCCAGACTCGTTTTGGAGTCAAGGGCAAGTTAGCGCCGAGATATGTCGGACCGTATGAGATCATTGAGAAAATCAATTCGGTGGCGTATCAAGTTGCACTTCCTCCTGAAATGGAGCATATGCATAACGTCTTCCACATTTCTATGTTGAGGGACTACCTCCGAGATCCTTTCCATGTGATTGAGCTGACCCGTGTAGTGCTAAGTGATGACTACACTTATGAGGAACGGCCTATACAGATTGTGAACAGACGGATCAAGAAGTTGAGAAACAAAGAGATCCTAGTTAGTGAAAGTCGACTGGCAAAATCATGGTGGCGTGTATGCCACTTGGGAAAGGGAAGATAACATGGCTAAAAGATATCCTGAACTGTTCCCACTAAATCCTGTTCTCTTCCAGAATGAAGGTAATTCGAGTTTAGAGGACTAAACTCTTTTTAAGGAGGGGAGACTGTAACAACCCTCGTCACTGTTTACTGATTAACTACCGGATACTGCTAAACTGAGACTGATTATGATAAGTAATGGGACTGACTGAAATACTAAACTAACCGACTAAAATCTGAAACTGATTGATTGACTATATCTATTTAAATGCATTTCTATCTGTTTGATTGTTTAATTATATGTTCATGTTTTTATGTTTAAATTGCAAATTGAAGGCCTTATCGATGGCCGAACCAGAAATCGATTGATGTTTTATGATCATCATAATTTATGTGATTTTATGACATATTTATCTAAAATGTGATTTAGTATGATTAAATTGGATTAAAATAAGCTAGATTGCATTGTTGGACTTATTCACCAAATTGCCATCCTAGTGGCCCACTATCTTGAACTTATTGGAGCCTTATTACATTACAACAAAACACATTTCATCAGCCCTTTTGTTGAGCTCAACCAACCAAGAGAGAGAGAGAGTGAGTGAATTGAGTTCAATTTGTCAATTTGCTTGGAGAATTGAAGGAATTGGAGGTTGATCTCCATATCTTAGCTTCTACACTTGACCTACTAGACTTAAGGTAGGACTTCATCTTCTTATTGTTGTCTTTGAGTTGGTTCTTGCATTGTTCATGTCAAATTGAGGAGCTAAGTCATGTTTTAGTTCTAACATGTTGAGTTGAAGCTTAATTGTTGCATGCATGTATATATATTGAAGTTTTGAGGTTGTAGTTCATAATTCCTCACATGCATGTTCATAATTTTACAATGGACCTTGATTTCATCTTGTTTTCGAAAAGAATTGACTCATTAGAGCAAGAGTTGAAGCTTTGAATTGGTTAAATCTATGCATGTTTGCATGATCTTCATGTTCTTGAAATTTGATTCAAAATTGTATTTAATTGAACTACCTTTGAGCCTCGATTCCTCAAATTGAGCTTTGAATCATGTTGTTCTATGTGTTTACAAGTGTTTTCCAGAAAAGTAGCCCAAGAGGATCGAAATTAGTGCATTTGAACTTGATTTGGGCTTGAAAGTTCAAATCTGGAAATTCCAGATTTTGGACTCCCGCTCGAGCGGGAAATTCGTGCTCCTAGTACTTTGCATTGTTTTGAGGTTCGCTCGAGCGGGGAAACCTGCGCTTAAGCGGGACCTTGTGTCTTACGCTCGAGCGGATATCGAGCACCCAATCGAGCGTGATTTTTGAGCATCCAGCACTTTTGACTGTTTTTGCAGTCCGCTCGAGCGTGGGAAAGTGACACTCGAGCGAGAATTGTGTCTGCATGTCCGCTCGAGCGGAGTAATCTATGCTCGAACGGGACCTCTGTTTTCTGAAAATTCTGAAAATGCTTTTAAAAGTGCATCTTTGTATCCTCATTTCATTCTAGGCATTCTTAAGCCTAGTTTAAAGCATCTTAATGAGGATATAGATGTAGAACACACCGAGGCAATTAGGGATTAGTTATTATCTTTCCTAATTGTGTAGCTTAGTGTGTGTTCGATCTGTTAACTGTGTAGGGTTAGCTTCCAAGGAGACGCTCTAGCTTACCGTAGCCCAGAACTCTGTGAGTAACAACTGTGTAAAGATATGTTCAAATGATTATCTTTTGAACAATTGAACCATACTGTTTACTGAATGAATGTATGTCCTATATTCTGAACTATATTGTGGCATCCTTAGCAACTACTGTTACTAACTGTTACTGTTACAGAGATCTTTGTCGGTTCCCTTGTTAGAACCACTACTGTTTACCGATTGATGGTCATCATTGACTGTTTGGTCTTTTAAGACCTACTGTTTACTGTTATGCTAATGGATGTACCACATATGACTGTTTACTGTACTGAACAACTGATATACTGATTGAAATGAACTGTTTTCATTACTGTAAGGACATTCATTCTAAATCCCTTTACGCTTTATGTTATTCACTGGGCTTTAGCTCACTGCTCATATATATATGTAGGTGTACAGGCACCAGACCGGAGCTAGAAGCGTCGGGATAGACTCCTAGTTTTGTCAAGCCAACTACTGTGCCTCATCGCCGAGGCTTCCGAGCCTTCCAAGCTATGGCTTAGGGGTGTTTTTATTCTCCCCTGTCTGTCCCTGTGTCTGTTTTGTATAATTGTATAGACTGATAGCACCGTACTGTACTGCTTAATAGGGATTAAGTCCCTGTTTTGAATGTTTGTAAATATGGTACATACTGTTTTGTCTTTGACTGCATATATGTATGAAAAATCTTTTTGCATACAGACTATCACAACTCATTGGACAGTGTTTAATTACGGTATTGGCTTCCGCCAAGCCCCTGTACTCTGTTTTACTGTACTACTGTTAAGCAGGCCTTCGGTAATCTCGGATTACTGGCCGGTTACGGTGCTAAACCCATAGGGGCGGGTTTGGGTCGTGACATCTTCAAACTTTGATATGGTTTTTAACTTAGTTATTTGTCTATTTAAAAAATCTAGTGATTTAGAGATTTTGGATAAAACCTAGCGTTTGATTTTGAAATTAAAAGAGGGAGTTTCAAATGGGTTATTGGAAATGGTCGTGGGAATGTGTTTATAGTTGAGCTATCTTGAAATGGTGGATTTTATCATTCAAAATCAATTTTGGAAAGAAAAGGGGTTTTGTTCTAAAGCTATGGTTATTCAGGTTTGTGAAGGAAAATGGAAAAACGATGTTGGATTTGTAAGATTGGAATGAATGTGGATGTTGATAAGAATGGTGAAGTTGGATATGTAATATCACTCCCATTTGGAAATGATGGAATCATGCCTTCTATTGAAAATTATTTGTTTGAATAAAGATATTTGTTTTGGGCTCTAGGTATAGGATAGTTTTGATTGTTGTAAAAATTACACGAGGATTAGCTGAATTGAAACTAATTTCTCATATATATTGCATTGAGCATTGTTGCATGATTAAATATGGAAAATGTATGATTTTGAGAAAAATAGGTGAATATCTTGGTGAATTTGTGTAGGGGGGTGTGGTTGTAGTTATTATGTTGGCCTATGTATCTTTGGTGAAAATCCAGAAACCCGTGTGGTTAGGTGTCGATTCTTTCGGTTAGTACCAGTAAAATGGCTTTGATAGTGCTTATATAACCTACTGGCAGATACGTACTTGGATATTCCCAGTGCTTATATCCATTGTCCCTATTTTCTGATGTTAAAAATTATTTTCATGAATTGAATTATAAAATAGCATTGCATGTGCATTAACCTTTTGACTTTGTTAAGATTCATACACTGTGTTAAAGTATCTCTATTGAGTTTTGGCTCACCCTATGTAGGAAAATAACCTTCAGGTGCTATTTTGTTCCTAAAAGTACATTTATTAACGACATTTTCAAAATTTTGTCCCTAGAAGTTTATTTTTTGACTTTTCAGGATGCCCTTTTAGTTATTATCCTCGTGACAATTGAAATTAGTTCTTAAATATTTTTTGCAACAACATTTATTCTTTTAGAGACAAAAGAACTTGATCTGTAAAACTTTTATATGTTGTAGTGAGCTATTATCCAATAGATTCAAATTCAAATAAATGAGCTAAATAACAAGTTCAACTGCAAGTAGGGGTGGACATTGGCCCATTGGCCCGCCTAGCCTATCCGGCCCAATCCTATCTTTTTTAGGGTTTGGAAAGGTTATTTTAACCCATATAGCGCGCTGGGCTAACATTTTTAGCTCGATATATTAGTGGGCTGGGCTTTAGATTTATTCTTCTAACACAATCCGATCCGTTATTAAATGAATTAATTAATTATAATATATTAAAAAAATATTTTTTGTTGGGATCTATACTTTATCTTTGTTAATTTTATTGTAACTCACATTTGTAGTGATGTGTGATTGAATTTATTTAAGAAATCTTTCAATTTATGCACAAAATTCTTTAATTTATAATGATGTCAGTATATTTATTTAAGAAATATAACGTGTGATTAAATTTAATTACAGAATGTTTTATTTATTTTTTAATATATACCCTGATAGGTGGATTTATGATTTATAATTATTTTTTGAATTGAAATGTAGAGGCCCGATATTAGGGGCAGGCCGGGCCGGGCTGGACTTGGACAAACACAAAATCTCTTATCATGTAGTACCGGCCCAACCCCACGAATGTCCACCCCTAATTGGAAGTGGAGATTATTAGAAGCACTTCGACAATTACCATGCACACCAAAGATCCTATAAATAATTAGGTCATGCTTGTTTGGTTCCAAAGCATAGAGGGGATTAAGAGTACGATAGGATTGAGTGATACAATTATTAGTGTAGTGGTATTAGGTTGGGGTTGTAGGGTAAAGAGTATTTAGTTATACACCAACGTATTAGTAATAGTATTAATATATAAAATAATATTTTTTAATTTTTAGTATTTTTTTAATATTATAATTATTATTTTTTGTTCTAAAAAAAATATAAATTTTGATTAAAAATTATTTTAAAATGTATTAATCCCTTCACTTAATTTCTAATCTCAACTCAATCATGTGATTGGTAATCCAACTAGTGGAGGGCTTATTAGTCTAAGGGGATATTTATCCCTCAGTCATATTTCTAACCAAACATTCTATAGATGGTTTCACATATTATTAATCTAATCTCTCTCCTCAAAAAGCCAAACAAATACGCCTTAGTATTAATGAGAGAAGACCCCAGACAAATTTACAAACAGTTATGCTAGAGACCCCCAGTGGGGCTCACCCCAGTACCCCCACTGGCATTTCATTGGCTAATTTTTTTTTTTTCACAGTGGGGGTGGGGGGTACTGGGGGTGGGGAATTACAGGGAGTCTGGGGCATTTTTGATTTACAAATTCCAACATTTTACTTGCTTCCCTTCGCTAGTCCAGTGCTTTCATTTTCTAGGAGTAATTAAAATTGAAATTCATTTCCTTGTACTTGCATTTACTTTCATTTGGAAGCAATAGCAGTGGCGAGATAATGTATTATTTCTGTAATTGTATTATCTAATCAATGTACATATTTTCTTCTACCGTCTGTTTCTTTATTTACTTTCATTAATTGTCATTCTTGTAAAGTTAGTTCTTAACATGACATTCACAGTAAAATTCTATTTATTGAAGCAAAAATACATTTACACAATTGTTAGTAATTGTTTAGGTTGCATTGAATATGTTAAAAAAAATTATCCTTTCTAGCAGCTCTCAATTACTATTTTGACATTCGTAATCCAAAAAAAGACAACAGCAATAATATATCCCAAATATCATTCACAACCTTTAAAATTGGATAAATGAAATTCAGTCATTAGTTTATAATGAGTATAAAATTAGGATTAGTTTTCTCTCAAGTGTACAACTCAATAGGAGAAAACTTAAGTGAGTCGTAGAGCCTATCATAGGTTTTGTTTAAATGATCTGAATCGTTTATTTTTTAAAACTCATTGAGTAAAATATTCATGCAAAAAATAAAGATAATCATATGTCGATAGCTATATGTTTGTATCAAATTTGTATTATAAAAAATAAATGATTATTCTTAAAATTATATTTGTCATCTATTTTTTTTTGAAGTAAATATGATTTAAATATATAGTTACTAATATCCAATCATTTTGATTTTTCACATGAATATTTTACTCGATGAGTCCAAAAAATTGAACAGTTTAAATCATCAAAATCTATTTTAAAATAGACCTACCAAGCTTGAATGCTCTCTCAAACTGATATAACAATTTGAGAGAAACCAAATCCTAAAAGTATAAATAAAAACAAGGAATTCTTTTTATTGAAAATAATGTGGGTTTTGTGATTGTTTTGCTAGATGTTCACCATACAATATAACGTAGATTATACTTTCCACATAATTTGATAATTTATTTGTCATTATTTTGAATCAAGATTTTATGTTGTATTTTTTTGATAATGTAATTTTATTGTGATAATTTAACAATTGAAGTTTAAAATTAAAACAAAATTATGTCATTTTAAAATGTGTAAATTTAAAATTATTTTTATTTTTATTAAATTATTTTTGGTTTTGTGTCCATGCTGCTTTAAATGATTGTTAAAGACTTGTTATAGGGGTGTAAATTTGACTCGGTTTGGCCCAGGTTAGGTCTCGCGGGTTCTCGCAAAAAATCAGGCCAGACCAGACCGGTCCACAGGCCAGCAAATTAGGCCTAGGCCTAGGGAATATTCGGGCCTTGGGTGGGCTTAGGCCTGGGCTTTGGTCGGGCTTGGGCGGGCCTAAACATTTTTTAAAAATTTTTTCTATCAAAATTTTATTATTTTCTACTAAAAATAATACTAGCTATCAGTGCGGGCTGGGTGGGCCAGCGGGGCTTTAAGTGGGCCTTAAGTGAGTTTATGGGCGGGGTCGAGCTTCAAAATGACTATCCAGGCCCAAGCCCAAGGCCTTAGGTCGGGCTCCGGCCTAAACGGGCCTAATCGAGCCGGGCCCACCCTTGACCGCAGGCAAGTTTCGGGCCACCCACGGGCTGTGGACCATTTTTACACTCCTAAAGTCCTAATCAAGATTTTGGGACCAAAAAAACAACTAACCACTGCTTCACTACTTTGATGTACGAGGTCTAGCCCGTGGACCTTTCTAATAATGAGTAATAACACATATGGACTAGGCTTTTCAATGTCTAACAACTTGAGGGGATTATAGGTTCATTACGGATCCCGTTTTAATGATTCAAATCGTTTATTTTGTAGAGCTCTCAATGTATATTATCCATAAAAAAAAAATTAGTTCAATCTAATAATTCTAACTTTTCATTTTATCGCATTTGTCTAAAAAAAATAGACGACAAATATATTTTAAAATAGACCATTAATTTTTTTTAGAGATAAATATTATAAAATGAAAAAGTTATTATTATTGAATTGACCTGAATTTTTTTATAGATAATATACATTGAGAGTCCTACAAAATAAATAGTTCAGATTATCGAAATGAGATTCGTAGCTGGCCCTGTAGACCTTTCAAGTTCTCTCGTATTGAGACTCAACATAAGAGAAGTTTAACCCAACACACATATATATACACCCATTTAACAAATAAATGGTAAATTACAACAAACCAGCTTTAAATTATGATCTATTTTTATTTTGTTCTTTTAAATTTTAGAATTCAGCAGTTAATATATCTTAAAATATTATTTGTTACATTTTAACCATTTTGTTAAAATTATTTAGGAATTTACACAAATTTATTAAATTTTTATGGCAATAAAATGATAGTCTTATTTAGTGATTCGTTTGTACTTTGTCATAAAATAAGAGAGATAAATTATAAATGTGATCACCAAATAAGAGTATTATTATTTTAACAAAATAAATAAAGGATATTATTATTTTAAAAATCAGTAAGTGTGTCATGTGTTTCAAAAGAATATGATTTTCTATAAATATTGGGACTCCTAACCAAAAGTATTAACTATAATATAAGATAACAATTCGAGTTAATTAAATTGGCGTTTGGCATGTGACTTTTTAGTTGATTTTTTGGCTATTTTAGTTTCGGCCAAAAAATTCATTTAGGTTGATTTTTTTGATTTTTATGAAAGAAAAAATGAAATGATTATAACTTACATATAATATTTCACTTGTTTTGGAAAGCAGGTTGAAAGTCAATTTTTTAGTTTTTTTTTTTTTTTTAAACGTACAAAAAAAATAAAAATATAGAGAGGTAATGTGATTTAAAAAAGTCAAAATTTTTATAAAAATTGACATTTAACTCAAATACTTATTAACATTTTAACCTATTTTATCTTTTTATGATTAATTTAATCCAAAAAATCAATGCCAAACTATTGTTTTTTTGAAATTGAGAGGGACAGAGGGCAATAGAATCATAATCTAAGGAGTTTTTTTTTTTTTTTTTGGGATAATCTAAGGAGTTTACCAGTAAAAATAAAAAAATATATATATAACATAAAAAAACACATATACACATACATGGATATGGACATAGGTATCTATATTTTCCCATTTCTATAGTTCACTGCGGCTGTAGCCATTTGGGTTCACTGATCATCTGAGTATTTCGAAAGGTTTTCGCTTCTGGGCTTCAATTCTCTGAACTCGTAAGGGTTTTGTGTTCTTGATGATTTAATTTTTCATGTTGATCAAGTGAACTTTTAGGTTGTTTAATTTATTACATTTTTGCGAGCCAGTTGTTTGAATCGTAATGTTGATATACTAGGTTATGGAAATTGACATTAGTATTGTGAACTTCTTCTTCCAACATAGATGACCTTATTTAAGCCCTCTCACCAGTGTTTTACCGTTTGTATTTGCATTTGATAATTGAATTTAGAATACAATTTTTTTTTTTTTTTTTTTGAGTTCAATTTAAAACCTTGGATAAATTACCAATAGGTCCTACTTTGGAGACTTATTACCCAATAGGTCCTACTTTGGAGACTTATTACCCATTAAGTCCTATTTGATATAATTTATTAAGTGATAAAAGATAAATTTTCAGTCTTTTTTTTTTTTATGAATAATTTTATAGTGATAAATTTATCAGTCTCTTTGTTTTATGAATAAATTTTTAGTGATAAATTTATCACTCTCTTATTTTTATAGTGTTAAATTTATTAGTTAGGACCTGTAAGTAAATAAATCTAGTTAACAGGACTAATTGGTAAGTACCCCTAAAACCTTTTTCATCAAAATTCACACCTTGTATCATAAAATTGATCAATGTTTGACTCATTATGTATAACGGAGCTTCTGGGCACATGGTTATAAAATTTATATTTAGTCACAAAATCGTCAGAAATTGAATCCACTAGAGACTGAGAGTTAACTAAGATCTTTCGCGCAATACAGGTAGTATTTCCGAGGTTTAACAAAATTAGGGTAGTTGCATGGATTCAATGACACAAAACTGAGTTTAGTCAATTTATCTTAAACATTAGATTCAAATTTTGGTAAGGAGGTTTTTAAATCTCTCTCTCTCTCTTTCTCTATATATATATATAAGTTTCGATTTCATGACAATCACCATTACAATGGAGAATGTCATATTAGGATTGAAGTTACGCCAGTTTACTTTGTCAAACTTTCCTTGCTGATGTTGTTCATGAGTTCAATTTTTGTGTGTGTGCACGATTGACTCTATAACAAAAACAGCAATGATACATCCCTCTAAAACTAGAGCTCTAATTGAGCTCTAGTGAGGTGGAAAATCAAAGAAAAAGGAAAAAAAAAGAAAAACAAGGTCAAAACATCACATCAGATAGACCCCACATACACATAAGAGTTATTAGAGCTTATAAATTAGAGCTTTAAAACATTTTTGTAACAAAAAACTGCCTAGCCTGCTTAGTTATCATAAAGTTTAAATTAATAGACACAACGTAGTCTCCTGTTGTATTTATTGTTATCATTGTTGGTGGGGGCCCTGTGTGGATGTTTTTCATTCTCAAGTAGGTGTTTTTTTTTTCTTCTTCTTTTTCTTTTTCCTTCTTGAACTTGGGTGGCATTCCTTAATCTATTTATAATGAATCTTTTTAATTATCCAAAAAATATATATATTTTGATAGTAAGTCATGTAACCTAATCAAATTATTTGCAAATAGATGCACTGAAATATCAGAAGCAGCTTGGAAGCAGCTCTACTTGGATTTGGAGGTTTAAAATTCTAATCCGAAAGGCCCAAACAACAACACCACACCCCCCCCCCCCCCCCCCCCCCCCCCACCAAAAAAAAAAAAAAAAAGAAAAAGAAAAAGAAAAAAGAATATGACTAAGGGTGACTTGAGTTCTCACATTCAAGGTTGTCAAAGGACTTCCGTATAGCAAACTAGGTTCTAAAAATTCAAATAAAACCTAGAGGCCCTGGTCACAACATAAGCAATCGAACTGGTGTAGACAATCTCGAGTAGAGAGTTATGAGGGAATAGTATTGCATAGGTAAATATTACAGATAGAAAGCTAGGAGCAATGGTTGATGCTGCTGGGTGGAAAGTAAGTCAAGCAGAACGAAATTTGGTAACTTAGGGATCATATTAGCCACCAAACTACCCGGTGATCTTTTCCCTTCTCAATTTTCTTTTTTTTGTTGAATAAGAGGTCTATGTATGCTAGCGTACTAGAGCTGACACTGATAGAGGGGTGACCTATTTTTAGGCGTACTTGGCATGCCTAGAGTCCAAACAATCAATATGGTAATGACACATGTCTCAGGGATCATGTGGGAAGATTCCCTCTATTACCACTTGGCCAAGACAAATATAGCACAAGTCCCTTGACAGATTGGTGGAAAGGGGTCATGACACTTCTATGATCCCTTACTTTTAGCCACCAAGCCATACAATCCCCAATGTCCTGGTAAGGACAACAACGTAGCCATTAGGCCGCATTGTAGTTGCATACAAAGCCTCAACACTAAGACTCATTCGAGAGAGTCACCACCTCCCAAATCCTTGTAGGATAATTCTGTTTGTTTATTTCATTGCTCTCAATCAAATATATAAGATTACAAGCATCTCCATTCCTTATCCTAATAACACTTCGACTCAACTAGGACTCTAGCTTAACAATTAAGTAGGACTCTAACATAACAATTAAATAGATAACAACCAAATCTGAAATAGCAGGATGAAACAAGGATAACTATCTAATCCAAATCTAAACGACTCCTAAAAACATGTCCTGCTGTGCGATTTGCTGGGCCAAAGATGTTGTACAGTTTGTTGGGCTGGACTTGGGCCTTCTTTGATAGGACTGAAATATGGGTGGCAAATCCTGAGGCCTATCATCCCTCCCTCCTAAAAACAACCTTGTCCTTAAGGTTGAGATGCGAGAACTTGTGCTTCAGGTCGTCATATGGTTCCCAAGTGGCATCAGAAGCTGGTAAACCTTCCCAATGGACCAACACTTCTTTGATGAATTGCCGTCCTGTTCTGACGCACCGATAATCAATCAACCACTAAGGAACAATATGCAAGTCATTTGTAGTTGAAAATGAGGGTAAGGCCTTGTTTGGGTAGTGCAAAATAATCCAAAAAGTCAAAAAGTTACTCAAAAAGTTAAAAAGTTAACACTATTCACCAAAAGTCAACACTTACGGTTGCACAACTCTCAATTCAAATTTTCCTCTAAAAACTAATTTTCACAATTTTTTGTTACACATTTTTCCATAAAAAGTCAAAAAGTTAACCCAAACATTCATATTTTCAACCTCAATTTTTTAGTCAAAAAAGACAAAAAGTGCACTTATTTAGTCTTCCCAAACAAGGCCTAAGTGAGGAATTACGGTAGAAGGCTTGCCAATATGCTGCTTCAATTGGGAAACATGAAAAACTGGATGCACCTGAGTTCCTTTTGGCAAATCCATCTCATATGCCACCTTGCCAACTCTTTTCTTGATCTGATAAGGCCCGAAGTAGCGATGCCACAACTTTTGGTTTGCTCGTTGGAACAAGCTAGACTGTCAATAAGGCTGAAGTCGGAGAAATACCCAATCGCCTACCTCATATTCTTTCTCTCAGTGATGTTGATCTTGCTGGACTTTCATGTGATTCTGAGCTTGAGCCAAATTGAGCTTTAGTTCCCTAACAATGTCATTTCCGTCCTGGAGTTGTTGCCCAACATCATCCACTTGTGATAACCCTGGTGTATAGTCAACTAGCATAGGAGGTGGCCACCCATAAACAGCCTCATATGATGTCATACCTACAGTATAGTGGTAATTGGTGTTATACCAATATTCTGCCCATGGCATTCACTTGGGCCAATGTCGTGGTCTGTCCCCAACAAAACATCAAAGATGTCTTGAAGCACCTATTTAATAGCTTAGTTTGGCCATCTGTTTGAGGGTGATATGCAATACTCATTTTAAGCACTGTTCCTTGGAGGTTAAAGTATTCATGCCAAAAATTGCTTATGAAGATGGGGTCACGGTCACTTACAATAGAACGAGGCATCCCATGCAACTGAGACACCTCTTGGGAAAATATCTGTGCTAACCCCGGAGCTGTAATAGGATGTTTGATGGAAATAAAATGATCATATTTCGAAAGCCGATCAACCACAACCAAGATAGCATCTTTACCCTCTGATCTCGGTAGCCACTCAATAAAGCCCATAGAGTTGTCCTCCCAGATTCTGTTAGGAATGGGTAGGGGTTGAAGGAGACCTGCTGGTGACAAAGTTTCATATTTTGCACGTTGACAAGCATCACATGCCTTAACAAATTGCTGCACATCTCGCTGCATACCCCGCCAAAATAGATGTTGGGACAAGTGTTTATAAGTCCTAAATACTCCAGAATGACCTCCGATAGGGGGGTGGAATGAAACTCCTGTAGCAACCTTTGTCTCAAAGAGGGAGAAGTTGGAATAACTAGTCTGCCTTGAAAGAATAAGAGACCATCTTGCAGCTTGTGGCCTGGAACAGAAGATGGATCAGCCTGAATTTTATCACAAAGTGCTCGTAAATCATCATCAACCATTAACTCATGCTTTACTTCATCTAGAATAGCTAATCTAGGCCCGGAAATAGTATTCAATTGCCGTTCTTCCAATTGTTTGGATACAACATCAACAACCACATTCTCCTTGCCTGCACGATAGGGGTGCTCGCAGTTTGGTTGCGGCTGGGAAACCTCCAATCTGCCATTCGTCCACCGGATTGGTGGATTGGAAAAATTCAATCCGCATCCGTCTGTCGGATTGGAGGATACGGATTGAGCAAATTGACGGATGGATGCGAATTGGTTTAACGGTTTAAACTTTTACAAATTTGGAATATAATACAACTTATCAACATTTTTTTTTTTTAATAACAATCCAACTCAACATAACCAAAAGATTATCAAGTAAATTTTTAAATACCAATAATAAATACATATAAGAAAATCATGCATTATTAAAACTATTTCATTACATTTTTTTTTTATTCAAAAATTATTTAATTTGAGTTTTTTTTAAAAAATGACAAAATTAAGCCTTATATTTTTCATACAAAAATACCAAATCAACACTTGCCATTTGATAAAAAGATTTCTAAATTGAAAATATAACAAAATATCTAAACTCTTTTTTCAATTGAAAACACAAATAGAATATCTAAATAAATTGAGAACACAAAGTCTTACAAATTACTAGGGGTGCTCGCGGTTTGGCGGTTCGATTGCGGCCAAAGGAATTTCAAATTCACCATCCGTCCAAAACTAGGCAGATTGGAAAAAATCAATTTGCAACTGTTCGCTCATTATCACGCATCTGTGCAAAATATGGCGGATCGGTTGGTTTGGACGGATCGGAATATCTGCTGAACACCCCTACTACACGATAACTAATTTTATAATCAAAACCTATCAATTTGGTGGTTCATTTTTGTTGTTCTGGAGTTGAGATCTGCTGTTCTAGCAAGTACTTCAAGCTTTGATGATCTGTTGTATTTGAAATCTTCTTCCAAGAGATGAGGTCTCCACTTCAACATAGCTAGCAACCACAACCATTAATTCCTTTTCATGGGTAGTCTTGGCTAAAGCCCTGGTTGATAAAGCTCGGCTAAAGAAGGCAATAGGTTTATTATCTTGAGATAGCATGACCCCAATGCCGACACCCGAGGCATCACTGAGAACGACAAACATCTTAGAGAAGTCTGGCATAGC
This sequence comes from Camellia oleifera, assembly GCA_022316695.1. Taxonomy (NCBI): domain Eukaryota; kingdom Viridiplantae; phylum Streptophyta; class Magnoliopsida; order Ericales; family Theaceae; genus Camellia; species Camellia oleifera. The sequence continues at coordinate 52,456,275 of CM039313.1, read as the reverse complement.
TAGGACTGGAGCTTCTGTCATGGCCTTCTCAAGAGATCCAAAAGCTATGGCAGCCTCAATAGACCATTGGAATCCGTCCTTTTTAAGTGAAGTTGAGGGGAGTTGCAATCTTACCATAATCACGAATGAAGTGACGATAATAACCTGTTAACCCCAAGAAGCCTCTAAGGCCTCGTTTGGGAATAGGTTATTTTAGTAACTTTTTGACTTTTTACGAAAAGATGTGCAGAAAGTAGAGAGTGATGCACAGTGGCATTACTGGAAACAGGACAAGCAATCATCGCATGGACCTTTCTCAGATCTGTTGAAACACCTTGCGCTGAGATCATATGACCTAAATACTCAACAGATGTCTGTCCAAATGTACACTTGGATTGATTAACGCTCAACTGATGTGTCTGTAAGATTTCAAAAACTGTCTGCAATTGTTGTAGATGCTCTTCCAAAGTTCTGCTATATACTATAATGTCATCAAAGAATATGAGCACAAACCTTTGCAGATGGGGACGAAAAATTTCATTCATCAAGGATTGAAATGTGGTTGGGGCATTGGTAAGTTCAAAGGGCATTACCAAGAACTCGTAATGCCCATCATGAGTTCCAAAGGTTGCCTTATGCACATCCTCTGGTCGTACCCTAATTTGATGATATCTCGATTTTAAATCAGTTTAGAAAAATATTTTGCTTCATGCAATTCATCCAAGAGTTCATCAGTTACTAGTATTGGAAATTTATCCTTGATAGTGATTTGGTTTAGTGCTCGATAGTCCACGCAAAATCTCCATGACCCATCCTTTTTCTTGACTAACAATACAGGTGAAGAAAAAGGACTAGTGCTGCTTCTAATAACTCCCATAGCCAACATTTTCCCCAGCATCCTCTCTATCTCATTTTTCTGAATGTGAGGATATCTATAGAGCCTTATATTGGGCGGTGATGCCCCTTCTACTAGTGGAATAGCATGGTCTAATGGCCGGCTAGGGAGTAACCCAAGTGGTGTTGCAAATATGTCTGGGTACTTCACAATAACTTGTATTAAATCTTCTTGAATGGGACAACTTAGGCTAGGGCTCTTAGTTGGAGAGATTAAAAAGATACCTGACATTGGCCATTGTTGAAGTTGACGTTGTAAGTTAAAGCTGGCAGGTCTAATCTCTCCTTCAGTAACTCCCACTAACCGCACTTGACGTCCAGCATGCTCAAATTCCATACTCATGTGATCCCAATTGCAAGCAACATTACCTAAACTCTGAATCCAACTTACTCCCAATATGACATCCACTCCAATAAGTTTGATTGGAAAGAGGTCAACTTGAATTTGAAGATCCGGTAATTGGATGGGAACCTATCGGTAGACCTTGTCACAGTCTAAGCGCCCCCCGTCTGCAACTGCCACTTTGAATTGTTGAGTGGGAGTTGGCTTGAGGTTAAGCTTATGAACCAAGCGCTGGTTGATAAAATTGTTGCTGCTGCCAGAATCAATCAAAACCACCACCTCTTGTCTGCAAATGTGGGCAGGTAATTGCAAGGTTTGTGAAGAAGACAAGCCCCCAATTGCATGCAATGGAGTTGGTTCTAAGGCAACCTCTTCTGTCCCACTATCTTTGCTAGGACCAGAATCAACCTCCTCATTTTGCATCACCTATTAAGAGATACACCCTTTTGGTTTTGCAATGATGGCCAGGTGCAAACTTATCGTCATGGTTTTGCAATGATGGCCAGGTGCAAACTTATCGTCACAGTAATAACAAAGACCCTTTTCCCTTCGTGCTTGCATCTCTGACCCCATCATCCGTCGGAAGGGATGTCCATTACCTTTCGTTGCTACCCCAGGTGCTGCTGTGAGTTGTGGCTTCGAGTCAACATTGTTGGTCTTTGGACGTCCTTTCTAATTTCCAAAAGAGTTGCGTCAATGTTGTATTTTATCTTCTTGAAGACACGCCAGACCAATAGCTTCTGTAAGGGTTGCAGGTTTGAACATCTTGATTTTGCATCGAATTTCATCCTTTAGTCCTCCAATAAAGTTACCAATCAATCCAGCTTCTGGCCACTCCTTGACATGAGCGGATAACTTTTCGAACTCAGCCTGATACTCCCTCACAGTCCCTACCTGTCGGAGGTTCTTAAGGGCTTCATTAAAGTCTTCAAAAGCTGTTGGACCAAATCGAACCAACAAATCTTTCTTAAGTTGATCCCAAGTGTGGCCCGGATTATTACCTTCACACCACTGGTACAACTGATTTGCTACCCCTTTCAAATGGTATGATGCCAATAACATTCTATCTGTTGCAGTGTCTGATGGGCTGAAAAAAAACTTCTCTGTGGAAAACCCATTGATTAGGATCATTCCCAGAGAATAATGGAAAATCCAGACGGTCTGTGCGAGGTAAGATGTTATTATCCCTGATATCAAGGTCTTTTCCCTCCTTTGGCTTGACCCAGTCCGTCAATCCCCTCAGCTGTGAAACCAACCCTGCCACCATGACTTTCAAATCTTCCATGGCAACAGGTAAGTCTTTAATCTTTCTCACCTCACTTGCAATCTTCTGTATGTCATTTTCAGTCTTGTCTATTCTTGCCTCCATTGCAGATCTAGTTGCTGCTGGCATCTATGATCAACTTGGCTCTAATACCCTTGATAGGTTAGGCCTATCACACCGAGACTCGTTCAAGAGAGTCACCACCTCCCAAATCCTTGTAGGATAATTCTACTTGTTTGTTTCATTGCTCTCAATCAAATATATAAGGTTACAAGCATCTCCATTCCTTATCCTAATAACACTTTGACTCAACTAGGACCTATGAAGCACGGATACGGACACGGGGACATGCAAATTTAAAAAAATGGGGGACACGACACTGGGGACACGTTTAATATATGTAATTTTATTTATTTATTATATGTCTAAAATAAAAAGAAAATTATTAATTTTTATACAATTATAATAATAAAAAAATTAATAAACATATTTTTAAATTTTTTAAAAGTAAAAGTAATTTATTTTATGAATTTCAGGTTTAATAAAAATAAGGATAAAAAAAAGAAAAAAGAAAAAAAAAAGAGGGAAGAAATAAAGGAGGAGAAATAGAAAAAAAGAGAGAGAGAGAGAGAGACACGGTGAATCAATAAAAAGGGAAAAACAAGAAAAAAGAGAAACAAAAAAGGGAAACTGAAATCAGAGAGGGAGAGAGAATAGGAGAAGTCGAAAGAACAGGGAGGAGAAGAAGATGAAGGAGACAGAAGACGAAGAGGAGGAGGTGAAGAAGAAGAGAGCAGATGAAGAATACCTCAGCTTCTTCAGTTGATTTGAACAAGTTAGGGCTCCTCTCCTCTCCTCCCTTGATCTCTTTCTCTGTCTCTGTCTTCTCTCCTCCCTCGATCTCTTTCTCTGCCTCCTCTCCTCCCTTGATCTCTTT